>CAXAJV010000002.1:16574241-16812241 GCA_963969225.1 Xylocopa violacea | reverse complement strand
AAATGTTACATCCGAGATGTTAGGTTGCCTTAAGTTAGGATATATGACGTTACAGACGTATATACTGTTCCCACCGAGAAGTAGGGTCCGACACGCCAGGAATGTTGTCAAATATTACATCCGAGATGTTAGGTTACCTTACGTTAGGATATATAACGTTATAGACGTATATACTGTTCCCACCGAGAAGTAGGGTTCGACACGCCAGGAATGTTGTCAAATATTACATACGAGATGTTAGGTGGCCTTAGGTTAGGATATATAACGTTATAGACGCATGTAATGTTATCACCGAGACGTAGGGAACGACAGGCCTGGAATGTTGTAAAATGTTACATCCGAGATGTTAGGTTGCCAAGATTAGGATATATACCGCTATAGACGCATGTAATGTTACCACCGAGACGTAGGGACCGACACGCCTGGAATGTTGTCAAATGTTACATCCGAGATGTTAGGTTGTCTTAGGTTAGGATATATGACGTTATAGACGTATATGCTGTTCCCTCCGAGAAGTAGGATTCGACAGGCCAGGAATGTTGTCAAATGTTATATCCGAGATGTTAGGTTGCCTTAAGTTAGGATATATGACGTTACAGACGTATATACTGTTCCCACCGAGAAGTAGGGTCCGACACGCCAGGAATGTTGTCAAATATTACATCCGAGATGTTAGGTTACCTTACGTTAGGATATATAACGTTATAGACGTATATACTGTTCCCACCGAGAAGTAGGGTTCGACACGCCAGGAATGTTGTCAAATATTACATACGAGATGTTAGGTGGCCTTAGGTTAGGATATATAACGTTATAGACGCATGTAATGTTACCACCGAGACGTAGGGACCGACAGGCCTGGAATGTTGTAAAATGTTACATCCGAGATGTTAGGTTGCCAAGATTAGGATATATACCGCTATAGACGCATGTAATGTTACCACCGAGACGTAGGGACCGACACGCCTGGAATGTTGTCAAATGTTACATCCGAGATGTTAGGTTGCCTTAGGTTAGGATATATGACGTTATAGACGCATGTAATGTTCCCACTGAGAAGTAGGGTCCAACACGCCTGGAATGTTGTAGAATAATACATCCGAAATGTCAGGTTGCCTTAGGTTAGGATATATAACGTTATAGACGTATATACTGTTCCCTCCGAGAAGTAGGGTTCGACAGGCCAGGAATGTTGTCAAATATTGCATCCGAGATGTTAGGTTGCCTTAGATTAGGAAATATACCGTTATAGACGCATGTAATGTTACCACCGAGACGTAGGGACCGACACGCCTGGAATGTTGTCAAATGTTACATCCGAGATGTTATGTTGCCTTAGGTTAGGATATATAACGTTGTAGACGCATGTAACGTTACCACCGAGACGTAGGGACCGACATACCTGGAATGTTGTCAAATGTTACATCCGAGATGTTAGGTTGCCTTAGGTTAGGATATATGACGTTATAGACGTATATGCTGTTCCCTCCGAGAAGTAGGGTTCGACAGGCCAGGAATGTTGTCAAATATTGCATCCGAGATGTTAGGTTGCCTTAGGTTAGCATATATAACGTTATAGACGCACGTAATGTTACCACCGAGACGTAGGGTTCCAACACGCCGGGAATGTTGTGAACTGTTATATCCGAGATGTTAGGTTGTCTTAGGTTAGGATATATGTCGTTATGGACGTATATGCTGTTCCCTCCGAGAAGTATGGTTCGACACACCAGGAATGTTATCAAATATTACATACGAGATGTTAGGTGGCCTTAGGTTAGAATATATAACGTTATAGACGCATGTAATGTTACCACCGTGACGTAGGGACCGACAGGCCTGGAATGTTGTAAAATGTTACATCCGAGATGTTAGGTTGCCTAAGATTAGGATATATACCGCTATAGACGCATGAAATGTTATCACCGAGACGTAGGGACCGACACGCCTGGAATGTTGTCAAATGTTACATCCGCGATGTTAGGTTGCCTTAGGTTAGGATATATGACGTTATAGACGTATATGCTGTTCCCTCCGAGAAGTAGGGTTCGACAGGCCAGGAATGTTGTCAAATATTGCATCCGAGATGTTAGGTTGCCTTAGATTAGGAAATATACCGTTATAGACGTATATACCGTTCCCTCCGAGAAGTAGGGTTCGACAGGCCAGGAATGTTGTCAAATGTTACATCCGAGATGTTAGGTTGTCTTAGGTTAGGATATATGACGTTACAGACGTATATACTGTTCCCTCCGAGAAGTAGGGTTCGACAGGCCAGGAATGTTGGCAAATATTGCATCCGAGATGTTAGGTTGCCTTAGGTTAGGATATATAACGTTATAGACGCATGTAATGTTACCACCGAGAGGTAGGGACCGACAAGCCTGGAATGTTGTCAAATGTTACATCCGAGATGTTAGGTTGCCTTAAGTTAGGATATATGACGTTATAGACGTATATGCTGTTCCCTCCGAGAAGTAGGATTCGACAGGCCAGGAATGTTGTCAAATATTGCATCCGAGATGTTAGGTTGCCTTAGATTAGGATATACAACGTTATAGACGCATATAATGTTCCCACTGAGAAGTAGGTTCCGACACGCCTGGAATGTTGTAGAATAATACATCCGAGATGTCAGGTTGCCTTAGGTTAGGATATATAACGTTATAGACGTATATACTGTTCCCTCCGAGAAGTAGGGTTCGACAGGCCAGGAATGTTGTCAAATATTGCATCCGAGATGTTAGGTTGCCTTAGGTTAGGATATATAACGTCATAGACGCATGTAATGCTACCACCCAGACGTAGGGACCGACACGCCTGGAATGTTGTCAAATGTTACATCCGAGATGTTAGGTTGCCTTAGATTAGGATATATACCGTTATAGACGTATATACAGTTCCCTCCGAGAAGTAGGGTTCGACAGGCCAGGAATGTTGTCAAATATTGCATCCGAGATGTTAGGTTGCCTTAGATTACGATATCGACCGTTATAGACGCATATAATATTCCCACCGAAAAGTATGCACCGACACGCCAGGAATATTGTAAAATATTACGTCTGAGATAATAGGTTGCCTTAGATTAGGATATACAACGTTATAGACTCATATAATGTTCCCACCGAGAAGTAGGGTTCGACACGCCTGGAATGATGTAGAATATTACATCCGAGATGTCAGGTTGCCTTAGGTTAGGATATATGACGTTATAGACGTATATGCTGTTCCCTCCGAGAAGTAGGGTTCGACACGCCAGGAATGTTATCAAATATTACATACGAGATGTTAGGTGGCCTTAGGATAGGATATATAACGTTATAGACGCATGTAATGTTACCACCGTGACGTAGGGACCGACAGGCCTGGAATGTTGTCAAATGTTATATCCGAGATGTTAGGTTGCCTTAGGTTAGGATATATAACGTTATAGACGCGTGTACTGTTACCACCGAGACGTAGGGACCGACACGCGTGGAATGTTGTCAAATGTTACATCCGAGATGTTAGGTTGCCTTAGATTAGGATATATACCGTTATAGACGTATATACAGTTCCATCCGAGAAGTAGGGTTCGACACGCCTGGAATGATGTAGAATATTACATCCGAGATGTCAGGTTGCCTTAGGTTAGGATATATAACGTTATAGACTTATATACTGTTCCGTCCGAGAAGTAGGGTTCGACAGGCCAGGAATGTTGTCAAATATTACATACGAGATGTTAGGTGGCCTCAGGTTAGGATATATAACGTTATAGACGCATGTAATGTTACCACCGTGACGTAGGGACCGACAGGCCTGGAATGTTGTAAAATGTTACATCCGAGATGTTAGGTTGCCTAAGATTAGGATATATACCGCTATAGACGCATGTAATGTTATCACCGAGACGTAGGTACCGACACGCCTGGAATGTTGTCAAATGTTACATCCGCGATGTTAGGTTGCCTTAGGTTAGGATATATGACGTTATAGACGCATGTAATGTTACCACCGAGACGTAGGGACCGACACGCCTGGAATGTTGTCAAATGTTACATCCGGGAGGTTAGGTTGTCTTAGGTTAGGATATATGTCGTTACAGACGTATATACTGTTCCCTGCGAGGAGTAGGGTTCTACAGGCCAGGAATGATGTCAAATATTGCATCCGAGATGTTAGGTTGCCTTAGATTAGGATATATACCGTTATAGACGTATATACTGTTCCCTCCGAGAAGTAGGGTTCGACAGGCCAGGAATGTTGTCAAACATTGCATCCGAGATGTTATGTTGCCTTAGGTTAGCATATATAACGTTATAGACGCACGTAATGTTACCACCGAGACGTAGGGTTCCAACACGCCTGGAATGTTGTCAAATGTTATATCCGAGATGTTAGGTTGCCTCAGGTTAGGATATATGACGTTACAGACGTATATACTGTTCCCACCGAGAAGTAGGGTCCGACACGCCAGGAATGTTGTCAAATATTACATCCGAGTTGTTAGGTTGCCTTAGGTTAGGATATATAACGTTATAGACGTATATACTGTTCCCACCGAGAAGTAGGGTTCGACAGGCCAGGAATGTTGTCAAATATTGCATCCGGGATGTTAGGTTGCCTTAGGTTAGGATATATAACGTTATAGACATATGTAATATTACCACCGAGACGTAGGGACCGACACGCCTGGAATGATGTAGAATATTACATCCGAGATGTCAGGTTGCCTTGGGTTAGGATATATAACGTTATAGACGTATATACTGTTCCCTCCGAGAAGTAGGGTTCGACAGGCCAGGAATGTTATCAAATATTGCATCCGAGATGTTAGGTTGCTTTAGATTAGGATATATACCGCTATAGACGTATATAATCTTCCCCCCGAGATGTAGGGTTCGACAGGCCAGGAATGTTGTCAAAGATTGCATCCGAGATGTTAGGTTGCCTTAGATGAGGATATACAACGTTATAGACGCATATAATGTTCCCACCGAGAAGCACGGTCCGACACGCCTGGAATGATGTAGAATATTACATCCGAGATGTCAGGTTGCCTTAGGTTAGGATATATAACGTTATAGACGTATATACTGTTCCCTCCGAGAAGTAGGGTTCGACAGGCTAGGAATGTTGTCAAATATTGCATCCGAGATGTTAGGTTGCCTTAGATAAGGATATATAACATTATAGACGCATATAATGTTACCACCGAGACGTAGGGACCGACATGCCTGGAATGTTGTCAAATGTTACATCCGAGATGTTAGGTTGCCTTAGGTTAGGATATATAACGTTATAGACGCATGAAATGTTATCACCGAGACGTAGGGACCGACACGCCTGGAATGTTGTCAAATGTTACATCCGCGATGTTAGGTTGCCTTAGGTTAGGATATATGACGTTATAGACGTATATGCTGTTCCCTCCGAGAAGTAGGATTCGACAGGCCAGGAATGTTGTCAAATATTGCATCCGAGATGTTAGGTTGCGTTAAGTTAGGATATATAACGTTATAGACGCATGTAACGTTACCACCGAGACGTAGGGACCGACACGCCTGGAATGTTGTCAAATGTTACATCCGAGATGTTAGGTTGTCTTAGGTTAGGATATATGACGTTACAGACGTATATACTGTTCCCTTCGAGAAGTAGGGTTCGACAGGCCAGGAATGTTGGCAAATATTGCATCCGAGATGTTAGGTTGCCTTAGGTTAGGATATATAACGTTATAGACGCATGTAATGTTACCACCGAGAGGTAGGGACCGACAAGCCTGGAATGTTGTCAAATGTTACATCCGAGATGTTAGGTTGCCTTAGATTAGGATATATACCGTTATAGACGTATATATAGTTCCATCCGAGAAGTAGGGTTCGACACGCCTGGAATGATGTAGAATATTACATCCGAGATGTCAGGTTGCCTTAGGTTAGGATATATACCGCTATAGACGCATGTAATGTTATCACCGAGACGTAGGGACCGACACGCCTGGAATGTTGTCAAATGTTACATCCGAGATGTTAGGTTGCCTTAGGTTAGGATATATGACGTTATAGACGTATATGCTGTTCCCTCCGAGAAGTAGGATTCGACAGGCCAGGAATGTTGTCAAATATTGCATCCGAGATGTTAGGTTGCCTTAGATTAGGATATACAACGTTATAGACGCATATAATGTTCCCACTGAGAAGTAGGTTCCGACACGCCTGGAATGTTGTAGAATAATACATCCGAGATGTCAGGTTGCCTTAGGTTAGGATATATAACGTTATAGACGTATATACTGTTCCCTCCGAGAAGTAGGGTTCGACATGCCTGGAATGTTGTCAAATGTTACATCCGCGATGTTAGGTTGCCTTAGGTTAGGATATATGACGTTATAGACGTATATACAGTTCCCTCCGAGAAGTAGGGTTCGACAGGCCAGGAATGTTGTCAAATACTGCATCCGAGATGTTAGGTTGCCTTAGATTACGATATCGACCGTTATAGACGCATATAATATTCCCACCGAAAAGTATGCACCGACACGCCAGGAATATTGTAAAATATTACGTCTGAGATAATAGGTTGCCTTAGATTAGGATATACAACGTTATAGACTCATATAATGTTCCCACCGAGAAGTAGGGTTCGACACGCCTGGAATGATGTAGAATATTACATCCGAGATGTCAGGTTGCCTTAGGTTAGGATATATGACGTTATAGACGTATATGCTGTTCCCTCCGAGAAGTAGGGTTCGACACGCCAGGAATGTTATCAAATATTACATCCGAGATGTTAGGTTGCTTTAGGTTAGGATATATAACGTTATGGACGCATGTAATGTTACCACCGTGACGTAGGGACCGACAGGCCTGGAATGTTGTAAAATGTTACATCCGAGATGTTAGGTTGCCTAAGATTAGGATATATACCGCTATAGACGCATGTAATGTTATCACCGAGACGTAGGTACCGACACGCCTGGAATGTTGTCAAATGTTACATCCGCGATGTTAGGTTGCCTTAGGTTAGGATATATGACGTTATAGACGCATGTAATGTTACCACCGATACGTAGGGACCGACACGCCTGGAATGTTGTCAAATGTTACATCCGGGAGGTTAGGTTGTCTTAGGTTAGGATATATGTCGTTACAGACGTATATACTGTTCCCTGCGAGGAGTAGGGTTCTACAGGCCAGGAATGATGTCAAATATTGCATCCGAGATGTTAGGTTGCCTTAGATTAGGATATATACCGTTATAGACGTATATACTGTTCCCTCCGAGAAGTAGGGTTCGACAGGCCAGGAATGTTGTCAAATATTGCATCCGAGATGTTATGTTGCCTTAGGTTAGCATATACAACGTTATAGACGCACGTAATGTTACCACCGAGACGTAGGGTTCCAACACGCCTGGAATGTTGTCAAATGTTATATCCGATATGTTAGGTTGCCTCAGGTTAGGATATATGACGTTACAGACGTATATACTGTTCCCACCGAGAAGTAGGGTCCGACACGCCAGGAATGTTGTCAAATATTACATCCGAGTTGTTAGGTTGCCTTAGGTTAGGATATATAACGTTATAGACGTATATACTGTTCCCACCGAGAAGTAGGGTTCGACAGGCCAGGAATGTTGTCAAATATTGCATCCGAGATGTTAGGTTGCCTTAGGTTAGGATATATAACGTTATAGACATATGTAATATTACCACCGAGACGTAGGGACCGACACGCCTGGAATGATGTAGAATATTACATCCGAGATGTCAGGTTGCCTTGGGTTAGGATATATAACGTTATAGACGTATATACTGTTCCCTCCGAGAAGTAGGGTTCGACAGGCCAGGAATGTTATCAAATATTGCATCCGAGATGTTAGGTTGCTTTAGATTAGGATATATACCGCTATAGACGTATATAATCTTCCCCCCGAGATGTAGGGTTCGACAGGCCAGGAATGTTGTCAAATATTGCATCCGAGATGTTAGGTTGCCTTAGATAAGGATATACAACGTTATAGACGCATATAATGTTCCCTCCGAGAAGTAGGGTTCGACAGGCCAGGAATGTTGTCAAATGTTACATCCGAGATGTTAGGTTGCCTTAGATTAGGATATATACCGTTATAGACGTATATATAGTTCCATCCGAGAAGTAGGGTTCGACACGCCTGGAATGATGTAGAATATTACATCCGAGATGTCAGGTTGCCTTAGGTTAGGATATATACCGCTATAGACGCATGTAATGTTATCACCGAGACGTAGGGACCGACACGCCTGGAATGCTGTCAAATGTTAAATCCGAGATGTTAGGTTGCCTTAGGTTAGGATATATGACGTTATAGACGTATATGCTGTTCTCTCCGAGAAGTAGGATTCGACAGGCCAGGAATGTTGTCAAATATTGCATCCGAGATGTTAGGTTGCATTAGATTAGGATATACAACGTTATAGACGCATATAATGTTCCCACTGAGAAGTAGGTTCCGACACGCCTGGAATGTTGTAGAATAATACATCCGAGATGTCTGGTTGCCTTAGGTTAGGATATATAACGTTGTAGACGTATATACTGTTCCCTCCGAGAAGTAGGGTTCGACAGGCCAGGAATGTTGTCAAATATTGCATCCGAGATGTTAGGTTGCCTTAGGTTAGGATATATAACGTCATAGACGCATGTAATGCTACCACCCAGACGTAGGGACCGACACGCCTGGAATGTTGTCAAATGTTACATCCGAGATGTTAGGTTGCCTTAGATTAGGATATATACCGTTATAGACGTATATACAGTTCCCTCCGAGAAGTAGGGTTCGACAGGCCAGGAATGTTGTCAAATATTGCATCCGAGATGTTAGGTTGCCTTAGATTACGATATCGACCGTTATAGACGCATATAATATTCCCACCGAAAAGTATGCACCGACACGCCAGGAATATTGTAAAATATTACGTCTGAGATAATAGGTTGCCTTAGATTAGGATATACAACGTTATAGACTCATATAATTATCCCACCGAGAAGTAGGGTTCGACACGCCTGGAATGATGTAGAATATTACATCCGAGATGTCAGGTTGCCTTAGGTTAGGATATATAACGTTATAGACTTATATACTGTTCCCTCCGAGAAGTAGGGTTCGACAGGCCAGGAATGTTGTCAAATATTACATACGAGATGTTAGGTGGCCTCAGGTTAGGATATATAACGTTATAGACGCATGTAATGTTACCACCGTGACGTAGGGACCGACAGGCCTGGAATGTTGTAAAATGTTACATCCGAGATGTTAGGTTGCCTAAGATTAGGATATATACCGCTATAGACGCATGTAATGTTATCACCGAGACGTAGGTACCGACACGCCTGGAATGTTGTCAAATGTTACATCCGCGATGTTAGGTTGCCTTAGGTTAGGATATATGACGTTATAGACGCATGTAATGTTACCACCGAGACGTAGGGACCGACACGCCTGGAATGTTGTCAAATGTTACATCCGGGAGGTTAGGTTGTCTTAGGTTAGGATATATGTCGTTACAGACGTATATACTGTTCCCTGCGAGGAGTAGGGTTCTACAGGCCAGGAATGATGTCAAATATTGCATCCGAGATGTTAGGTTGCCTTAGATTAGGATATATACCGTTATAGACGTATATACTGTTCCCTCCGAGAAGTAGGGTTCGACAGGCCAGGAATGTTGTCAAATATTGCATCCGAGATGTTATGTTGCCTTAGGTTAGCATATATAACGTTATAGACGCACGTAATGTTACCACCGAGACGTAGGGTTCCAACACGCCTGGAATGTTGTCAAATGTTATATCCGAGATGTTAGGTTGCCTCAGGTTAGGATATATGACGTTACAGACGTATATACTGTTCCCACCGAGAAGCACGGTCCGACACGCCTGGAATGATGTAGAATATTACATCCGAGATGTCAGGTTGCCTTAGGTTAGGATATATAACGTTATAGACGTATATACTGTTCCCTCCGAGAAGTAGGGTTCGACAGGCTAGGAATGTTGTCAAATATTGCATCCGAGATGTTAGGTTGCCTTAGATAAGGATATATAACGTTATAGACGCATATAATGTTACCACCGAGACGTAGGGACCGACATGCCTGGAATGTTGTCAAATGTTACATCCGAGATGTTAGGTTGCCTTAGGTTAGGATATATAACGTTATAGACGCATGAAATGTTATCACCGAGACGTAGGGACCGACACGCCTGGAATGTTGTCAAATGTTACATCCGCGATGTTAGGTTGCCTTAGGTTAGGATATATGACGTTATAGACGTATATGCTGTTCCCTCCGAGAAGTAGGATTCGACAGGCCAGGAATGTTGTCAAATATTGCATCCGAGATGTTAGGTTGCCTTAAGTTAGGATATATAACGTTATAGACGCATGTAACGTTACCACCGAGACGTAGGGACCGACACGCCTGGAATGTTGTCAAATGTTACATCCGAGATGTTAGGTTGTCTTAGGTTAGGATATATGACGTTACAGACGTATATACTGTTCCCTCCGAGAAGTAGGGTTCGACAGGCCAGGAATGTTGGCAAATATTGCATCCGAGATGTTAGGTTGCCTTAGGTTAGGATATATAACGTTATAGACGCATGTAATGTTACCACCGAGAGGTAGGGACCGACAAGCCTGGAATGTTGTCAAATGTTACATCCGAGATGTTAGGTTGCCTTAGATTAGGATATATACCGTTATAGACGTATATATAGTTCCATCCGAGAAGTAGGGTTCGACACGCCTGGAATGATGTAGAATATTACATCCGAGATGTCAGGTTGCCTTAGGTTAGGATATATACCGCTATAGACGCATGTAATGTTATCACCGAGACGTAGGGACCGACACGCCTGGAATGCTGTCAAATGTTAAATCCGAGATGTTAGGTTGCCTTAGGTTAGGATATATGACGTTATAGACGTATATGCTGTTCTCTCCGAGAAGTAGGATTCGACAGGCCAGGAATGTTGTCAAATATTGCATCCGAGATGTTAGGTTGCATTAGATTAGGATATACAACGTTATAGACGCATATAATGTTCCCACTGAGAAGTAGTTTCCGACACGCCTGGAATGTTGTAGAATAATACATCCGAGATGTCAGGTTGCCTTAGGTTAGGATATATAACGTTATAGACGTATATACTGTTCCCTCCGAGAAGTAGGGTTCGACAGGCCAGGAATGTTGTCAAATATTGCATCCGAGATGTTAGGTTGCCTTAGGTTAGGATATATAACGTCATAGACGCATGTAATGCTACCACCCAGACGTAGGGACCGACACGCCTGGAATGTTGTCAAATGTTACATCCGAGATGTTAGGTTGCCTTAGGTTAGGATATATAACGTTATAGACATATGTAATATTACCACCGAGACGTAGGGACCGACACGCCTGGAATGATGTAGAATATTACATCCGAGATGTCAGGTTGCCTTGGGTTAGGATATATAACGTTATAGACGTATATACTGTTCCCTCCGAGAAGTAGGGTTCGACAGGCCAGGAATGTTATCAAATATTGCATCCGAGATGTTAGGTTGCTTTAGATTAGGATATATACCGCTATAGACGTATATAATCTTCCCCCCGAGATGTAGGGTTCGACAGGCCAGGAATGTTGTCAAATATTGCATCCGAGATGTTAGGTTGCCTTAGATAAGGATATACAACGTTATAGACGCATATAATGTTCCCTCCGAGAAGTAGGGTTCGACAGGCCAGGAATGTTGTCAAATATTACATACGAGATGTTAGGTGGCCTCAGGTTAGGATATATAACGTTATAGACGCATGTAATGTTACCACCGTGACGTAGGGACCGACAGGCCTGGAATGTTGTAAAATGTTACATCCGAGATGTTAGGTTGCCTAAGATTAGGATATATACCGCTATAGACGCATGTAATGTTATCACCGAGACGTAGGTACCGACACGCCTGGAATGTTGTCAAATGTTACATCCGCGATGTTAGGTTGCCTTAGGTTAGGATATATGACGTTATAGACGCATGTAATGTTACCACCGATACGTAGGGACCGACACGCCTGGAATGTTGTCAAATGTTACATCCGGGAGGTTAGGTTGTCTTAGGTTAGGATATATGTCGTTACAGACGTATATACTGTTCCCTGCGAGGAGTAGGTTTCTACAGGCCAGGAATGATGTCAAATATTGCATCCGAGATGTTAGGTTGCCTTAGATTAGGATATATACCGTTATAGACGTATATACTGGTCCCTCCGAGAAGTAGGGTTCGACAGGCCAGGAATGTTGTCAAATATTGCATCCGAGATGTTATGTTGCCTTAGGTTAGCATATATAACGTTATAGACGCACGTAATGTTACCACCGAGACGTAGGGTTCCAACACGCCTGGAATGTTGTCAAATGTTATATCCGAGATGTTAGGTTGCCTCAGGTTAGGATATATGACGTTACAGACGTATATACTGTTCCCACCGAGAAGCACGGTCCGACACGCCTGGAATGATGTAGAATATTACATCCGAGATGTCAGGTTGCCTTAGGTTAGGATATATAACGTTATAGACGTATATACTGTTCCCTCCGAGAAGTAGGGTTCGACAGGCTAGGAATGTTGTCAAATATTGCATCCGAGATGTTAGGTTGCCTTAGATAAGGATATATAACGTAATAGACGCATATAATGTTACCACCGAGACGTAGGGACCGACATGCCTGGAATGTTGTCAAATGTTACATCCGCGATGTTAGGTTGCCTTAGGTTAGGATATATGACGTTATAGACGCATGTAATGTTACCACCGAGACGTAGGGACCGACACGCCTGGAATGTTGTCAAATGTTACATCCGGGAGGTTAGGTTGTCTTAGGTTAGGATATATGTCGTTACAGACGTATATACTGTTCCCTGCGAGGAGTAGGGTTCTACAGGCCAGGAATGATGTCAAATATTGCATCCGAGATGTTAGGTTGCCTTAGATTAGGATATATACCGTTATAGACGTATATACTGTTCCCTCCGAGAAGTAGGGTTCGACAGGCCAGGAATGTTGTCAAATATTGCATCCGAGATGTTATGTTGCCTTAGGTTAGCATATATAACGTTATAGACGCACGTAATGTTACCACCGAGACGTAGGGTTCCAACACGCCTGGAATGTTGTCAAATGTTATATCCGAGATGTTAGGTTGCCTCAGGTTAGGATATATGACGTTACAGACGTATATACTGTTCCCACCGAGAAGTAGGGTCCGACACGCCAGGAATGTTGTCAAATATTACATCCGAGTTGTTAGGTTGCATTAGGTTAGGATATATAACGTTATAGACGTATATACTGTTCCCACCGAGAAGTAGGGTTCGACAGGCCAGGAATGTTGTCAAATATTGCATCCGAGATGTTAGGTTGCCTTAGGTTAGGATATATAACGTTATAGACATATGAAATATTACCACCGAGACGTAGGGACCGACACGCCTGGAATGATGTAGAATATTACATCCGAGATGTCAGGTTGCCTTGGGTTAGGATATATAACGTTATAGACGTATATACTGTTCCCTCCGAGAAGTAGGGTTCGACAGGCCAGGAATGTTATCAAATATTGCATCCGAGATGTTAGGTTGCTTTAGATTAGGATATATACCGCTATAGACGTATATAATCTTCCCCCCGAGATGTAGGGTTCGACAGGCCAGGAATGTTGTCAAATATTGCATCCGAGATGTTAGGTTGCCTTAGATAAGGATATACAACGTTATAGACGCATATAATGTTCCCTCCGAGAAGTAGGGTTCGACAGGCCAGGAATGTTGTCAAATGTTACATCCGAGATGTTAGGTTGCCTTAGATTAGGATATATACCGTTATAGACGTATATATAGTTCCATCCGAGAAGTAGGGTTCGACACGCCTGGAATGATGTAGAATATTACATCCGAGATGTCAGGTTGCCTTAGGTTAGGATATATACCGCTATAGACGCATGTAATGTTATCACCGAGACGTAGGGACCGACACGCCTGGAATGCTGTCAAATGTTAAATCTGAGATGTTAGGTTGCCTTAGGTTAGGATATATGACGTTATAGACGTATATGCTGTTCTCTCCGAGAAGTAGGATTCGACAGGCCAGGAATGTTGTCAAATATTGCATCCGAGATGTTAGGTTGCATTAGATTAGGATATACAACGTTATAGACGCATATAATGTTCCCACTGAGAAGTAGGTTCCGACACGCCTGGAATGTTGTAGAATAATACATCCGAGATGTCAGGTTGCCTTAGGTTAGGATATATAACGTTGTAGACGTATATACTGTTCCCTCCGAGAAGTAGGGTTCGACAGGCCAGGAATGTTGTCAAATATTGCATCCGAGATGTTAGGTTGCCTTAGGTTAGGATATATAACGTCATAGACGCATGTAATGCTACCACCCAGACGTAGGGACCGACACGCCTGGAATGTTGTCAAATGTTACATCCGAGATGTTAGGTTGCCTTAGATTAGGATATATACCGTTATAGACGTATATACAGTTCCCTCCGAGAAGTAGGGTTCGACAGGCCAGGAATGTTGTCAAATATTGCATCCGAGATGTTAGGTTGCCTTAGATTACGATATCGACCGTTATAGACGCATATAATATTCCCACCGAAAAGTATGCACCGACACGCCAGGAATATTGTAAAATATTACGTCTGAGATAATAGGTTGCCTTAGATTAGGATATACAACGTTATAGACTCATATAATTATCCCACCGAGAAGTAGGGTTCGACACGCCTGGAATGATGTAGAATATTACATCCGAGATGTCAGGTTGCCTTAGGTTAGGATATATAACGTTATAGACTTATATACTGTTCCCTCCGAGAAGTAGGGTTCGACAGGCCAGGAATGTTGTCAAATATTACATACGAGATGTTAGGTGGCCTCAGGTTAGGATATATAACGTTATAGACGCATGTAATGTTACCACCGTGACGTAGGGACCGACAGGCCTGGAATGTTGTAAAATGTTACATCCGAGATGTTAGGTTGCCTAAGATTAGGATATATACCGCTATAGACGCATGTAATGTTATCACCGAGACGTAGGTACCGACACGCCTGGAATGTTGTCAAATGTTACATCCGCGATGTTAGGTTGCCTTAGGTTAGGATATATGACGTTATAGACGCATGTAATGTTACCACCGAGACGTAGGGACCGACACGCCTGGAATGTTGTCAAATGTTACATCCGGGAGGTTAGGTTGTCTTAGGTTAGGATATATGTCGTTACAGACGTATATACTGTTCCCTGCGAGGAGTAGGGTTCTACAGGCCAGGAATGATGTCAAATATTGCATCCGAGATGTTAGGTTGCCTTAGATTAGGATATATACCGTTATAGACGTATATACTGTTCCCTCCGAGAAGTAGGGTTCGACAGGCCAGGAATGTTGTCAAATATTGCATCCGAGATGTTATGTTGCCTTAGGTTAGCATATATAACGTTATAGACGCACGTAATGTTACCACCGAGACGTAGGGTTCCAACACGCCTGGAATGTTGTCAAATGTTATATCCGAGATGTTAGGTTGCCTCAGGTTAGGATATATGACGTTACAGACGTATATACTGTTCCCACCGAGAAGCACGGTCCGACACGCCTGGAATGATGTAGAATATTACATCCGAGATGTCAGGTTGCCTTAGGTTAGGATATATAACGTTATAGACGTATATACTGTTCCCTCCGAGAAGTAGGGTTCGACAGGCTAGGAATGTTGTCAAATATTGCATCCGAGATGTTAGGTTGCCTTAGATAAGGATATATAACGTTATAGACGCATATAATGTTACCACCGAGACGTAGGGACCGACATGCCTGGAATGTTGTCAAATGTTACATCCGAGATGTTAGGTTGCCTTAGGTTAGGATATATAACGTTATAGACGCATGAAATGTTATCACCGAGACGTAGGGACCGACACGCCTGGAATGTTGTCAAATGTTACATCCGCGATGTTAGGTTGCCTTAGGTTAGGATATATGACGTTATAGACGTATATGCTGTTCCCTCCGAGAAGTAGGATTCGACAGGCCAGGAATGTTGTCAAATATTGCATCCGAGATGTTAGGTTGCCTTAAGTTAGGATATATAACGTTATAGACGCATGTAACGTTACCACCGAGACGTAGGGACCGACACGCCTGGAATGTTGTCAAATGTTACATCCGAGATGTTAGGTTGTCTTAGGTTAGGATATATGACGTTACAGACGTATATACTGTTCCCTCCGAGAAGTAGGGTTCGACAGGCCAGGAATGTTGGCAAATATTGCATCCGAGATGTTAGGTTGCCTTAGGTTAGGATATATAACGTTATAGACGCATGTAATGTTACCACCGAGAGGTAGGGACCGACAAGCCTGGAATGTTGTCAAATGTTACATCCGAGATGTTAGGTTGCCTTAGATTAGGATATATACCGTTATAGACGTATATATAGTTCCATCCGAGAAGTAGGGTTCGACACGCCTGGAATGATGTAGAATATTACATCCGAGATGTCAGGTTGCCTTAGGTTAGGATATATACCGCTATAGACGCATGTAATGTTATCACCGAGACGTAGGGACCGACACGCCTGGAATGCTGTCAAATGTTAAATCCGAGATGTTAGGTTGCCTTAGGTTAGGATATATGACGTTATAGACGTATATGCTGTTCTCTCCGAGAAGTAGGATTCGACAGGCCAGGAATGTTGTCAAATATTGCATCCGAGATGTTAGGTTGCATTAGATTAGGATATACAACGTTATAGACGCATATAATGTTCCCACTGAGAAGTAGTTTCCGACACGCCTGGAATGTTGTAGAATAATACATCCGAGATGTCAGGTTGCCTTAGGTTAGGATATATAACGTTATAGACGTATATACTGTTCCCTCCGAGAAGTAGGGTTCGACAGGCCAGGAATGTTGTCAAATATTGCATCCGAGATGTTAGGTTGCCTTAGGTTAGGATATATAACGTCATAGACGCATGTAATGCTACCACCCAGACGTAGGGACCGACACGCCTGGAATGTTGTCAAATGTTACATCCGAGATGTTAGGTTGCCTTAGGTTAGGATATATAACGTTATAGACATATGTAATATTACCACCGAGACGTAGGGACCGACACGCCTGGAATGATGTAGAATATTACATCCGAGATGTCAGGTTGCCTTGGGTTAGGATATATAACGTTATAGACGTATATACTGTTCCCTCCGAGAAGTAGGGTTCGACAGGCCAGGAATGTTATCAAATATTGCATCCGAGATGTTAGGTTGCTTTAGATTAGGATATATACCGCTATAGACGTATATAATCTTCCCCCCGAGATGTAGGGTTCGACAGGCCAGGAATGTTGTCAAATATTGCATCCGAGATGTTAGGTTGCCTTAGATAAGGATATACAACGTTATAGACGCATATAATGTTCCCTCCGAGAAGTAGGGTTCGACAGGCCAGGAATGTTGTCAAATATTACATACGAGATGTTAGGTGGCCTCAGGTTAGGATATATAACGTTATAGACGCATGTAATGTTACCACCGTGACGTAGGGACCGACAGGCCTGGAATGTTGTAAAATGTTACATCCGAGATGTTAGGTTGCCTAAGATTAGGATATATACCGCTATAGACGCATGTAATGTTATCACCGAGACGTAGGTACCGACACGCCTGGAATGTTGTCAAATGTTACATCCGCGATGTTAGGTTGCCTTAGGTTAGGATATATGACGTTATAGACGCATGTAATGTTACCACCGATACGTAGGGACCGACACGCCTGGAATGTTGTCAAATGTTACATCCGGGAGGTTAGGTTGTCTTAGGTTAGGATATATGTCGTTACAGACGTATATACTGTTCCCTGCGAGGAGTAGGTTTCTACAGGCCAGGAATGATGTCAAATATTGCATCCGAGATGTTAGGTTGCCTTAGGTTAGGATATATAACGTTATAGACGTATATACTGTTCCCTCCGAGAAGTAGGGTTCGACAGGCTAGGAATGTTGTCAAATATTGCATCCGAGATGTTAGGTTGCCTTAGATAAGGATATATAACGTAATAGACGCATATAATGTTACCACCGAGACGTAGGGACCGACATGCCTGGAATGTTGTCAAATGTTACATCCGCGATGTTAGGTTGCCTTAGGTTAGGATATATGACGTTATAGACGCATGTAATGTTACCACCGAGACGTAGGGACCGACACGCCTGGAATGTTGTCAAATGTTACATCCGGGAGGTTAGGTTGTCTTAGGTTAGGATATATGTCGTTACAGACGTATATACTGTTCCCTGCGAGGAGTAGGGTTCTACAGGCCAGGAATGATGTCAAATATTGCATCCGAGATGTTAGGTTGCCTTAGATTAGGATATATACCGTTATAGACGTATATACTGTTCCCTCCGAGAAGTAGGGTTCGACAGGCCAGGAATGTTGTCAAATATTGCATCCGAGATGTTATGTTGCCTTAGGTTAGCATATATAACGTTATAGACGCACGTAATGTTACCACCGAGACGTAGGGTTCCAACACGCCTGGAATGTTGTCAAATGTTATATCCGAGATGTTAGGTTGCCTCAGGTTAGGATATATGACGTTACAGACGTATATACTGTTCCCACCGAGAAGTAGGGTCCGACACGCCAGGAATGTTGTCAAATATTACATCCGAGTTGTTAGGTTGCATTAGGTTAGGATATATAACGTTATAGACGTATATACTGTTCCCACCGAGAAGTAGGGTTCGACAGGCCAGGAATGTTGTCAAATATTGCATCCGAGATGTTAGGTTGCCTTAGGTTAGGATATATAACGTTATAGACATATGAAATATTACCACCGAGACGTAGGGACCGACACGCCTGGAATGATGTAGAATATTACATCCGAGATGTCAGGTTGCCTTGGGTTAGGATATATAACGTTATAGACGTATATACTGTTCCCTCCGAGAAGTAGGGATCGACAGGCCAGCAATGTTATCAAATATTGCATCCGAGATGTTAGGTTGCTTTAGATTAGGATATATACCGCTATAGACGTATATAATCTTCCCCCCGAGATGTAGGGTTCGACAGGCCAGGAATGTTGTCAAATATTGCATCCGAGATGTTAGGTTGCCTTAGATAAGGATATACAACGTTATAGACGCATATAATGTTCCCACCGAGAAGCACGGTCCGACACGCCTGGAATGATGTAGAATATTACATCCGAGATGTCAGGTTGCCTTAGGTTAGGATATATAACGTTATAGACGTATATACTGTTCCCTCCGAGAAGTAGGGTTCGACAGGCTAGGAATGTTGTCAAATATTGCATCCGAGATGTTAGGTTGCCTTAGATAAGGATATATAACGTTATAGACGCATATAATGTTACCACCGAGACGTAGGGACCGACATGCCTGGAATGTTGTCAAATGTTACATCCGAGATGTTAGGTTGCCTTAGGTTAGCATATATAACGTTATAGACGCACGTAATGTTACCACCGAGACGTAGGGTTCCAACACGCCGGGAATGTTGTCAAATGTTATATCCAAGATGTTAGGCTGCCTTAGGTTAGGATATATGACGTTACAGACATATATACTGTTCCCACCGAGCAGTAGGTTCCGACACGCCAGGAATGTTGTCAAATATTACATCCGAGATGTTAGGTTGCCTTACGTTAGGATATATAACGTTATAGACGTATATACTGTTCCCACCGAGAAGTAGGGTTCGACACGCCAGGAATGTTGTCAAATATTACATACGAGATGTTAGGTGGCCTTAGATTAGGATATATACCGTTATAGACGTATATACAGTTCCATCCGAGAAGTAGGGTACGACACGCCTGGAATGATGTAGAATATTACATCCGAGATGTCATGTTGCCTTAGGTTAGGATATATAACTTTATAGACGTAAATACTGTTCCCTCCGAGACGTAGGGTTCGACAGGCCAGGAATGTTGTCAAATATTGCATCCGAGATGTTAGGTTGCCTTAGGTTAGGATATATAACGTTATAGACGCATGTACTGTTACCACCGAGACGTAGGGACCGACACGCGTGGAATGTTGTCAAATGTTACATCCGAGATGTTAGGTTGCCTTAGATTAGGATATATACCGTTATAGACGTATATACAGTTCCATCCGAGAAGTAGGGTTCGACACGCCTGGAATGATGTAGAATATTACATCCGAGATGTCAGGTTGCCTTAGGTTAGGATATATAACGTTATAGACTTATATACTGTTCCCTCCGAGAAGTAGGGTTCGACAGGCCAGGAATGTTGTCAAATATTACATACGAGATGTTAGGTGGCCTTAGGTTAGGATATATAGCGTTATAGACGCATGTAATGTTACCACCGTGACGTAGGGACCGACAGGCCTGGAATGTTGTAAAATGTTACATCCGAGATGTTAGGTTGCCTAAGATTAGGATATATACCGCTATAGACGCATGTAATGTTATCACCGAGACGTAGGTACCGACACGCCTGGAATGTTGTCAAATGTTACATCCGCGATGTTAGGTTGCCTTAGGTTAGGATATATGACGTTATAGACGTATATGCTGTTCCCTCCGAGAAGTAGGATTCGACAGGCCAGGAATGTTGTCAAATATTGCATTCGAGATGTTAGGTTGCCTTAAGTTAGGATATATAACGTTATAGACGCATGTAACGTTACCACCGAGACGTAGGGACCGACACGCCTGGAATGTTGTCAAATGTTACATCCGGGATGTTAGGTTGCCTTAGGTTAGGATATATGTCGTTACAGACGTATATACTGTTCCCTCCGAGGAGTAGGGTTCTACAGGCCAGGAATGTTGTCAAATATTGCATCCGAGATGTTAGGTTGCCTTAGATTAGGATATATACCGTTATAGACGTATATACTGTTCCCTCCGAGAAGTAGGGTTCGACAGGCCAGGAATGTTGTCAAATATTGCATCCGAGATGTTATGTTGCCTTAGGTTAGCATATATAACGTTATAGACGCACTTAATGTTACCACCGAGACGTAGGGTTCCAACACGCCTGGAATGTTGTCAAATGTTATATCCGAGATGTTAGGTTGCCTTAGGTTAGGATATATGACGTTACAGACGTATATACTGTTCCCACCGAGAAGTAGGGTCCGACACGCCAGGAATGTTGTAAAATGTTACATCCGAGATGTTAGGTTGCCTTAGGTTAGGATATATGACGTTATAGACGTATATGCTGTTCCCTCCGAGAAGTAGGATTCGACAGGCCAGGAATGTTGTCAAATATTGCATCTGAGATGTTAGGTTGCCTTAGATTAGGATATATACCGTTATAGACGTATATACAGTTCCCTCCGAGAAGTAGGGTTCGACAGGCCAGGAATGTTGTCAAATATTGCATCCGAGATGTTAGGTTGCCTTAGGTTAGGATATATAACGTTATAGACGCATGTAATGTTACCACCGAGACGTAGAGACCGACACGCCTGGAATGTTGTCAAATGTTACATCCGGGAGGTTAGGTTGTCTTAGGTTAGGATATATGTCGTTACAGACGTATATACTGTTCCCTGCGAGGAGTAGGGTTCTACAGGCCAGGAATGATGTCAAATATTGCATCCGAGATGTTAGGTTGCCTTAGATTAGGATATATACCGTTATAGACGTATATACTGTTCCCTCCGAGAAGTAGGGTTCGACAGGCCAGGAATGTTGTCAAATATTGCATCCGAGATGTTATGTTGCCTTAGGTTAGCATATATAACGTTATAGACGCACGTAATGTTACCACCGAGACGTAGGGTTCCAACACGCCTGGAATGTTGTCAAATGTTATATCCGAGATGTTAGGTTGCCTCAGGTCAGGATATATGACGTTACAGACGTATATACTGTTCCCACCGAGAAGTAGGGTCCGACACGCCAGGAATGTTGTCAAATATTACATCCGAATTGTTAGGTTGCCTTAGGCTAGGATATATAACGTTATAGACGTATATACTGTTCCCACCGAGAAGTAGGGTTCGACAGGCCAGGAATGTTGTCAAATATTGCATCCGAGATGTTAGGTTGCCTTAGGTTAGGATATATAACGTTATAGACATATGTAATATTACCACCGAGACGTAGGGACCGACACGCCTGGAATGATGTAGAATATTACATCCGAGATGTCAGGTTGCCTTGGGTTAGGATATATAACGTTATAGACGTATATACTGTTCCCTCCGAGAAGTAGGTTCTCGACAGGCCAGGAATGTAATCAAATATTGCATCCGAGATGTTAGGTTGCTTTAGATTAGGATATATACCGCTATAGACGTATATAATCTTCCCCCCGAGATGTAGGGTTCGACAGGCCAGGAATGTTGTCAAATATTGCATCCGAGATGTTAGGTTGCCTTAGATAAGGATATACAACGTTATAGACGCATATAATGTTCCCACCGAGAAGCACGGTCCGACACGCCTGGAATGATGTAGAATATTACATCCGAGATGTCAGGTTGCCTTAGGTTAGGATATATGACGTTATAGACGTATATGCTGTTCCCTCCGAGAAGTAGGGTTTGACAGGCCAGGAATGTTGTCAAATATTGCATCCGAGATGTTAGGTTGCCTTAGGTTAGCATATATAACGTTATAGACGCACGTAATGTTACCACCGAGACGTAGGGTTCCAACACGCCGGGAATGTTGTCAAATGTTATATCCAAGATGTTAGGCTGCCTTAGGTTAGGATATATGACGTTACAGACATATATACTGTTCCCACCGAGCAGTAGGTTCCGACACGCCAGGAATGTTGTCAAATATTACATCCGAGATGTTAGGTTGCCTTACGTTAGGATATATAACGTTATAGACGTATAGACTGTTCCCACCGAGAAGTAGGGTTCGACACGCCAGGAATGTTGTCAAATATTACATACGAGATGTTAGGTGGCCTTAGATTAGGATATATACCGCTATAGACGTATATACTGTTCCCTCCGAGATGTAGGGTTCGACAGGCCAGGAATGTTGTCAAATATTGCATCCGAGATGTTAGGTTGCCTTAGATTACCATATCGACCGTTATAGACGCATATAATATTCCCATCGAAAAGTATGCACCGACACGCCAGGAATATTGTAAAATATTACGTCTGAGATAATAGGTTGCCTTAGATTAGGATATACAACGTTATAGACTCATATAATGTTCCCACCGAGAAGTAGGGTTCGACACGCCTGGAATGATGTAGAATATTACATCCGAGATGTCAGGTTGCCTTAGGTTAGGATATATAACGTTATAGACGTATGTACTGTTCCCTCCGAGAAGTAGGGTTCGACAGGCTAGGAATGTTGTCAAATATTGCATCCGAGATGCTAGGTTGCCTTAGATAAGGATATATAACATTATAGACGCATATAATGTTACCACCGAGACGTAGGGACCGACATGCCTGGAATGTTGTCAAATGTTACATCCAAGATGTTAGGTTGCCTTAGGTTAGGATATATAACGTTGTAGACGCATGTAACGTTACCACCGAGACGTAGGGACCGACACACCTGGAATGTTGTCAAATGTTACATCCGAGATGTTAGGTTGCCTTAGGTTAGGATATATGACGTTATAGACGTATATACTGTTCCCACGGAGAAGTAGGGTCCGACACGCAAGGAATGTTGTCAAATATTACATCCGAGATGTTAGGTTGCCTTAGGTTAGGATATACAACGTTATAGACGCATATAATGTTCCCACCGAGAAGTAGGGTCCGACACTCCTGGAATGTTGTAGAATAATACATCCGAGAAGTCAGGTTGCCTTAGGTTAGGATATATAACGTTATAGACGTATATACTGTTCCCACCGAGAAGTAGGGTTCGACACGCCAGGACTGTTGTCAAATATTACATACGAGATGTTAGGTGGCCTTAGGTTAGGATATATAACGTTATAGACGCATGTAATGTTACCACCGTGACGTAGGGACCGACAGGCCTGGAATGTTGTCAAATGTTACATCCGGGATGTTAGGTTGCCTTAGGTTAGGATATATGTCGTTACAGACGTATATACTGTTCCCTCCGAGGAGTACTGTTCTACAGGCCAGGAATGTTGTCAAATATTGCATCCGAGATGTTAGGTTGCCTTAGATTAGGATATATACAGTTATAGACGTATATACTGTTCCCTCCGAGAAGTAGGGTTCGACAGGCCAGGAATGTTGTCAAATATTGCATCCGAGATGATATGTTGCTTAGGTTAGCATATATAACGTTATAGACGCACTTAATGTTACCACCGAGACGTAGGGTTCCAACACGCCTGGAATGTTGTCAAATGTTATATCCGAGATGTTAGGTTGCCTTAGGTTAGGATATATGACGTTACAGACGTATATACTGTTCCCACCGAGAAGTAGGGTCCGACACGCCAGGAATGTTGTAAAATGTTACATCCGAGATGTTAGGTTGCCTTAGGTTAGGATATATGACGTTATAGACGTATATGCTGTTCCCTCCGAGAAGTAGGATTCGACAGGCCAGGAATGTTGTCAAATATTGCATCTGAGATGTTAGGTTGCCTTAGATTAGGATATATACCGTTATAGACGTATATACTGTTCCCTCCGAGAAGTAGGGTTCTACAGGCCAGGAATGATGTCAAATATTGCATCCGAGATGTTAGGTTGCCTTAGATTAGGATATATACCGTTATAGACGTATATACTGTTCCCTCCGAGAAGTAGGGTTCGACAGGCCAGGAATGTTGCCAAATATTGCATCCGAGATGTTATGTTGCCTTAGGTTAGCATATATAACGTTATAGACGCACGTAATGTTACCACCGAGACGTAGGGTTCCAACACGCCTGGAATGTTGTCAAATGTTATATCCGAGATGTTAGGTTGCCTCAGGTTAGGATATATGACGTTACAGACGTATATACTGTTCCCACCGAGAAGTAGGGTCCGACACGCCAGGAATGTTGTCAAATATTACATCCGAGTTGTTAGGTTGCCTTAGGTTAGGATATATAACGTTATAGACGTATATACTGTTCCCACCGAGAAGTAGGGTTCGACAGGCCAGGAATGTTGTCAAATATTGCATCCGAGATGTTAGGTTGCCTTAGGTTAGGATATATAACGTTATAGACATATGTAATATTACCACCGAGACGTAGGGACCGACACGCCTGGAATGATGTAGAATATTACATCCGAGATGTCAGGTTGCCTTGGGTTAGGATATATAACGTTACAGACATATATACTGTTCCCACCGAGAAGTAGGGTCCGACACGCCCGGAATGTTGTCAAATATTACATCCGAGATGTTAGGTTGCCTTACGTTAGGATATATAACGTTATAGACGTATATACTGTTCCCACAGAGAAGTAGGGTTCGACACGCCAAGAATGTTGTCAAATATTACATACGAGATGTTAGGTGGCCTTAGATTAGGATATATACCGCTATAGACGTATATACTGTTCCCTCCGAGATGTAGGGTTCGACAGGCCAGGAATGTTGTCAAATATTGCATCCGAGATGTTAGGTTGCCTTAGATTAGGATATACAACGTTATAGACGCATATAATGTTCCCACCGAGACGTAGGGTCCGACACGCCTGGAATGTTGTAGAATAATACATCCGAGAAGTCAGGTTGCCTTAGGTTAGGATATATAACGTTATAGACGTATATACTGTTCCCTCCGAGAAATAGGGTTCGACAGGCCAGGAATGTTGTCAAATATTGCATCCGAGATGTTAGGTTGCCTTAGGTTAGCATATATAGCGTTATAGACGCACGTAATGTTACCACAGAGACGTAGGGTTCCAACACGCCTGGAATGTTGTCAAATGTTATATCCGAGATGTTAGGTTGCCTTAGGTTAGGATATATGACGTTACAGACGTATATACTGTTCCCACCGGGAAGTAGGGTCCGACACGCCAGGAATGTTGTCAAATATTACATCCGAGATGTTAGGTTGCCTTAGGTTAGGATATATAACGTTATAGACGTATATACTGTTCCCACCGAGAAGTAGGGTTCGACACGCCAGGAATGTTGTCAAATATTACATACGAGATGTTAGGTGGCCTTAGGTTAGGATAAATAACGTTATAGATGTATATGCTGTTCCCTCCGAGAAGTAGGGTTCGACAGGCCATGAATGTTGTCAAATATTGCATCCGAGATGTTAGGTTGCCTTAGGTTAGGATATATGACGTTACAGACGTATATACTGTTCCCACCGAGAAGTAGGGTCCGACACGCCAGGAATGTTGTCAAATATTACATCCGAGATGTTAGGTTGCCTTAGGTTAGGATATATAACGTTATAGACGTATATACTGTTCCCACCGAGAAGTAGGGTTCGACACGCAAGGACTGTTGACAAATATTACATACGAGCTGTTAGGTGGCCTTAGGTTAGGATATATAACGTTATAGACGCATGTAATGTTACCACCGAGACGTAGGGACCGACAGGCCTGGAATGTTGTAAAATGATACATCCGAGATGTTAGGTTGCCTAAGATTAGGATATATACCGCTATAGACGCATATAATGTTCCCACCGAGAAGTAGGGTCCGACACGCCTGGAATGATGTAGAATATTACATCCGAGATGTCAGGTTGCCTTAGGTTAGGATACATGACGTTACAGACGTATATACTGTTCTCACCGAGAAGTAGGGTCCGACACGCCAGGAATGTTGTCAAATATTACATCCGAGATGTTAGGTTGCCTTAGGTTAGGATATATAAAGTTATAGACGTATATACTGTTCCCACCGAGAAGTAGGGTTCGACACTCCAGGAATGTTGTCAAATATTACATACGAGATGTTAGGTGGCCTTATGTTAGGATATATAACGTTATAGACGAATGTAATGTTACCACCGAGACGTAGGGACCGACAGGCCTGGAATGTTGTAAAATGATACATCCGAGATGTTAGGTTGCCTACGATTAGGATATATACCGCTATAGACGCATATAATGTTCCCACCGAGAAGTAGGGTCCGACACGCCTGGAATGATGTAGAATATTACATCCGAGATGTCAGGTTGCCTTAGGTTAGGATATATGACGTTACAGACGTATATACTGTTCCCACCGAGAAGTAGGGTCCGACACGCCAGGAATGTTGTCAAATATTACATCCGAGATGTTAGGTTGCCTTAGGTTAGGATATATAAAGTTATAGACGTATATACTGTTCCCACCGAGAAGTAGGGTTCGACACTCCAGGAATGTTGTCAAATATTACATACGAGATGTTAGGTGGCCTTATGTTAGGATATATAACGTTATAGACGAATGTAATGTTACCACCGAGACGTAGGGACCGACAGGCCTGGAATGTTGTAAAATGATACATCCGAGATGTTAGGTTGCCTAAGATTAGGATATATACCGCTATAGACGCATATAATGTTCCCACCGAGAAGTAGGGTCCGACACGCCTGGAATGATGTAGAATATTACATCCGAGATGTCAGGTTGCCTTAGGTTAGGATATATGACGTTACAGACGTATATACTGTTCCCACCGAGAAGTAGGGTCCGACACGCCAGGAATGTTGTCAAATATTACATCCGAGATGTTAGGTTGCCTTAGGTTAGGATATATAAAGTTATAGACGTATATACTGTTCCCACCGAGAAGTAGGGTTCGACACGCCAGGAATGTTGTCAAATATTACATACGAGATGTTAGGTGGCCTTAGGTTACGATATATAACGTTATAGACGCATGTAATGTTACCACCGAGACGTAGGGACCGACAGGCCTGGAATGTTGTAAAATGTTACATCCGAGATGTTAGGTTGCCTAAGATTAGGATATATACCGCTATAGACGCATATAATGTTCCCACCGAGAAGTAGGGTTTGACAGGCCAGGAATGTTGTCAAATATTGCATCCGAGATGTTAGGTTGCCTTAGGTTAGCATATATAACGTTATAGACGCCTGTAATGTTACGACCGAGACGTAGGGTTCCAACACGCCGGGAATGTTGTCAAATGTTATATCCGAGATGTTAGGTTGCCTTAGGTTAGGATATATGACGTTACAGACATATATACTGTTCCCACCGAGAAGTAGGGTCCGACACGCCAGGAATGTTGTCAAATATTACATCCGAGATGTTAGGTTGCCTTACGTTAGGATATATAACGTTATAGACGTATATAGTGTTCCCACCGAGAAGTAGGGTTCGACACGCCAGGAATGTTGTCAAATATTACATACGAGATGTTAGGTGGCCTTAGATTAGGATATATACCGCTATAGACGTATATACTGTTCCCTCCGAGATGTAGGGTTCGACAGGCCAGGAATGTTGTCAAATATTGCATCCGAGATGTTAGGTTGCCTTAGATTAGGATATACAACGTTATAGACGCATATAATGTTCCCACCGGGAAGTAGGGTCCGACACTCCTGGAATGTTGTAGAATAATACATCCGAGAAGTCAGGTTGCCTTAGGTTAGGATATATAACGTTATAGACGTATATACTGTTCCCACCGAGAAGTAGGGTTCGACACGCCAGGACTGTTGTCAAATATTACATACGAGAAGTTAGGTGGCCTTAGGTTAGGATATATAACGTTATAGACGCATGTAATGTTACCACCGAGACGTAGGGACCGACAGGCCTGGAATGTTGTAAAATGATACATCCGAGATGTTAGGTTGCCTAAGATTAGGATATATACCGCTATAGACGCATATAATGTTCCCACCGAGAAGTAGGGTCCGACACGCCTGGAATGATGTAGAATATTACATCCGAGATGTCAGGTTGCCTTAGGTTAGGATATATGACGTTACAGACGTTATACTGTTCCCACCGAGAAGTAAGGTCCGACACGCCAGGAATGTTGTCAAATATTACATCCGAGATGTTAGGTTGTCTTAGGTTAGGATATATAAAGTTATAGACGTATATACTGTTCCCACCGAGAAGTAGGGTTCGACACGCCAGGAATGTTGTCAAATATTACATACGAGATGTTAGGTGGCCTTAGGTTAGGATATATAACGTTATAGACGCATGTAATGTTACCACCGAGACGTAGGGACCGACAGGCCTGGAATGTTGTAAAATGTTACATCCGAGATGTTAGGTTGCCTAAGATTAGGATATATACCGCTATAGACGCATATAATGTTCCCACCGAGAAGTAGGGTCCGACACGCCTGGAATGATGTAGAATATTACATCCGAGATGTCAGGTTGCCTTAGGTTAGGATATATAACGTTATAGACGTATATACTGTTCCCTCCGAGAAGTAGGGTTCGACAGGCTAGGAATGTTGTCAAATATTGCATCCGAGATGTTAGGTTGCCTTAGATATGGATATATAACGTTATAGACGCATATAATGTTACCACCGAGACGTAGGGACCGACATGCCTGGAATGTTGTCAAATGTTACATCCAAGATGTTAGGTTGCCTTAGGTTAGGATATATAACGTTGTAGACGCATGTAACGTTACCACCGAGACGTAGGGACCGACACACCTGGAATGTTGTCAAATGTTACATCCGAGATGTTAGGTTGCCTTAGGCTAGGATATATGACGTTATAGATGTATATGCTGTTCCCTCCGAGAAGTAGGGTTCGACAGGCCATGAATGTTGTCAAATATTGCATCCGAGATGTTAGGTTGCCTTAGGTTAGGATATATGACGTTACAGACGTATATACTGTTCCCACCGAGAAGTAGGGTCCGACACGCCAGGAATGTTGACAAATATTACATCCGAGATGTTAGGTTGCCTTAGGTTAGGATATGTAACGTTATAGAGGCATGTAATGTTACCACCGAGACGTAGGGACCGACAGGCCTGGAATGTTGTAAAATGATACATCCGAGATGTTAGGTTGCCTAAGATTAGGATATATACCGCTATAGACGCATATAACGTTCCCACCGAGAAGTAGGGTCCGACACGCCTGGAATGATGTAGAATATTACATCCGAGATGTCAGGTTGCCTTAGGTTAGGATATTTAACGTTATAGACGTATATACTGTTCCCTCCGAGAAGTAGGGTTCGACAGGCTAGGAATGTTGTCAAATATTGCATCCGAGATGTTAGGTTGCCTTAGGTTAGCATATATAACGTTATAGACGCACGTAATGTTACCACCGAGACGTAGGGTTCCAACACGCCGGGAATGTTGTCAAATGTTATATCCGAGATGTTAGGTTGCCTTAGGTTAGGATATATGACGTTACAGACATATATACTGTTCCCACCGAGAAGTAGGGTCCGACAGGCCAGGAATGTTGTCAAATATTACATCCGAGATGTTAGGTTGCCTTACGTTAGGATATATAACGTTATAGACGTATATAGTGTTCCCACCGAGAAGTAGGGTTCGACACGCCAGGAATGTTGTCAAATATTACATACGAGATGTTAGGTGGCCTTAGATTAGGATATATACCGCTATAGACGTATATACTGTTCCCTCCGAGATGTAGGGTTCGACAGGCCAGGAATGTTGTCAAATATTGCATCCGAGATGTTAGGTTGCCTTAGATTAGGATATACAACGTTATAGACGCATATAATGTTCCCACCGAGAAGTAGGGTCCGACACTCCTGGAATGTTGTAGAATAATACATCCGAGAAATCAGGTTGCCTTAGGTTAGGATATATAACGTTATAGACGTATATACTGTTCCCACCGAGAAGTAGGGTTCGACACGCCAGGACTGTTGTCAAATATTACATACGAGATGTTAGGTGGCCTTAGGTTAGGATATATAACGTTATAGACGCATGTAATGTTACCACCGAGACGTAGGGACCGACAGGCCTGGAATGTTGTAAAATGTTACATCCGAGATGTTAGGTTGCCTAAGATTAGGATATATACCGCTATAGACGCATATAATGTTCCCACCGAGAAGTAGGGTCCGACACGCCTGGAATGATGTAGAATATTACATCCGAGATGTCAGGTTGCCTTAGGTTAGGATCTATAACGTTATAGACGTATATACTGTTCCCTCCGAGAAGTAGGGTTCGACAGGCTAGAAATGTTGTCAAATATTGCATCCGAGATGTTAGGTTGCCTTAGATATGCATATATAACGTTATAGACGCATATAATGTTACCACCGAGACGTAGGGACCGACATGCCTGGAATGTTGTCACATGTTACATCCAAGATGTTAGGTTGCCTTAGGTTAGGATATATAACGTTGTAGACGCATGTAACGTTACCACCGAGACGTAGGGACCGACACACCTGTAATGTTGTCAAATATTACATACGAGATGTTAGGTGGCCTTAGGTTAGGATATATAACGTTATAGACGCATGTAATGTTACCACCGAGACGTAGGGACCGACAGGCCTGGAATGTTGTAAAATGATACATCCGAGATGTTAGGTTGCCTGCGATTAGGATATATACCGCTATAGACGCATATAATGTTCCCACCGAGAAGTAGGGTTCGACAGGCCATGAATGTTGTCAAATATTGCATCCGAGATGTTAGGTTGCCTTAGGTTAGGATATATGACGTTATAGACGTATATACTGTTCCCACCGAGAAGTAGGGTCCGACACGCCAGGAATGTTGTCAAATATTACATCCGAGATGTTAGGTTGCCTTAGGTTAGGATATATAACGTTATAGACGTATATACTGTTCCCACCGAGAAGTAGGGTTCGACACGCAAGGACTGTTGACAAATATTACATACGAGATGTTAGGTGGCCTTAGGTTAGGATATATAACGTTATAGACGCATGTAATGTTACCACCGAGACGTAGGGACCGACAGGCCTGGAATGTTGTAAAATGATACATCCGAGATGTTAGGTTGCCTAAGATTAGGATATATACCGCTATAGACGCATATAATGTTCCCACCGAGAAGTAGGGTCCGACACGCCTGGAATGATGTCGAATATTACATCCGAGATGTCAGGTTGCCTTAGGTTAGGATATATAACGTTATAGACGTATATACTGTTCCCTCCGAGAAGTAGGGTTCGACACGCCAGGACTGTTGTCAAATATTACATACGAGATGTTAGGTGGCCTTAGGTTAGGATATATAACGTTATAGACGCATGTAATGTTACCACCGAGACGTAGGGACCGACAGGCCTGGAATGTTGTAAAATGTTACATCCGAGATGTTAGGTTGCCTAAGATTAGGATATATACCGCTATAGACGCATATAATGTTCCCACCGAGAAGTAGGGTCCGACACGCCTGGAATGATGTAGAATATTACATCCGAGATGTCAGGTTGCCTTAGGTTAGGATATATAACGTTATAGACGTATATACTGTTCCCTCCGAGAAGTAGGGTTCGACAGGCTAGAAATGTTGTCAAATATTGCATCCGAGATGTTAGGTTGCCTTAGATATGCATATATAACGTTATAGACGCATATAATGTTACCACCGAGACGTAGGGACCGACATGCCTGGAATGTTGTCACATGTTACATCCAAGATGTTAGGTTGCCTTAGGTTAGGATATATAACGTTGTAGACGCATGTAACGTTACCACCGAGACGTAGGGACCGACACACCTGGAATGTTGTCAAATATTACATACGAGATGTTAGGTGGCCTTAGGTTAGGATATATAACGTTATAGACGCATGTAATGTTACCACCGAGACGTAGGGACCGACAGGCCTGGAATGTTGTAAAATGATACATCCGAGATGTTAGGTTGCCTGCGATTAGGATATATACCGCTATAGACGCATATAATGTTCCCACCGAGAAGTAGGGTTCGACAGGCCATGAATGTTGTCAAATATTGCATCCGAGATGTTAGGTTGCCTTAGGTTAGGATATATGACGTTATAGACGTATATACTGTTCCCACCGAGAAGTAGGGTCCGACACGCCAGGAATGTTGTCAAATATTACATCCGAGATGTTAGGTTGCCTTAGGTTAGGATATATAACGTTATAGACGTATATACTGTTCCCACCGAGAAGTAGGGTTCGACACGCAAGGACTGTTGACAAATATTACATACGAGATGTTAGGTGGCCTTAGGTTACGATATATAACGTTATAGACGCATGTAATGTTACCACCGAGACGTAGGGACCGACAGGCCTGGAATGTTGTAAAATGATACATCCGAGATGTTAGGTTGCCTAAGATTAGGATATATACCGCTATAGACGCATATAATGTTCCCACCGAGAAGTAGGGTCCGACACGCCTGGAATGATGTCGAATATTACATCCGAGATGTCAGGTTGCCTTAGGTTAGGATATATAACGTTATAGACGTATATACTGTTCCCTCCGAGAAGTAGGGTTCGACAGGCTAGGAATGTTGTCAAATATTGCATCCGAGATGTTAGGTTGCCTTAGGTTAGCATATATAACGTTATAGACGCACGTAATGTTACCACCGAGACGTAGGGTTCCAACACGACGGGAATGTTGTCAAATGTTATATCCGAGATGTTAGGTTGCCTTAGGTTAGGATATATGACGTTACAGACATATATACTGTTCCCACCGAGAAGTAGGGTCCGACACGCCCGGAATGTTGTCAAATATTACATCCGAGATGTTAGGTTGCCTTACGTTAGGATATATAACGTTATAGACGTATATACTGTTCCCACAGAGAAGTAGGGTTCGACACGCCAGGAATGTTGTCAAATATTACATACGAGATGTTAGGTGGTCTTAGGTTAGGATATATAACGTTATAGACGCATGTAATGTTACCACCGAGACGTAGGGACCGACAGGCCTGGAATGTTGTAAAATGTTACATTCGAGAAGTTAGGTTGCCTAAGATTAGGATATATACCGCTATAGACGCATATAATGTTCCCACCGAGAAGTAGGGTCCGACACGCCTGGAATGATGTAGAATATTACATCCGAGATGTCAGGTTGCCTTAGGTTAGGATATATAATGTTATAGACGTATATACTGTTCCCTCCGAGAAGTAGGTTTCGACAGGCTAGGAATGTTGTCAAATATTGCATCCGAGATGTTAGGTTGCCTTAGATAAGGATATATAACGTTATAGACACATATAATGTTACCACCGAGACGTAGGGACCGACATGCCTGGAATGTTGTCAAATGTTACATCGAAGATGTTAGGTTGCCTTAGGTTAGGATATATAACGTTGTAGACGCATGTAACGTTACCACCGAGACGTAGGGACCGACACACCTGGAATGTTGTCAAATGTTACATCCGAGATGTTAGGTTGCCTTAGGCTAGGATATATGACGTTATAGATGTATATGCTGTTCCCTCCGAGAAGTAGGGTTCGACAGGCCATGAATGTTGTCAAATATTGCATCCGAGATGTTAGGTTGCCTTAGGTTAGGATATATGACGTTACAGACGTATATACTGTTCCCACCGAGAAGTAGGGTCCGACACGCCAGGAATGTTGTCAAATATTACATCCGAGATGTTAGGTTGCCTTAGGTTAGGATATATAACGTTATAGACGTATATACTGTTCCCACCGAGAAGTAGGGTTCGACACGCAAGGACTGTTGACAAATATTACATACGAGATGTTAGGTGGCCTTAGGTTAGGATATATAACGTTATAGACGCATGTAATGTTACCACCGAGACGTAGGGACCGGCAGGCCTGGAATGTTGTAAAATGATACATCCGAAATGTTAGGTTGCCTAAGATTAGGATATATACCGCTATAGACGCATATAATGTTCCCACCGAGAAGTAGGGTCCGACACGCCTGGAATGATGTAGAATATTACATCCGAGATGTCAGGTTGCCTTAGGTTAGGATATATGACGTTACAGACGTATATACTGTTCCCACCGAGAAGTAGGGTCCGACACGAGAGGAATGTTGTCAAATATTACATCCGAGATGTTAGGTTGTCTTAGGTTAGGATATATAAAGTTATAGACGTATATACTGTTCCCACCGAGAAGTAGGGTTCGACACGCCAGGAATGTTGTCAAATATTACATACGAGATGTTAGGTGGCCTTAGGTTAGGATATATAACGTTATAGACGCATGTAATGTTACCACCGAGACGTAGGGACCGACAGGCCTGGAATGTTGTAAAATGTTACATCCGAGATGTTAGGTTGCCTAAGATTAGGATATATACCGCTATAGACGCATATAATGTTCCCACCGAGAAGTAGGGTCCGACAGGCCATGAATGTTGTCAAATATTACATCCGAGATGATAGGTTGCCTTAGGTTAGGATATATAACGTTATAGACGTATATACTGTTCCCACCGAGAAGTAGGGTTCGACACGCAAGGACTGTTGACAAATATTACATACGAGATGTTAGGTGGCCTTAGGTTAGGATATATAACGTTATAGACGCATGTAATGTTACCACCGAGACGTAGGGACCGACAGGCCTGGAATGTTGTAAAATGTTACATTCGAGAAGTTAGGTTGCCTAAGATTAGGATATATACCGCTATAGACGCATATAATGTTCCCACCGAGAAGTAGGGTCCGACACGCCTGGAATGATGTAGAATATTACATGCGAGATGTCAGGTTGCCTTAGGTTAGGATATATAACGTTATAGACGTATATACTGTTCCCTCCGAGAAGTAGGGTTCGACAGGCTAGGAATGTTGTCAAATATTGCATCCGAGATGTTAGGTTGCCTTAGATATGGATATATAACGTTATAGACGCATATAATGTTACCACCGAGACGTAGGGACCGACATGCCTGGAATGTTGTCAAATGTTACATCCAAGATGTTAGGTTGCCTTAGGTTAGGATATATAACGTTGTAGACGCATGTAACGTTACCACCGAGACGTAGGGACCGACACACCTGGAATGTTGTCAAATGTTACATCCGAGATGTTAGGTTGCCTTAGGCTAGGATATATGACGTTATAGATGTATATGCTGTTCCCTCCGAGAAGTAGGGTTCGACAGGCCATGAATGTTGTCAAATATTGCATCCGAGATGTTAGGTTGCCTTAGGTTAGGATATATGACGTTACAGACGTATATACTGTTCCCACCGAGAAGTAGGGTCCGACACGCCAGGAATGTTGTCAAATATTACATCCGAGATGTTAGGTTGCCTTAGGTTAGGATATATAAAGTTATAGACGTATATACTGTTCCCACCGAGAAGTAGGGTTCGACACGCCAGGAATGTTGTCAAATATTACATACGAGATGTTAGGTGGCCTTAGGTTAGGATATATAACGTTATAGACGCATGTAATGTTACCACCGAGATGTAGGGACCGACAGGCCTGGAATGTTGTAAAATGATACATCCGAGATGTTAGGTTGCCTAAGATTAGGATATATACCGCTATAGACGCATATAATGTTCCCACCGAGAAGTAGGGTCCGACACGCCTGGAATGATGTAGAATATTACATCCGAGATGTCAGGTTGCCTTAGGTTAGGATATATAACGTTATAGACGTATATACTGTTCCCTCCGAGAAGTAGGGTTCGACAGGCTAGGAATGTTGTCAAATATTGCATCCGAGATGTTAGGTTGCCTTAGGTTAGCATATATAACGTTATAGACGCACGTAATGTTACCACCGAGACGTAGGGTTCCAACACGACGGGAATGTTGTCAAATGTTATATCCGAGATGTTAGGTTGCCTTAGGTTAGGATATATGACGTTACAGACATATATACTGTTCCCACCGAGAAGTAGGGTCCGACCCGCCCGGAATGTTGTCAAATATTACATCCGAGATGTTAGGTTGCCTTACGTTAGGATATATAACGTTATAGACGTATATACTGTTCCCACAGAGAAGTAGGGTTCGACACGCCAGGAATGTTGTCAAATATTACATACGAGATGTTAGGTGGCCTTAGATTAGGATATATACCGCTATAGACGTATATACTGTTCCCACCGAGACGTAGGGTCCGACACGCCTGGAATGTTGTAGAATAATACATCCGAGAAGTCAGGTTGCCTTAGGTTAGGATATATAACGTTATAGACGTATATACTGTTCCCTCCGAGAAATAGGGTTCGACAGGACAGGAATGTTGTCAAATATTACATCCGAGATGTTAGGTTGCCTTAGGTTAGGATATATAACGTTATAGACGTATATACTGTTCCCACCGAGAAGTAGGGTTCGACACGCCAGGAATGTTGTCAAATATTACATACGAAATGTTAGGTGGCCTTAGGTTAGGATAAATAACGTTATAGATGTATATGCTGTTCCCTCCGAGAAGTAGGGTTCGACAGGCCATGAATGTTGTCAAATATTGCATCCGAGATGTTAGGTTGCCTTAGGTTAGGATATATGACGTTACAGACGTATATACTGTTCCCACCGAGAAGTAGGGTCCGACACGCCAGGAATGTTGTCAAATATTACATCCGAGATGTTAGGTTGCCTTACGTTAGGATATATAACGTTATAGACGTATATACTGTTCCCACAGAGAAGTAGGGTTCGACACGCCAGGAATGTTGTCAAATATTACATCCGAGATGTTAGGTTGCCTTAGGTTAGGATATATAAAGTTATAGACGTATATACTGTTCCCACCGAGAAGTAGGGTTCGACACGCCAGGAATGTTGTCAAATATTACATACGAGATGTTAGGTGGCCTTAGGTTAGGATATATAACGTTATAGACGCATGTAATGTTACCACCGAGACGTAGGGACCGACAGGCCTGGAATGTTGTAAAATGATACATCCGAGATGTTAGGTTGCCTAAGATTAGGATATATACCGCTATAGACGCATATAATGTTCCCACCGAGAAGTAGGGTCCGACACGCCTGGAATGATGTAGAATATTACATCCGAGATGTCAGGTTGCCTTAGGTTAGGATATATAATGTTATAGACGTATATACTGTTCCCTCCAAGAAGTAGGGTTCGACAGGCTAGGAATGTTGTCAAATATTGCATCCGAGATGTTAGGTTGCCTTAGATAAGGATATATAACGTTATAGACACATATAATGTTACCACCGAGACGTAGGGACCGACATGCCTGGAATGTTGTCAAATGTTACATCCAAGATGTTAGGTTGCCTTAGGTTAGGATATATAACGTTGTAGACGCATGTAACGTTACCACCGAGACGTAGGGACCGACACACCTGGAATGTTGTCAAATGTTACATCCGAGATGTTAGGTTGCCTTAGGCTAGGATATATGACGTTATAGATGTATATGCTGTTCCCTCCGAGAAGTAGGGTTCGACAGGCCATGAATGTTGTCAAATATTGCATCCGAGATATTAGGTTGCCTTAGGTTAGGATATATGACGTTACAGACGTATATACTGTTCCCACCGAGAAGTAGGGTCCGACACGCCAGGAATGTTGTCAAATATTACATCCGAGATGTTAGGTTGCCTTAGGTTAGGATATATAACGTTATAGACGTATATACTGTTCCCACCGAGAAGTAGGGTTCGACACGCAAGGACTGTTGACAAATATTACATACGAGATGTTAGGTGGCCTTATGTTAGGATATATAACGTTATAGACGCATGTAATGTTACCACCGAGACGTAGGGACCGACAGGCCTGGAATGTTGTAAAATGATACATCCGAGATGTTAGGTTGCCTAAGATTTGGATATATACCGCTATAGACGCATATAATGTTCCCACCGAGAAGTAGGGTCCGACACGCCTGGAATGATGTAGAATATTACATCCGAGATGTCAGGTTGCCTTAGGTTAGGATATATGACGTTACAGACGTATATACTGTTCTCACCGAGAAGTAGGGTCCGACACGCCAGGAATGTTGTCAAATATTGCATCCGAGATGTTAGGTTGCCTTAGATAAGGATATATAACGTTATAGACGCATATAATGTTACCACCGATACGTAGGGACCGACATGCCTCGAATGTTGTCAAATGTTACATCCAAGATGTTAGGTTGCCTTAGGTTAGGATATATAACGTTGTAGACGCATGTAACGTTATACCGAGACGTAGGGACCGACACACCTGTAATGTTGTCAAATATTACATACGAGATGTTAGGTGGCCTTAGGTTAGGATATATAACGTTATAGACGAATGTAATGTTACCACCGAGACGTAGGGACCGACAGGCCTGGAATGTTGTAAAATGATACATCCGAGATGTTAGGTTGCCTAAGATTAGGATATATACCGCTATAGACGCATATAATGTTCCCACCGAGAAGTAGGGTCCGACACGCCTGGAATGATGTAGAATATTACATCCGAGATGTCAGGTTGCCTTAGGTTAGGATATATGACGTTACAGACGTATATACTGTTCCCACCGAGAAGTAGGGTCCGACACGCCAGGAATGTTGTCAAATATTACATCCGAGATGTTAGGTTGCCTTAGGTTAGGATATATAAAGTTATAGACGTATATACTGTTCCCACCGAGAAGTAGGGTTCGACACGCCAGGAATGTTGTCAAATATTACATACGAGATGTTAGGTGGCCTTAGGTTAGGATATATAACGTTATAGACGCATGTAATGTTACCACCGAGACGTAGGGACCGACAGGCCTGGAATGTTGTAAAATGTTACATCCGAGATGTTAGGTTGCCTAAGATTAGGATATATACCGCTATAGACGCATATAATGTTCCCACCGAGAAGTAGGGTCCGACACGCCTGGAATGATGTAGAATATTACATCCGAGATGTCAGGTTGCCTTAGGTTAGGATATATGACGTTACAGACGTATATACTGTTCCCACCGAGAAGTAGGGTCCGACACGAGAGGAATGTTGTCAAATATTACATCCGAGATGTTAGGTTGTCTTAGGTTAGGATATATAAAGTTATAGACGTATATACTGTTCCCACCGAGAAGTAGGGTTCGACACGCCAGGAATGTTGTCAAATATTACATACGAGATGTTAGGTGGCCTTAGGTTAGGATATATAACGTTATAGATGCATGTAATGTTACCACCGAGACGTAGGGACCGACGGGCCTGGAATGTTGTAAAATGTTACATCCGAGATGTTAGGTTGCCTAAGATTAGGATATATACCGCTATAGACGCATATAATGTTCCCACCGAGAAGTAGGGTCCGACACGCCTGGAATGATGTAGAATATTACATCCGAGATGTCAGGTTGCCTTAGGTTAGGATATTTAACGTTATAGACGTATATACTGTTCCCTCCGAGAAGTAGGGTTCGACAGGCTAGGAATGTTGTCAAATATTGCATCCGAGATGTTAGGTTGCCTTAGGTTAGCATATATTACGTTATAGACGCACGTAATGTTACCACCGAGACGTAGGGTTCCAACACGCCGGGAATGTTGTCAAATGTTATATCCGAGATGTTAGGTTGCCTTAGGTTAGGATATATGACGTTACAGACATATATACTGTTCCCAATGAGAAGTAGGGTCCGACACGCCAGGAATGTTGTCAAATATTACATCCGAGATGTTAGGTTGCCTTACGTTAGGATATATAACGTTATAGACGTATATACTGTTCCCACAGAGAAGTAGGGTTCGACACGCCAGGAATGTTGTCAAATATTACATCCGAGATGTTAGGTTGCCTTAGGTTAGGATATATAAAGTTATAGACGTATATACTGTTCCCACCGAGAAGTAGGGTTCGACACGCCAGGAATGTTGTCAAATATTACATACGAGATGTTAGGTGGCCTTAGGTTAGGATATATAACGTTATAGACGCATGTAATGTTACCACCGAGATGTAGGGACCGACAGGCCTGGAATGTTGTAAAATGATACATCCGAGATGTTAGGTTGCCTAAGATTATGATATATACCGCTATAGACGCATATAATGTTCCCACCGAGAAGTAGGGTCCGACACGCCTGGAATGATGTAGAATATTACATCCGAGATGTCAGGTTGCCTTAGGTTAGGATATATAACGTTATAGACGTATATACTGTTCCCTCCGAGAAGTAGGGTTCGACAGGCTAGGAATGTTGTCAAATATTGCATCCGAGATGTTAGGTTGCCTTAGGTTAGCATATATAACGTTATAGACGCACGTAATGTTACCACCGAGACGTAGGGTTCCAACACGACGGGAATGTTGTCAAATGTTATATCCGAGATGTTAGGTTGCCTTAGGTTAGGATATATGACGTTACAGACATATATACTGTTCCCACCGAGAAGTAGGGTCCGACACGCCCGGAATGTTGTCAAATATTACATCCGAGATGTTAGGTTGCCTTACGTTAGGATATATAACGTTATAGACGTATATACTGTTCCCACAGAGAAGTAGGGTTCGACACGCCAGGAATGTTGTCAAATATTACATACGAGATGTTAGGTGGCCTTAGATTAGGATATATACCGCTATAGACGTATATACTGTTCCCACCGAGACGTAGGGTCCGACACGCCTGGAATGTTGTAGAATAATACATCCGAGAAGTCAGGTTGCCTTAGGTTAGGATATATAACGTTATAGACGTATATACTGTTCCCTCCGAGAAATAGGGTTCGACAGGACAGGAATGTTGTCAAATATTACATCCGAGATGTTAGGTTGCCTTAGGTTAGGATATATAACGTTATAGACGTATATACTGTTCCCACCGAGAAGTAGGGTTCGACACGCCAGGAATGTTGTCAAATATTACATACGAAATGTTAGGTGGCCTTAGGTTAGGATAAATAACGTTATAGATGTATATGCTGTTCCCTCCGAGAAGTAGGGTTCGACAGGCCATGAATGTTGTCAAATATTGCATCCGAGATGTTAGGTTGCCTTAGGTTAGGATATATGACGTTACAGACGTATATACTGTTCCCACCGAGAAGTAGGGTCCGACACGCCAGGAATGTTGTCAAATATTACATCCGAGATGTTAGGTTGCCTTACGTTAGGATATATAACGTTATAGACGTATATACTGTTCCCACAGAGAAGTAGGGTTCGACACGCCAGGAATGTTGTCAAATATTACATCCGAGATGTTAGGTTGCCTTAGGTTAGGATATATAAAGTTATAGACGTATATACTGTTCCCACCGAGAAGTAGGGTTCGACACGCCAGGAATGTTGTCAAATATTACATACGAGATGTTAGGTGGCCTTAGGTTAGGATATATAACGTTATAGACGCATGTAATGTTACCACCGAGACGTAGGGACCGACAGGCCTGGAATGTTGTAAAATGATACATCCGAGATGTTAGGTTGCCTAAGATTAGGATATATACCGCTATAGACGCATATAATGTTCCCACCGAGAAGTAGGGTCCGACACGCCTGGAATGATGTAGAATATTACATCCGAGATGTCAGGTTGCCTTAGGTTAGGATATATAATGTTATAGACGTATATACTGTTCCCTCCAAGAAGTAGGGTTCGACAGGCTAGGAATGTTGTCAAATATTGCATCCGAGATGTTAGGTTGCCTTAGATAAGGATATATAACGTTATAGACACATATAATGTTACCACCGAGACGTAGGGACCGACATGCCTGGAATGTTGTCAAATGTTACATCCAAGATGTTAGGTTGCCTTAGGTTAGGATATATAACGTTGTAGACGCATGTAACGTTACCACCGAGACGTAGGGACCGACACACCTGGAATGTTGTCAAATGTTACATCCGAGATGTTAGGTTGCCTTAGGCTAGGATATATGACGTTATAGATGTATATGCTGTTCCCTCCGAGAAGTAGGGTTCGACAGGCCATGAATGTTGTCAAATATTGCATCCGAGATATTAGGTTGCCTTAGGTTAGGATATATGACGTTACAGACGTATATACTGTTCCCACCGAGAAGTAGGGTCCGACACGCCAGGAATGTTGTCAAATATTACATCCGAGATGTTAGGTTGCCTTAGGTTAGGATATATAACGTTATAGACGTATATACTGTTCCCACCGAGAAGTAGGGTTCGACACGCAAGGACTGTTGACAAATATTACATACGAGATGTTAGGTGGCCTTATGTTAGGATATATAACGTTATAGACGCATGTAATGTTACCACCGAGACGTAGGGACCGACAGGCCTGGAATGTTGTAAAATGATACATCCGAGATGTTAGGTTGCCTAAGATTTGGATATATACCGCTATAGACGCATATAATGTTCCCACCGAGAAGTAGGGTCCGACACGCCTGGAATGATGTAGAATATTACATCCGAGATGTCAGGTTGCCTTAGGTTAGGATATATGACGTTACAGACGTATATACTGTTCTCACCGAGAAGTAGGGTCCGACACGCCAGGAATGTTGTCAAATATTACATCCGAGATGTTAGGTTGCCTTAGGTTAGGATATATAAAGTTATAGACGTATATACTGTTCCCACCGAGAAGTAGGGTTCGACACTCCAGGAATGATGTAGAATATTACATCCGAGATGTCAGGTTGCCTTAGGTTAGGATATATAACGTTATAGACGTATATACTGTTCCCTCCGAGAAGTAGGGTTCGACAGGCTAGGAATGTTGTCAAATATTGCATCCGAGATGTTAGGTTGCCTTAGATAAGGATATATAACGTTATAGACGCATATAATGTTACCACCGATACGTAGGGACCGACATGCCTCGAATGTTGTCAAATGTTACATCCAAGATGTTAGGTTGCCTTAGGTTAGGATATATAACGTTGTAGACGCATGTAACGTTATACCGAGACGTAGGGACCGACACACCTGTAATGTTGTCAAATATTACATACGAGATGTTAGGTGGCCTTAGGTTAGGATATATAACGTTATAGACGAATGTAATGTTACCACCGAGACGTAGGGACCGACAGGCCTGGAATGTTGTAAAATGATACATCCGAGATGTTAGGTTGCCTAAGATTAGGATATATACCGCTATAGACGCATATAATGTTCCCACCGAGAAGTAGGGTCCGACACGCCTGGAATGATGTAGAATATTACATCCGAGATGTCAGGTTGCCTTAGGTTAGGATATATGACGTTACAGACGTATATACTGTTCCCACCGAGAAGTAGGGTCCGACACGCCAGGAATGTTGTCAAATATTACATCCGAGATGTTAGGTTGCCTTAGGTTAGGATATATAAAGTTATAGACGTATATACTGTTCCCACCGAGAAGTAGGGTTCGACACGCCAGGAATGTTGTCAAATATTACATACGAGATGTTAGGTGGCCTTAGGTTAGGATATATAACGTTATAGACGCATGTAATGTTACCACCGCGACGTAGGGACCGACAGGCCTGGAATGTTGTAAAATGTTACATCCGAGATGTTAGGTTGCCTAAGATTAGGATATATACCGCTATAGACGCATATAATGTTCCCACCGAGAAGTAGGGTCCGACACGCCTGGAATGATGTAGAATATTACATCCGAGATGTCAGGTTGCCTTAGGTTAGGATATATGACGTTACAGACGTATATACTGTTCCCACCGAGAAGTAGGGTCCGACACGAGAGGAATGTTGTCAAATATTACATCCGAGATGTTAGGTTGTCTTAGGTTAGGATATATAAAGTTATAGACGTATATACTGTTCCCACCGAGAAGTAGGGTTCGACACGCCAGGAATGTTGTCAAATATTACATACGAGATGTTAGGTGGCCTTAGGTTAGGATATATAACGTTATAGATGCATGTAATGTTACCACCGAGACGTAGGGACCGACGGGCCTGGAATGTTGTAAAATGTTACATCCGAGATGTTAGGTTGCCTAAGATTAGGATATATACCGCTATAGACGCATATAATGTTCCCACCGAGAAGTAGGGTCCGACACGCCTGGAATGATGTAGAATATTACATCCGAGATGTCAGGTTGCCTTAGGTTAGGATATTTAACGTTATAGACGTATATACTGTTCCCTCCGAGAAGTAGGGTTCGACAGGCTAGGAATGTTGTCAAATATTGCACCCGAGATGTTAGGTTGCCTTAGGTTAGCATATATTACGTTATAGACGCACGTAATGTTACCACCGAGACGTAGGGTTCCAACACGCCGGGAATGTTGTCAAATGTTATATCCGAGATGTTAGGTTGCCTTAGGTTAGGATATATGACGTTACAGACATATATACTGTTCCCACCGAGAAGTAGGGTCCGACACGCCCGGAATGTTGTCAAATATTACATCCGAGATGTTAGGTTGCCTTACGTTAGGATATATAACGTTATAGACGTATATACTGTTCCCACAGAGAAGTAGGGTTCGACACGCCAGGAATGTTGTCAAATATTACATACGAGATGTTAGGTGGCCTTAGATTAGGATATATACCGCTATAGACGTATATACTGTTCCCACCGAGACGTAGGGTCCGACACGCCTGGAATGTTGTAGAATAATACATCCGAGAAGTCAGGTTGCCTTAGGTTAGGATATATAACGTTATAGACGTATATACTGTTCCCTCCGAGAAATAGGGTTCGACAGGACAGGAATGTTGTCAAATATTACATCCGAGATGTTAGGTTGCCTTAGGTTAGGATATATAACGTTATAGACGTATATACTGTTCCCACCGAGAAGTAGGGTTCGACACGCCAGGAATGTTGTCAAATATTACATACGAAATGTTAGGTGGCCTTAGGTTAGGATAAATAACGTTATAGATGTATATGCTGTTCCCTCCGAGAAGTAGGGTTCGACAGGCCATGAATGTTGTCAAATATTGCATCCGAGATGTTAGGTTGCCTTAGGTTAGGATATATGACGTTACAGACGTATATACTGTTCCCACCGAGAAGTAGGGTCCGACACGCCAGGAATGTTGTCAAATATTACATCCGAGATGTTAGGTTGCCTTACGTTAGGATATATAACGTTATAGACGTATATACTGTTCCCACAGAGAAGTAGGGTTCGACACGCCAGGAATGTTGTCAAATATTACATCCGAGATGTTAGGTTGCCTTAGGTTAGGATATATAAAGTTATAGACGTATATACTGTTCCCACCGAGAAGTAGGGTTCGACACGCCAGGAATGTTGTCAAATATTACATACGAGATGTTAGGTGGCCTTAGGTTAGGATATATAACGTTATAGACGCATGTAATGTTACCACCGAGACGTAGGGACCGACAGGCCTGGAATGTTGTAAAATGATACATCCGAGATGTTAGGTTGCCTAAGATTAGGATATATACCGCTATAGACGCATATAATGTTCCCACCGAGAAGTAGGGTCCGACACGCCTGGAATGATGTAGAATATTACATCCGAGATGTCAGGTTGCCTTAGGTTAGGATATATAATGTTATAGACGTATATACTGTTCCCTCCAAGAAGTAGGGTTCGACAGGCTAGGAATGTTGTCAAATATTGCATCCGAGATGTTAGGTTGCCTTAGATAAGGATATATAACGTTATAGACACATATAATGTTACCACCGAGACGTAGGGACCGACATGCCTGGAATGTTGTCAAATGTTACATCCAAGATGTTAGGTTGCCTTAGGTTAGGATATATAACGTTGTAGACGCATGTAACGTTACCACCGAGACGTAGGGACCGACACACCTGGAATGTTGTCAAATGTTACATCCGAGATGTTAGGTTGCCTTAGGCTAGGATATATGACGTTATAGATGTATATGCTGTTCCCTCCGAGAAGTAGGGTTCGACAGGCCATGAATGTTGTCAAATATTGCATCCGAGATATTAGGTTGCCTTAGGTTAGGATATATGACGTTACAGACGTATATACTGTTCCCACCGAGAAGTAGGGTCCGACACGCCAGGAATGTTGTCAAATATTACATCCGAGATGTTAGGTTGCCTTAGGTTAGGATATATAACGTTATAGACGTATATACTGTTCCCACCGAGAAGTAGGGTTCGACACGCAAGGACTGTTGACAAATATTACATACGAGATGTTAGGTGGCCTTATGTTAGGATATATAACGTTATAGACGCATGTAATGTTACCACCGAGACGTAGGGACCGACAGGCCTGGAATGTTGTAAAATGATACATCCGAGATGTTAGGTTGCCTAAGATTTGGATATATACCGCTATAGACGCATATAATGTTCCCACCGAGAAGTAGGGTCCGACACGCCTGGAATGATGTAGAATATTACATCCGAGATGTCAGGTTGCCTTAGGTTAGGATATATGACGTTACAGACGTATATACTGTTCTCACCGAGAAGTAGGGTCCGACACGCCAGGAATGTTGTCAAATATTACATCCGAGATGTTAGGTTGCCTTAGGTTAGGATATATAAAGTTATAGACGTATATACTGTTCCCACCGAGAAGTAGGGTTCGACACTCCAGGAATGATGTAGAATATTACATCCGAGATGTCAGGTTGCCTTAGGTTAGGATATATAACGTTATAGACGTATATACTGTTCCCTCCGAGAAGTAGGGTTCGACAGGCTAGGAATGTTGTCAAATATTGCATCCGAGATGTTAGGTTGCCTTAGATAAGGATATATAACGTTATAGACGCATATAATGTTACCACCGATACGTAGGGACCGACATGCCTCGAATGTTGTCAAATGTTACATCCAAGATGTTAGGTTGCCTTAGGTTAGGATATATAACGTTGTAGACGCATGTAACGTTATACCGAGACGTAGGGACCGACACACCTGTAATGTTGTCAAATATTACATACGAGATGTTAGGTGGCCTTAGGTTAGGATATATAACGTTATAGACGAATGTAATGTTACCACCGAGACGTAGGGACCGACAGGCCTGGAATGTTGTAAAATGATACATCCGAGATGTTAGGTTGCCTAAGATTAGGATATATACCGCTATAGACGCATATAATGTTCCCACCGAGAAGTAGGGTCCGACACGCCTGGAATGATGTAGAATATTACATCCGAGATGTCAGGTTGCCTTAGGTTAGGATATATGACGTTACAGACGTATATACTGTTCCCACCGAGAAGTAGGGTCCGACACGCCAGGAATGTTGTCAAATATTACATCCGAGATGTTAGGTTGCCTTAGGTTAGGATATATAAAGTTATAGACGTATATACTGTTCCCACCGAGAAGTAGGGTTCGACACGCCAGGAATGTTGTCAAATATTACATACGAGATGTTAGGTGGCCTTAGGTTAGGATATATAACGTTATAGACGCATGTAATGTTACCACCGAGACGTAGGGACCGACAGGCCTGGAATGTTGTAAAATGTTACATCCGAGATGTTAGGTTGCCTAAGATTAGGATATATACCGCTATAGACGCATATAATGTTCCCACCGAGAAGTAGGGTCCGACACGCCTGGAATGATGTAGAATATTACATCCGAGATGTCAGGTTGCCTTAGGTTAGGATATATGACGTTACAGACGTATATACTGTTCCCACCGAGAAGTAGGGTCCGACACGAGAGGAATGTTGTCAAATATTACATCCGAGATGTTAGGTTGTCTTAGGTTAGGATATATAAAGTTATAGACGTATATACTGTTCCCACCGAGAAGTAGGGTTCGACACGCCAGGAATGTTGTCAAATATTACATACGAGATGTTAGGTGGCCTTAGGTTAGGATATATAACGTTATAGATGCATGTAATGTTACCACCGAGACGTAGGGACCGACGGGCCTGGAATGTTGTAAAATGTTACATCCGAGATGTTAGGTTGCCTAAGATTAGGATATATACCGCTATAGACGCATATAATGTTCCCACCGAGAAGTAGGGTCCGACACGCCTGGAATGATGTAGAATATTACATCCGAGATGTCAGGTTGCCTTAGGTTAGGATATTTAACGTTATAGACGTATATACTGTTCCCTCCGAGAAGTAGGGTTCGACAGGCTAGGAATGTTGTCAAATATTGCATCCGAGATGTTAGGTTGCCTTAGGTTAGCATATATTACGTTATAGACGCACGTAATGTTACCACCGAGACGTAGGGTTCCAACACGCCGGGAATGTTGTCAAATGTTATATCCGAGATGTTAGGTTGCCTTAGGTTAGGATATATGACGTTACAGACATATATACTGTTCCCAATGAGAAGTAGGGTCCGACACGCCAGGAATGTTGTCAAATATTACATCCGAGATGTTAGGTTGCCTTACGTTAGGATATATAACGTTATAGACGTATATACTGTTCCCACAGAGAAGTAGGGTTCGACACGCCAGGAATGTTGTCAAATATTACATCCGAGATGTTAGGTTGCCTTAGGTTAGGATATATAAAGTTATAGACGTATATACTGTTCCCACCGAGAAGTAGGGTTCGACACGCCAGGAATGTTGTCAAATATTACATACGAGATGTTAGGTGGCCTTAGGTTAGGATATATAACGTTATAGACGCATGTAATGTTACCACCGAGATGTAGGGACCGACAGGCCTGGAATGTTGTAAAATGATACATCCGAGATGTTAGGTTGCCTAAGATTATGATATATACCGCTATAGACGCATATAATGTTCCCACCGAGAAGTAGGGTCCGACACGCCTGGAATGATGTAGAATATTACATCCGAGATGTCAGGTTGCCTTAGGTTAGGATATATAACGTTATAGACGTATATACTGTTCCCTCCGAGAAGTAGGGTTCGACAGGCTAGGAATGTTGTCAAATATTGCATCCGAGATGTTAGGTTGCCTTAGGTTAGCATATATAACGTTATAGACGCACGTAATGTTACCACCGAGACGTAGGGTTCCAACACGACGGGAATGTTGTCAAATGTTATATCCGAGATGTTAGGTTGCCTTAGGTTAGGATATATGACGTTACAGACATATATACTGTTCCCACCGAGAAGTAGGGTCCGACACGCCCGGAATGTTGTCAAATATTACATCCGAGATGTTAGGTTGCCTTACGTTAGGATATATAACGTTATAGACGTATATACTGTTCCCACAGAGAAGTAGGGTTCGACACGCCAGGAATGTTGTCAAATATTACATACGAGATGTTAGGTGGTCTTAGATTAGGATATATACCGCTATAGACGTATATACTGTTCCCACCGAGACGTAGGGTCCGACACGCCTGGAATGTTGTAGAATAATACATCCGAGAAGTCAGGTTGCCTTAGGTTAGGATATATAACGTTATAGACGTATATACTGTTCCCTCCGAGAAATAGGGTTCGACAGGCCAGGAATGTTGTCAAATATTACATCCGAGATGTTAGGTTGCCTTAGGTTAGGATATATAACGTTATAGACGTATATACTGTTCCCACCGAGAAGTAGGGTTCGACACGCCAGGAATGTTGTCAAATATTACATACGAGATGTTAGGAGGCCTTAGGTTAGGATAAATAACGTTATAGATGTATATGCTGTTCCCTCCGAGAAGTAGGGTTCGACAGGCCATGAATGTTGTCAAATATTGCATCCGAGATGTTAGGTTGCCTTAGGTTAGGATATATGACGTTACAGACGTATATACTGTTCCCACCGAGAAGTAGGGTCCGACACGCCAGGAATGTTGTCAAATATAACATCCGAGATGTTAGGTTGCCTTAGGTTAGGATATATAACGTTATAGACGTATATACTGTTCCCACCGAGAAGTAGGGTTCGACACGCACGGACTGTTGACAAATATTACATACGAGATGTTAGGTGGCCTTAGGTTAGGATATATAACGTTATAGACGCATGTAATGTTACCACCGAGACGTAGGGACCGACAGGCCTGGAATGTTGTAAAATGATACATCCGAGATGTTAGGTTGCCTAAGATTAGGATATATACCGCTATAGGCGCATATAATGTTCCCACCGAGAAGTAGGGTCCGACACGCCTGGAATGATGTAGAATATTACATCCGAGATGTCAGGTTGCCTTAGGTTAGGATATTTAACGTTATAGACGTATATACTGTTCCCTCCGAGAAGTAGGGTTCGACAGGCTAGGAATGTTGTCAAATATTGCATCCGAGATGTTAGGTTGCCTTAGGTTAGCATATATTACGTTATAGACGCACGTAATGTTACCACCGAGACGTAGGGTTCCAACACGCCGGGAATGTTGTCAAATGTTATATCCGAGATGTTAGGTTGCCTTAGGTTAGGATATATGACGTTACAGACATATATACTGTTCCCAATGAGAAGTAGGGTCCGACACGCCAGGAATGTTGTCAAATATTACATCCGAGATGTTAGGTTGCCTTACGTTAGGATATATAACGTTATAGACGTATATACTGTTCCCACAGAGAAGTAGGGTTCGACACGCCAGGAATGTTGTCAAATATTACATCCGAGATGTTAGGTTGCCTTAGGTTAGGATATATAAAGTTATAGACGTATATACTGTTCCCACCGAGAAGTAGGGTTCGACACGCCACGAATGTTGTCAAATATTACATACGAGATGTTAGGTGGCCTTAGGTTAGGATATATAACGTTATAGACGCATGTAATGTTACCACCGAGATGTAGGGACCGACAGGCCTGGAATGTTGTAAAATGATACATCCGAGATGTTAGGTTGCCTAAGATTATGATATATACCGCTATAGACGCATATAATGTTCCCACCGAGAAGTAGGGTCCGACACGCCTGGAATGATGTAGAATATTACATCCGAGATGTCAGGTTGCCTTAGGTTAGGATATATAAAGTTATAGACGTATATACTGTTCCCACCGAGAAGTAGGGTTCGACACGCCAGGAATGTTGTCAAATATTACATACGAGATGTTAGGTGGCCTTAGGTTAGGATATATAACGTTATAGACGCATGTAATGTTACCACCGAGATGTAGGGACCGACAGGCCTGGAATGTTGTAAAATGATACATCCGAGATGTTAGGTTGCCTTAGGTTAGGATATATAACGTTGTAGACGCATGTAACGTTACCACCGAGACGTAGGGACCGACAGGCCTGGAATGTTGTAAAATGATACATCCGAGATGTTAGGTTGCCTAAGATTTGGATATATACCGCTATAGACGCATATAATGTTCCCACCGAGAAGTAGGGTCCGACACGCCTGGAATGATGTAGAATATTACATCCGAGATGTCAGGTTGCCTTAGGTTAGGATATATGACGTTACAGACGTATATACTGTTCTCACCGAGAAGTAGGGTCCGACACGCCAGGAATGTTGTCAAATATTACATCCGAGATGTTAGGTTGCCTTAGGTTAGGATATATAAAGTTATAGACGTATATACTGTTCCCACCGAGAAGTAGGGTTCGACACTCCAGGAATGTTGTCAAATATTACATACGAGATGTTAGGTGGCCTTAGGTTAGCATATATTACGTTATAGACGCACGTAATGTTACCACCGAGACGTAGGGTTCCAACACGCCGGGAATGTTGTCAAATGTTATATCCGAGATGTTAGGTTGCCTTAGGTTAGGATATATGACGTTGCAGACATATATACTGTTCCCAATGAGAAGTAGGGTCCGACACGCCAGGAATGTTGTCAAATATTACATCCGAGATGTTAGGTTGCCTTACGTTAGGATATATAACGTTATAGACGTATATACTGTTCCCACAGAGAAGTAGGGTTCGACACGCCAGGAATGTTGTCAAATATTACATCCGAGATGTTAGGTTGCCTTAGGTTAGGATATATAAAGTTATAGACGTATATACTGTTCCCACCGAGAAGTAGGGTTCGACACGCCAGGAATGTTGTCAAATATTACATACGAGATGTTAGGTGGCCTTAGGTTAGGATATATAACGTTATAGACGCATGTAATGTTACCACCGAGATGTAGGGACCGACAGGCCTGGAATGTTGTAAAATGATACATCCGAGATGTTAGGTTGCCTAAGATTAGGATATATACCGCTATAGACGCATATAATGTTCCCACCGAGAAGTAGGGTCCGACACGCCTGGAATGATGTAGAATATTACATCCGAGATGTCAGGTTGCCTTAGGTTAGGATATATAACGTTATAGACGTATATACTGTTCCCTCCGAGAAGTAGGGTTCGACAGGCTAGGAATGTTGTCAAATATTGCATCCGAGATGTTAGGTTGCCTTAGGTTAGCATATATAACGTTATAGACGCACGTAATGTTACCACCGAGACGTAGGGTTCCAACACGACGGGAATGTTGTCAAATGTTATATCCGAGATGTTAGGTTGCCTTAGGTTAGGATATATGACGTTACAGACATATATACTGTTCCCACCGAGAAGTAGGGTCCGACACGCCCGGAATGTTGTCAAATATTACATCCGAGATATTAGGTTGCCTTACGTTAGGATATATAACGTTATAGACGTATATACTGTTCCCACAGAGAAGTAGGGTTCGACACGCCAGGAATGTTGTCAAATATTACATACGAGATGTTAGGTGGCCTTAGATTAGGATATATACCGCTATAGACGTATATACTGTTCCCACCGAGACGTAGGGTCCGACACGCCTGGAATGTTGTAGAATAATACATCCGAGAAGTCAGGTTGCCTTAGGTTAGGATATATAACGTTATAGACGTATATACTGTTCCCACCGAGAAGTAGGGTTCGACACGCCAGGAATGTTGTCAAATATTACATACGAGATGTTAGGTGGTCTTAGGTTAGGATATATAACGTTATAGACGCATGTAATGTTACCACCGAGACGTAGGGACCGACAGGCCTGGAATGCTGTAAAATGTTACATTCGAGAAGTTAGGTTGCCTAAGATTAGGATATATACCGCTATAGAAGCATATAATGTTCCCACCGAGAAGTAGGGTCCGACACGCCTGGAATGATGTAGAATATTACATCCGAGATGTCAGGTTGCCTTAGGTTAGGATATATGACGTTACAGACGTATATACTGTTCCCACCGAGAAGTAGGGTCCGACACGAGAGGAATGTTGTCAAATATTGCATCCGAGATGTTAGGTTGCCTTAGGTTAGCATATATAACGTTATAGACGCACGTAATGTTACCACCGAGACGTAGGGTTCCAACACGCCGGGAATGTTGTCAAATGTTATATCCGAGATGTTAGGTTGCCTTAGGTTAGGATATATGACGTTACAGACATATATACTGTTCCCAATGAGAAGTAGGGTCCGACACGCCAGGAATGTTGTCAAATATTACATCCGAGACGTTAGGTTGCCTTACGTTAGGATATATAACGTTATAGACGTATATACTGTTCCCACAGAGAAGTAGGGTTCGACACGCCAGGAATGTTGTCAAATATTACATACGAGATGTTAGGTGGCCTTAGGTTAGGATATATAACGTTATAGACGCATGTAATGTTACCACCGAGACGTAGGGACCGACAGGCCTGGAATGTTGTAAAATGATACATCCGAGATGTTAGGTTGCCTAAGATTAGGATATATACCGCTATAGACGCATATAATGTTCCCACCGAGAAGTAGGGTCCGACACGCCTGGAATGATGTAGAATATTACATCCGAGATGTCAGGTTGCCTTAGGTTAGGATATATAATGTTATAGACGTATATACTGTTCCCTCCGAGAAGTAGGGTTCGACAGGCTAGGAATGTTGTCAAATATTGCATCCGAGATGTTAGGTTGCCTTAGGTTAGGATATATAAAGTTATAGACGTATATACTGTTCCCACCGAGAAGTAGGGTTCGACACGCCAGGAATGTTGTCAAATATTACATACGAGATGTTAGGTGGCCTTAGGTTAGGATATATAACGTTATAGACGCATGTAATGTTACCACCGAGATGTAGGGACCGACAGGCCTGGAATGTTGTAAAATGATACATCCGAGATGTTAGGTTGCCTAAGATTATGATATATACCGCTATAGACGCATATAATGTTCCCACCGAGAAGTAGGGTCCGACACGCCTGGAATGATGTAGAATATTACATCCGAGATGTCAGGTTGCCTTAGGTTAGGATATATAAAGTTATAGACGTATATACTGTTCCCACCGAGAAGTAGGGTTCGACACGCCAGGAATGTTGTCAAATATTACATACGAGATGTTAGGTGGCCTTAGGTTAGGATATATAACGTTATAGACGCATGTAATGTTACCACCGAGATGTAGGGACCGACAGGCCTGGAATGTTGTAAAATGATACATCCGAGATGTTAGGTTGCCTTAGGTTAGGATATATAACGTTGTAGACGCATGTAACGTTACCACCGAGACGTAGGGACCGACAGGCCTGGAATGTTGTAAAATGATACATCCGAGATGTTAGGTTGCCTAAGATTTGGATATATACCGCTATAGACGCATATAATGTTCCCACCGAGAAGTAGGGTCCGACACGCCTGGAATGATGTAGAATATTACATCCGAGATGTCAGGTTGCCTTAGGTTAGGATATATGACGTTACAGACGTATATACTGTTCTCACCGAGAAGTAGGGTCCGACACGCCTGGAATGATGTAGAATATTACATCCGAGATGTCAGGTTGCCTTAGGTTAGGATATATGACGTTACAGACGTATATACTGTTCCCACCGAGAAGTAGGGTCCGACACGAGAGGAATGTTGTCAAATATTGCATCCGAGATGTTAGGTTGCCTTAGGTTAGCATATATAACGTTATAGACGCACGTAATGTTACCACCGAGACGTAGGGTTCCAACACGCCGGGAATGTTGTCAAATGTTATATCCGAGATGTTAGGTTGCCTTAGGTTAGGATATATGACGTTACAGACATATATACTGTTCCCAATGAGAAGTAGGGTCCGACACGCCAGGAATGTTGTCAAATATTACATCCGAGACGTTAGGTTGCCTTACGTTAGGATATATAACGTTATAGACGTATATACTGTTCCCACAGAGAAGTAGGGTTCGACACGCCAGGAATGTTGTCAAATATTACATCCGAGATGTTAGGTTGCCTTAGGTTAGGATATATAAAGTTATAGACGTATATACTGTTCCCACCGAGAAGTAGGGTTCGACACGCCAGGAATGTTGTCAAATATTACATACGAGATGTTAGGTGGCCTTAGGTTAGGATATATAACGTTATAGACGCATGTAATGTTACCACCGAGACGTAGGGACCGACAGGCCTGGAATGTTGTAAAATGATACATCCGAGATGTTAGGTTGCCTAAGATTAGGATATATACCGCTATAGACGCATATAATGTTCCCACCGAGAAGTAGGGTCCGACACGCCTGGAATGATGTAGAATATTACATCCGAGATGTCAGGTTGCCTTAGGTTAGGATATATAATGTTATAGACGTATATACTGTTCCCTCCGAGAAGTAGGGTTCGACAGGCTAGGAATGTTGTCAAATATTGCATCCGAGATGTTAGGTTGCCTTAGGTTAGGATATATAAAGTTATAGACGTATATACTGTTCCCACCGAGAAGTAGGGTTCGACACGCCAGGAATGTTGTCAAATATTACATACGAGATGTTAGGTGGCCTTAGGTTAGGATATATAACGTTATAGACGCATGTAATGTTACCACCGAGACGTAGGGACCGACAGGCCTGGAATGTTGCAAAATGATACATCCGAGATGTTAGGTTGCCTAAGATTAGGATATATACCGCTATAGACGCATATAATGTTCCCACCGAGAAGTAGGGTCCGACACGCCTGGAATGATGTAGAATATTACATCCGAGATGTCAGGTTGCCTTAGGTTAGGATATATAATGTTATAGACGTATATGCTGTTCCCTCCGAGAAGTAGGGTTCGACAGGCTAGGAATGTTGTCAAATATTGCATCCGAGATGTTAGGTTGCCTTAGATAAGGATATATAACGTTATAGACACATATAATGTTACCACCGAGACGTAGGGACCGACATGCCTGGAATGTTGTCAAATGTTACATCCAAGATGTTAGGTTGCCTTAGGTTAGGATATATAACGTTGTAGACGCATGTAACGTTACCACCGAGACGTAGGGACCGACAGGCCTGGAATGTTGTAAAATGATACATCCGAGATGTTAGGTTGCCTAAGATTTGGATATATACCGCTATAGACGCATATAATGTTCCCACCGAGAAGTAGGGTCCGACACGCCTGGAATGATGTAGAATATTACATCCGAGATGTCAGGTTGCCTTAGGTTAGGATATATGACGTTACAGACGTATATACTGTTCTCACCGAGAAGTAGGGTCCGACACGCCAGGAATGTTGTCAAATATTACATCCGAGATGTTAGGTTGCCTTAGGTTAGGATATATAAAGTTATAGACGTATATACTGTTCCCACCGAGAAGTAGGGTTCGACACTCCAGGAATGTTGTCAAATATTACATACGAGATGTTAGGTGGCCTTATGTTAGGATATATAACGTTATAGACGCATGTAATGTTACCACCGAGACGTAGGGACCGACAGGCCTGGAATGTTGTAAAATGTTACATCCGAGATGTTAGGTTGCCTAAGATTAGGATATATACCGCTATAGACGCATATAATGTTCCCACCGAGAAGTAGGGTCCGACACGCCTGGAATGATGTAGAATATTACATCCGAGATGTCAGGTTGCCTTAGGTTAGGATATATAACGTTATAGACGTATATACTGTGCCCTCCGAGAAGTAGGGTTCGACAGGCTAGGAATGTTGTCAAATATTGCATCCGAGATGTTAGGTTGCCTTAGATAAGGATATATAACGTTATAGACGCATATAATGTTACCACCGATACGTAGGGACCGACATGCCTCGAATGTTGTCAAATGTTACATCCAAGATGTTAGGTTGCCTTAGGTTAGGATATATAACGTTGTAGACGCATGTAACGTTATACCGAGACGTAGGGACCGACACACCTGTAATGTTGTCAAATATTACATACGAGATGTTAGGTGGCCTTAGGTTAGGATATATAACGTTATAGACGAATGTAATGTTACCACCGAGACATAGGGACCGACAGGCCTGGAATGTTGTAAAATGATACATCCGAGATGTTAGGTTGCCTAAGATTAGGATATATACCGCTATAGACGCATATAATGTTCCCACCGAGAAGTAGGGTCCGACACGCCTGGAATGATGTAGAATATTACATCCAAGATGTTAGGTGGCCTTAGGTTAGGATATATAACGTTATAGACGCATGTAATGTTACCACCGAGACGTAGGGACCGACAGGCCTGGAATCTTGTAAAATGTTACATCCGAGATGTTAGGTTGCCTTAGGCTAGGATATATGACGTTATAGATGTACATGCTGTTCCCTCCGAGAAGTAGGGTTCGACAGGCCAGGAATGTTGTCAAATATTGCATCCGAGATGTTAGGTTGCCTTAGATTAGGATATATACCGCTATAGACGTATATACTGTTCCCTCCGAGATGTAGGGTTCGACAGGCCAGGAATGTTGTCAAATATTGCATCCGAGATGTTAGGTTGCCTTAGATTAGGATATACAACGTTAAAGACTCATATAATGTTCCCACCGAGAAGTAGGGTCCGACACGCCTGGAATGATGTAGAATATTACATCCGAGATGTCAGGTTGCCTTACGTTAGGATATATAACGTTATAGACGTATATAGTGTTCCCACCGAGAAGTAGGGTTCGACACGCCAGGAATGTTGTCAAATATTACATACGAGATGTTAGGTGGCCTTAGATTAGGATATATACCGCTATAGACGTATATACTGTTCCCTCCGAGATGTAGGGTTCGACAGGCCAGGAATGTTGTCAAATATTGCATCCGAGATGTTAGGTTGCCTTAGATTAGGATATACAACGTTATAGACGCATATAATGTTCCCACCGAGAAGTAGGGTCCGACACTCCTGGAATGTTGTAGAATAATACATCCGAGAAGTCAGGTTGCCTTAGGTTAGGATATATAACGTTATAGACGTACATACTGTTCCCACCGAGAAGTAGGGTCCGACACGAGAGGAATGTTGTCAAATATTACATCCGAGATGTTAGGTTGTCTTAGGTTAGGATATATAAAGTTATAGACATATATACTGTTCCCACCGAGAAGTAGGGTTCGACACGCCAGGAATGTTGTCAAATATTACATACGAGATGTTAGGTGGCCTTAGGTTAGGATATATAACGTTATAGACGCATGTAATGTTACCACCGAGACGTAGGGACCGACAGGCCTGGAATGTTGTAAAATGTTACATCCGAGATGTTAGGTTGCCTTAGGCTAGGATATATGACGTTATAGATGTATATGCTGTTCCCTCCGAGAAGTAGGGTTCGACAGGCCATGAATGTTGTCAAATATTGCATCCGAGATGTTAGGTTGCCTTAGATAAGGATATATAACGTTATAGACACATATAATGTTACCACCGAGACGTAGGGACCGACATGCCTGGAATGTTGTCAAATGTTACATCCAAGATGTTAGGTTGCCTTAGGTTAGGATATATAACGTTGTAGACGCATGTAACGTTACCACCGAGACGTAGGGACCGACAGGCCTGGAATGTTGTAAAATGATACATCCGAGATGTTAGGTTGCCTAAGATTTGGATATATACCGCTATAGACGCATATAATGTTCCCACCGAGAAGTAGGGTCCGACACGCCTGGAATGATGTAGAATATTACATCCGAGATGTCAGGTTGCCTTAGGTTAGGATATATGACGTTACAGACGTATATACTGTTCTCACCGAGAAGTAGGGTCCGACACGCCAGGAATGTTGTCAAATATTACATCCGAGATGTTAGGTTGCCTTAGGTTAGGATATATAAAGTTATAGACGTATATACTGTTCCCACCGAGAAGTAGGGTTCGACACTCCAGGAATGTTGTCAAATATTACATACGAGATGTTAGGTGGCCTTATGTTAGGATATATAACGTTATAGACGCATGTAATGTTACCACCGAGACGTAGGGACCGACAGGCCTGGAATGTTGTAAAATGTTACATCCGAGATGTTAGGTTGCCTAAGATTAGGATATATACCGCTATAGACGCATATAATGTTCCCACCGAGAAGTAGGGTCCGACACGCCTGGAATGATGTAGAATATTACATCCGAGATGTCAGGTTGCCTTAGGTTAGGATATATAACGTTATAGACGTATATACTGTGCCCTCCGAGAAGTAGGGTTCGACAGGCTAGGAATGTTGTCAAATATTGCATCCGAGATGTTAGGTTGCCTTAGATAAGGATATATAACGTTATAGACGCATATAATGTTACCACCGATACGTAGGGACCGACATGCCTCGAATGTTGTCAAATGTTACATCCAAGATGTTAGGTTGCCTTAGGTTAGGATATATAACGTTGTAGACGCATGTAACGTTATACCGAGACGTAGGGACCGACACACCTGTAATGTTGTCAAATATTACATACGAGATGTTAGGTGGCCTTAGGTTAGGATATATAACGTTATAGACGAATGTAATGTTACCACCGAGACATAGGGACCGACAGGCCTGGAATGTTGTAAAATGATACATCCGAGATGTTAGGTTGCCTAAGATTAGGATATATACCGCTATAGACGCATATAATGTTCCCACCGAGAAGTAGGGTCCGACACGCCTGGAATGATGTAGAATATTACATCCAAGATGTTAGGTGGCCTTAGGTTAGGATATATAACGTTATAGACGCATGTAATGTTACCACCGAGACGTAGGGACCGACAGGCCTGGAATCTTGTAAAATGTTACATCCGAGATGTTAGGTTGCCTTAGGCTAGGATATATGACGTTATAGATGTACATGCTGTTCCCTCCGAGAAGTAGGGTTCGACAGGCCAGGAATGTTGTCAAATATTGCATCCGAGATGTTAGGTTGCCTTAGATTAGGATATATACCGCTATAGACGTATATACTGTTCCCTCCGAGATGTAGGGTTCGACAGGCCAGGAATGTTGTCAAATATTGCATCCGAGATGTTAGGTTGCCTTAGATTAGGATATACAACGTTATAGACTCATATAATGTTCCCACCGAGAAGTAGGGTCCGACACGCCTGGAATGATGTAGAATATTACATCCGAGATGTCAGGTTGCCTTACGTTAGGATATATAACGTTATAGACGTATATAGTGTTCCCACCGAGAAGTAGGGTTCGACACGCCAGGAATGATGTCAAATATTACATACGAGATGTTAGGTGGCCTTAGATTAGGATATATACCGCTATAGACGTATATACTGTTCCCTCCGAGATGTAGGGTTCGACAGGCCAGGAATGTTGTCAAATATTGCATCCGAGATGTTAGGTTGCCTTAGATTAGGATATACAACGTTATAGACGCATATAATGTTCCCACCGAGAAGTAGGGTCCGACACTCCTGGAATGTTGTAGAATAATACATCCGAGAAGTCAGGTTGCCTTAGGTTAGGATATATAACGTTATAGACGTACATACTGTTCCCACCGAGAAGTAGGGTTCGACACGCCAGGACTGTTGTCAAATATTACATACGAGATGTTAGGTGGCCTTAGGTTAGGATATATAACGTTATAGACGCATGTAATGTTACCACCGAGACGTAGGGACCGACAGGCCTGGAATGTTGTAAAATGATACATCCGAGATGTTAGGTTGCCTAAGATTAGGATATATACCGCTATAGACGCATATAATGTTCCCACCGAGAAGTAGGGTCTGACACGCCTGGAATGATGTAGAATATTACATCCGAGATGTCAGGTTGCCTTAGGTTAGGATATATGACGTTACAGACGTATATACTGTTCCCACCGAGAAGTAGGGTCCGACACGAGAGGAATGTTGTCAAATATTACATCCGAGATGTTAGGTTGTCTTAGGTTAGGATATATAAAGTTATAGACGTATATACTGTTCCCACCGAGAAGTAGGGTTCGACACGCCAGGAATGTTGTCAAATATTACATACGAGATGTTAGGTGGCCTTAGGTTAGGATATATAACGTTATAGACGCATGTAATGTTACCACCGAGACGTAGGGACCGACAGGCCTGGAATGTTGTAAAATGTTACATCCGAGATGTTAGGTTGCCTAAGATTAGGATATATACCGCTATAGACGCATATAATGTTCCCACCGAGAAGTAGGGTCCGACACGCCTGGAATGATGTAGAATATTACATCCGAGATGTCAGGTTGCCTTAGGTTAGGATATATAATGTTATAGACGTATATACTGTTCCCTCCGAGAAGTAGGGTTCGACAGGCTAGGAATGTTGTCAAATATTGCATCCGAGATGTTAGGTTGCCTTAGATAAGGATATATAACGTTATAGACACATATAATGTTACCACCGAGACGTAGGGACCGACATGCCTGGAATGTTGTCAAATGTTACATCCAAGATGTTAGGTTGCCTTAGGTTAGGATATATAACGTTGTAGACGCATGTAACGTTACCACCGAGACGTAGGGACCGACAGGCCTGGAATGTTGTAAAATGATACATCCGAGATGTTAGGTTGCCTAAGATTTGGATATATACCGCTATAGACGCATATAATGTTCCCACCGAGAAGTAGGGTCCGACACGCCTGGAATGATGTAGAATATTACATCCGAGATGTCAGGTTGCCTTAGGTTAGGATATATGACATTACAGACGTATATACTGTTCTCACCGAGAAGTAGGGTCCGACACGCCAGGAATGTTGTCAAATATTACATCCGAGATGTTAGGTTGCCTTAGGTTAGGATATATAAAGTTATAGACGTATATACTGTTCCCACCGAGAAGTAGGGTTCGACACTCCAGGAATGTTGTCAAATATTACATACGAGATGTTAGGTGGCCTTAGGTTAGCATATATTACGTTATAGACGCACGTAATGTTACGACCGAGACGTAGGGTTCCAACACGCCGGGAATGTTGTCAAATGTTATATCCGAGATGTTAGGTTGCCTTAGGTTAGGATATATGACGTTACAGACATATATACTGTTCCCAATGAGAAGTAGGGTCCGACACGCCAGGAATGTTGTCAAATATTACATCCGAGATGTTAGGTTGCCTTACGTTAGGATATATAACGTTATAGACGTATATACTGTTCCCACAGAGAAGTAGGGTTCGACACGCCAGGAATGTTGTCAAATATTACATCCGAGATGTTAGGTTGCCTTAGGTTAGGATATATAAAGTTATAGACGTATATACTGTTCCCACCGAGAAGTAGGGTTCGACACGCCAGGAATGTTGTCAAATATTACATACGAGATGTTAGGTGGCCTTAGGTTAGGATATATAACGTTATAGACGCATGTAATGTTACCACCGAGATGTAGGGACCGACAGGCCTGGAATGTTGTAAAATGATACATCCGAGATGTTAGGTTGCCTAAGATTAGGATATATACCGCTATAGACGCATATAATGTTCCCACCGAGAAGTAGGGTCCGACACGCCTGGAATGATGTAGAATATTACATCCGAGATGTCAGGTTGCCTTAGGTTAGGATATATAACGTTATAGACGTATATACTGTTCCCTCCGAGAAGTAGGGTTCGACACGAGAGGAATGTTGTCAAATATTGCATCCGAGATGTTAGGTTGCCTTAGGTTAGCATATATAACGTTATAGACGCACGTAATGTTACCACCGAGACGTAGGGTTCCAACACGACGGGAATGTTGTCAAATGTTATATCCGAGATGTTAGGTTGCCTTAGGTTAGGATATATGACGTTACAGACATATATACTGTTCCCACCGAGAAGTAGGGTCCGACACGCCCGGAATGTTGTCAAATATTACATCCGAGATGTTAGGTTGCCTTACGTTAGGATATATAACGTTATAGACGTATATACTGTTCCCACAGAGAAGTAGGGTTCGACACGCCAGGAATGTTGTCAAATATTACATACGAGATGTTAGGTGGCCTTAGATTAGGATATATACCGCTATAGACGTATATACTGTTCCCACCGAGACGTAGGGTCCGACACGCCTGGAATGTTGTAGAATAATACATCCGAGAAGTCAGGTTGCCTTAGGTTAGGATATATAACGTTATAGACGTATATACTGTTCCCTCCGAGAAATAGGGTTCGACAGGCCAGGAATGTTGTCAAATATTACATCCGAGATGTTAGGTTGCCTTAGGTTAGGATATATAACGTTATAGACGTATATAATGTTCCCACCGAGAAGTAGGGTCCGACACGCCTGGAATGATGTAGAATATTACATCCGAGATGTCAGGTTGCCTTAGGTTAGGATATATAATGTTATAGACGTATATGCTGTTCCCTCCGAGAAGTAGGGTTCGACAGGCTAGGAATGTTGTCAAATATTGCATCCGAGATGTTAGGTTGCCTTAGATAAGGATATATAACGTTATAGACACATATAATGTTACCACCGAGACGTAGGGACCGACATGCCTGGAATGTTGTCAAATGTTACATCCAAGATGTTAGGTTGCCTTAGGTTAGGATCAATAACGTTGTAGACGCATGTAACGTTACCACCGAGACGTAGGGACCGACAGGCCTGGAATGTTGTAAAATGATACATCCGAGATGTTAGGTTGCCTAAGATTTGGATATATACCGCTATAGACGCATATAATGTTCCCACCGAGAAGTAGGGTCCGACACGCCTGGAATGATGTAGAATATTACATCCGAGATGTCAGGTTGCCTTAGGTTAGGATATATGACGTTACAGACGTATATACTGTTCTCACCGAGAAGTAGGGTCCGACACGCCAGGAATGTTGTCAAATATTACATCCGAGATGTTAGGTTGCCTTAGGTTAGGATATATAAAGTTATAGACGTATATACTGTTCCCACCGAGAAGTAGGGTTCGACACTCCAGGAATGTTGTCAAATATTACATACGAGATGTTAGGTGGCCTTATGTTAGGATATATAACGTTATAGACGCATGTAATGTTACCACCGAGACGTAGGGACCGACAGGCCTGGAATGTTGTAAAATGTTACATCCGAGATGTTAGGTTGCCTAAGATTAGGATATATACCGCTATAGACGCATATAATGTTCCCACCGAGAAGTAGGGTCCGACACGCCTGGAATGATGTAGAATATTACATCCGAGATGTCAGGTTGCCTTAGGTTAGGATATATAACGTTATAGACGTATATACTGTGCCCTCCGAGAAGTAGGGTTCGACAGGCTAGGAATGTTGTCAAATATTGCATCCGAGATGTTAGGTTGCCTTAGATAAGGATATATAACGTTATAGACGCATATAATGTTACCACCGATACGTAGGGACCGACATGCCTCGAATGTTGTCAAATGTTACATCCAAGATGTTAGGTTGCCTTAGGTTAGGATATATAACGTTGTAGACGCATGTAACGTTATACCGAGACGTAGGGACCGACACACCTGTAATGTTGTCAAATATTACATACGAGATGTTAGGTGGCCTTAGGTTAGGATATATAACGTTATAGACGAATGTAATGTTACCACCGAGACATAGGGACCGACAGGCCTGGAATGTTGTAAAATGATACATCCGAGATGTTAGGTTGCCTAAGATTAGGATATATACCGCTATAGACGCATATAATGTTCCCACCGAGAAGTAGGGTCCGACACGCCTGGAATGATGTAGAATATTACATCCAAGATGTTAGGTGGCCTTAGGTTAGGATATATAACGTTATAGACGCATGTAATGTTACCACCGAGACGTAGGGACCGACAGGCCTGGAATCTTGTAAAATGTTACATCCGAGATGTTAGGTTGCCTTAGGCTAGGATATATGACGTTATAGATGTACATGCTGTTCCCTCCGAGAAGTAGGGTTCGACAGGCCAGGAATGTTGTCAAATATTGCATCCGAGATGTTAGGTTGCCTTAGATTAGGATATATACCGCTATAGACGTATATACTGTTCCCTCCGAGATGTAGGGTTCGACAGGCCAGGAATGTTGTCAAATATTGCATCCGAGATGTTAGGTTGCCTTAGATTAGGATATACAACGTTAAAGACTCATATAATGTTCCCACCGAGAAGTAGGGTCCGACACGCCTGGAATGATGTAGAATATTACATCCGAGATGTCAGGTTGCCTTACGTTAGGATATATAACGTTATAGACGTATATAGTGTTCCCACCGAGAAGTAGGGTTCGACACGCCAGGAATGTTGTCAAATATTACATACGAGATGTTAGGTGGCCTTAGATTAGGATATATACCGCTATAGACGTATATACTGTTCCCTCCGAGATGTAGGGTTCGACAGGCCAGGAATGTTGTCAAATATTGCATCCGAGATGTTAGGTTGCCTTAGATTAGGATATACAACGTTATAGACGCATATAATGTTCCCACCGAGAAGTAGGGTCCGACACTCCTGGAATGTTGTAGAATAATACATCCGAGAAGTCAGGTTGCCTTAGGTTAGGATATATAACGTTATAGACGTACATACTGTTCCCACCGAGAAGTAGGGTTCGACACGCCAGGACTGTTGTCAAATATTACATACGAGATGTTAGGTGGCCTTAGGTTAGGATATATAACGTTATAGACGCATGTAATGTTACCACCGAGACGTAGGGACCGACAGGCCTGGAATGTTGTAAAATGATACATCCGAGATGTTAGGTTGCCTAAGATTAGGATATATACCGCTATAGACGCATATAATGTTCCCACCGAGAAGTAGGGTCCGACACGCCTGGAATGATGTAGAATATTACATCCGAGATGTCAAGTTGCCTTAGGTTAGGATATATGACGTTACAGACGTATATACTGTTCCCACCGAGAAGTAGGGTCCGACACGAGAGGAATGTTGTCAAATATTACATCCGAGATGTTAGGTTGTCTTAGGTTAGGATATATAAAGTTATAGACGTATATACTGTTCCCACCGAGAAGTAGGGTTCGACACGCCAGGAATGTTGTCAAATATTACATACGAGATGTTAGGTGGCCTTAGGTTAGGATATATAACGTTATAGACGCATGTAATGTTACCACCGAGACGTAGGGACCGACAGGCCTGGAATGTTGTAAAATGTTACATCCGAGATGTTAGGTTGCCTTAGGCTAGGATATATGACGTTATAGATGTATATGCTGTTCCCTCCGAGAAGTAGGGTTCGACAGGCCATGAATGTTGTCAAATATTGCATCCGAGATGTTAGGTTGCCTTAGATAAGGATATATAACGTTATAGACACATATAATGTTACCACCGAGACGTAGGGACCGACATGCCTGGAATGTTGTCAAATGTTACATCCAAGATGTTAGGTTGCCTTAGGTTAGGATATATAACGTTGTAGACGCATGTAACGTTACCACCGAGACGTAGGGACCGACAGGCCTGGAATGTTGTAAAATGATACATCCGAGATGTTAGGTTGCCTAAGATTTGGATATATACCGCTATAGACGCATATAATGTTCCCACCGAGAAGTAGGGTCCGACACGCCTGGAATGATGTAGAATATTACATCCGAGATGTCAGGTTGCCTTAGGTTAGGATATATGACGTTACAGACGTATATACTGTTCTCACCGAGAAGTAGGGTCCGACACGCCAGGAATGTTGTCAAATATTACATCCGAGATGTTAGGTTGCCTTAGGTTAGGATATATAAAGTTATAGACGTATATACTGTTCCCACCGAGAAGTAGGGTTCGACACTCCAGGAATGTTGTCAAATATTACATACGAGATGTTAGGTGGCCTTATGTTAGGATATATAACGTTATAGACGCATGTAATGTTACCACCGAGACGTAGGGACCGACAGGCCTGGAATGTTGTAAAATGTTACATCCGAGATGTTAGGTTGCCTAAGATTAGGATATATACCGCTATAGACGCATATAATGTTCCCACCGAGAAGTAGGGTCCGACACGCCTGGAATGATGTAGAATATTACATCCGAGATGTCAGGTTGCCTTAGGTTAGGATATATAACGTTATAGACGTATATACTGTGCCCTCCGAGAAGTAGGGTTCGACAGGCTAGGAATGTTGTCAAATATTGCATCCGAGATGTTAGGTTGCCTTAGATAAGGATATATAACGTTATAGACGCATATAATGTTACCACCGATACGTAGGGACCGACATGCCTCGAATGTTGTCAAATGTTACATCCAAGATGTTAGGTTGCCTTAGGTTAGGATATATAACGTTGTAGACGCATGTAACGTTATACCGAGACGTAGGGACCGACACACCTGTAATGTTGTCAAATATTACATACGAGATGTTAGGTGGCCTTAGGTTAGGATATATAACGTTATAGACGAATGTAATGTTACCACCGAGACATAGGGACCGACAGGCCTGGAATGTTGTAAAATGATACATCCGAGATGTTAGGTTGCCTAAGATTAGGATATATACCGCTATAGACGCATATAATGTTCCCACCGAGAAGTAGGGTCCGACACGCCTGGAATGATGTAGAATATTACATCCAAGATGTTAGGTGGCCTTAGGTTAGGATATATAACGTTATAGACGCATGTAATGTTACCACCGAGACGTAGGGACCGACAGGCCTGGAATCTTGTAAAATGTTACATCCGAGATGTTAGGTTGCCTTAGGCTAGGATATATGACGTTATAGATGTACATGCTGTTCCCTCCGAGAAGTAGGGTTCGACAGGCCAGGAATGTTGTCAAATATTGCATCCGAGATGTTAGGTTGCCTTAGATTAGGATATATACCGCTATAGACGTATATACTGTTCCCTCCGAGATGTAGGGTTCGACAGGCCAGGAATGTTGTCAAATATTGCATCCGAGATGTTAGGTTGCCTTAGATTAGGATATACAACGTTATAGACTCATATAATGTTCCCACCGAGAAGTAGGGTCCGACACGCCTGGAATGATGTAGAATATTACATCCGAGATGTCAGGTTGCCTTACGTTAGGATATATAACGTTATAGACGTATATAGTGTTCCCACCGAGAAGTAGGGTTCGACACGCCAGGAATGTTGTCAAATATTACATACGAGATGTTAGGTGGCCTTAGATTAGGATATATACCGCTATAGACGTATATACTGTTCCCTCCGAGATGTAGGGTTCGACAGGCCAGGAATGTTGTCAAATATTGCATCCGAGATGTTAGGTTGCCTTAGATTAGGATATACAACGTTATAGACGCATATAATGTTCCCACCGAGAAGTAGGGTCCGACACGCCTGGAATGATGTAGAATATTACATCCGAGATGTCAGGTTGCCTTAGGTTAGGATATATAACGTTATAGACGTATATACTGTTCCCTCCGAGAAGTAGGGTTCGACAGGCTAGGAATGTTGTCAAATATTGCATCCGAGATGTTAGGTTGCCTTAGATATGGATATATAACGTTATAGACGCATATAATGTTACCACCGAGACGTAGGGACCGACATGCCTGGAATGTTGTCAAATGTTACATCCAAGATGTTAGGTTGCCTTAGGTTAGGATATATAACGTTGTAGACGCATGTAACGTTACCACCGAGACGTAGGGACCGACACACCTGGAATGTTGTCAAATGTTACATCCGAGATGTTAGGTTGCCTTAGGCTAGGATATATGACGTTATAGATGTATATGCTGTTCCCTCCGAGAAGTAGGGTTCGACAGGCCATGAATGTTGTCAAATATTGCATCCGAGATGTTAGGTTGCCTTAGGTTAGGATATATGACGTTACAGACGTATATACTGTTCTCACCGAGAAGTAGGGTCCGACACGCCAGGAATGTTGTCAAATATTACATCCGAGATGTTAGGTTGCCTTAGGTTAGGATATATAAAGTTATAGACGTATATACTGTTCCCACCGAGAAGTAGGGTTCGACACTCCAGGAATGTTGTCAAATATTACATACGAGATGTTAGGTGGCCTTATGTTAGGATATATAACGTTATAGACGCATGTAATGTTACCACCGAGACGTAGGGTTCGACAGGCCAGGAATGTTGTCAAATATTGCATCCGAGATGTTAGGTTGCCTTAGATTAGGATATACAACGTTATAGACTCATATAATGTTCCCACCGAGAAGTAGGGTCCGACACGCCTGGAATGATGTAGAATATTACATCCGAGATGTCAGGTTGCCTTACGTTAGGATATATAACGTTATAGACGTATATAGTGTTCCCACCGAGAAGTAGGGTTCGACACGCCAGGAATGTTGTCAAATATTACATACGAGATGTTAGGTGGCCTTAGATTAGGATATATACCGCTATAGACGTATATACTGTTCCCTCCGAGATGTAGGGTTCGACAGGCCAGGAATGTTGTCAAATATTGCATCCGAGATGTTAGGTTGCCTTAGATTAGGATATACAACGTTATAGACGCATATAATGTTCCCACCGAGAAGTAGGGTCCGACACTCCTGGAATGTTGTAGAATAATACATCCGAGAAGTCAGGTTGCCTTAGGTTAGGATATATAACGTTATAGACGTATATACTGTTCCCACCGAGAAGTAGGGTTCGACACGCCAGGACTGTTGTCAAATATTACATACGAGATGTTAGGTGGCCTTAGGTTAGGATATATAACGTTATAGACGCATGTAATGTTACCACCGAGACGTAGGGACCGACAGGCCTGGAATGTTGTAAAATGATACATCCGAGATGTTAGGTTGCCTAAGATTAGGATATATACCGCTATAGACGCATATAATGTTCCCACCGAGAAGTAGGGTCCGACACGCCTGGAATGATGTAGAATATTACATCCGAGATGTCAGGTTGCCTTAGGTTAGGATATATGACGTTACAGACGTATATACTGTTCCCACCGAGAAGTAGGGTCCGACACGAGAGGAATGTTGTCAAATATTACATCCGAGATGTTAGGTTGTCTTAGGTTAGGATATATAAAGTTATAGACGTATATACTGTTCCCACCGAGAAGTAGGGTTCGACACGCCAGGAATGTTGTCAAATATTACATACGAGATGTTAGGTGGCCTTAGGTTAGGATATATAACGTTGTAGACGCATGTAACGTTACCACCGAGACGTAGGGACCGACACACCTGGAATGTTGTCAAATGTTACATCCGAGATGTTAGGTTGCCTTAGGCTAGGATATATGACGTTATAGATGTATATGCTGTTCCCTCCGAGAAGTAGGGTTCGACAGGCCATGAATGTTGTCAAATATTGCATCCGAGATGTTAGGTTGCCTTAGGTTAGGATATATGACGTTACAGACGTATATACTGTTCCCACCGAGAAGTAGGGTCCGACACGCCAGGAATGTTGTCAAATATTACATCCGAGATGTTAGGTTGCCTTAGGTTAGGATATATAACGTTATAGACGTATATACTGTTCCCACCGAGAAGTAGGGTTCGACACGCAAGGACTGTTGACAAATATTACATACGAGATGTTAGGTGGCCTTAGGTTAGGATATATAACGTTATAGACGCATGTAATGTTCCCACCGAGAAGTAGGGTTCGACACGCCTGGAATGTTGTAAAATGATACATCCGAGATGTTAGGTTGCCTAAGATTAGGATATATACCGCTATAGACGCATATAATGTTCCCACCGAGAAGTAGGGTCCGACACGCCTGGAATGATGTAGAATATTACATCCGAGATGTCAGGTTGCCTTAGGTTAGGATATTTAACGTTATAGACGTATATACTGTTCCCTCCGAGAAGTAGGGTTCGACAGGCTAGGAATGTTGTCAAATATTGCATCCGAGATGTTAGGTTGCCTTAGGTTAGCATATATAACGTTATAGACGCACGTAATGTTACCACCGAGACGTAGGGTTCCAACACGCCGGGAATGTTGTCAAATGTTATATCCGAGATGTTAGGTTTCCTTAGGTTAGGATATATGACGTTACAGACATATATACTGTTCCCACCGAGAAGTAGGGTCCGACACGCCAGGAATGTTGTCAAATATTACATCCGAGATGTTAGGTTGCCTTACGTTAGGATATATAGCGTTATAGACGTATATACTGTTCCCACAGAGAAGTAGGGTTCGACACGCCAGGAATGTTGTCAAATATTACATCCGAGATGTTAGGTTGCCTTAGGTTAGGATATATAAAGTTATAGACGTATATACTGTTCCCACCGAGAAGTAGGGTTCGACACGCCAGGAATGTTGTCAAATATTACATACGAGATGTTAGGTGGCCTTAGGTTAGGATATATAACGTTATAGACGCATGTAATGTTACCACCGAGACGTAGGGACCGACAGGCCTGGAATGTTGTAAAATGATACATCCGAGATGTTAGGTTGTCTAAGATTAGGATATATACCGCTATAGACGCATATAATGTTCCCACCGAGAAGTAGGGTTTGACAGGCCAGGAATGTTGTCAAATATTGCATCCGAGATGTTAGGTTGCCTTAGGTTAGCATATATAACGTTATAGACGCATGTAATGTTACCACCGAGACGTAGGGTTCCAACACGCCGGGAATGTTGTCAAATGTTATATCCGAGATGTTAGGTTGCCTTAGGTTAGGATATATGACGTTACAGACATATATACTGTTCCCACCGAGAAGTAGGGTCCGACACGCCAGGAATGTTGTCAAATATTACATCCGAGATGTTAGGTTGCCTTACGTTAGGATATATAACGTTATAGACGTATATAGTGTTCCCACCGAGAAGTAGGGTTCGCCACGCCAGGAATGTTGTCAAATATTACATACGAGATGTTAGGTGGCCTTAGATTAGGATATATACCGCTATAGACGTATATACTGTTCCCTCCGAGATGTAGGGTTCGACAGGCCAGGAATGTTGTCAAATATTGCATCCGAGATGTTAGGTTGCCTTAGATTAGGATATACAACGTTATAGACGCATATAATGTACCCACCGAGAAGTAGGGTTCGACAGGCTAGGAATGTTGTCAAATATTGCATCCGAGATGTTAGGTTGCCTTAGGTTAGCATATATAACGTTATAGACGCACGTAATGTTACCACCGAGACGTAGGGTTCCAACACGCCGGGAATGTTGTCAAATGTTATATCCGAGATGTTAGGTTGCCTTAGGTTAGGATATATGACGTTACAGACATATATACTGTTCCCACCGAGAAGTAGGGTCCGACACGCCAGGAATGTTGTCAAATATTACATCCGAGATGTTAGGTTGCCTTACGTTAGGATATATAGCGTTATAGACGTATATACTGTTCCCACAGAGAAGTAGGGTTCGACACGCCAGGAATGTTGTCAAATATTACATCCGAGATGTTAGGTTGCCTTAGGTTAGGATATATAAAGTTATAGACGTATATACTGTTCCCACCGAGAAGTAGGGTTCGACACGCCAGGAATGTTGTCAAATATTACATACGAGATGTTAGGTGGCCTTAGGTTAGGATATATAACGTTATAGACGCATGTAATGTTACCACCGAGACGTAGGGACCGACAGGCCTGGAATGTTGTAAAATGATACATCCGAGATGTTAGGTTGTCTAAGATTAGGATATATACCGCTATAGACGCATATAATGTTCCCACCGAGAAGTAGGGTTTGACAGGCCAGGAATGTTGTCAAATATTGCATCCGAGATGTTAGGTTGCCTTAGGTTAGCATATATAACGTTATAGACGCATGTAATGTTACCACCGAGACGTAGGGTTCCAACACGCCGGGAATGTTGTCAAATGTTATATCCGAGATGTTAGGTTGCCTTAGGTTAGGATATATGACGTTACAGACATATATACTGTTCCCACCGAGAAGTAGGGTCCGACACGCCAGGAATGTTGTCAAATATTACATCCGAGATGTTAGGTTGCCTTACGTTAGGATATATAACGTTATAGACGTATATAGTGTTCCCACCGAGAAGTAGGGTTCGCCACGCCAGGAATGTTGTCAAATATTACATACGAGATGTTAGGTGGCCTTAGATTAGGATATATACCGCTATAGACGTATATACTGTTCCCTCCGAGATGTAGGGTTCGACAGGCCAGGAATGTTGTCAAATATTGCATCCGAGATGTTAGGTTGCCTTAGATTAGGATATACAACGTTATAGACGCATATAATGTACCCACCGAGAAGTAGGGTCCGACACTCCTGGAATGTTGTAGAATAATACATCCGAGAAGTCAGGTTGCCTTAGGCTAGGATATATAACGTTATAGACGTATATAGTGTTCCCACCGAGAAGTAGGGTTCGCCACGCCAGGAATGTTGTCAAATATTACATACGAGATGTTAGGTGGCCTTAGATTAGGATATATACCGCTATAGACGTATATACTGTTCCCTCCGAGATGTAGGGTTCGACAGGCCAGGAATGTTGTCAAATATTGCATCCGAGATGTTAGGTTGCCTTAGATTAGGATATACAACGTTATAGACGCATATAATGTTCCCACCGAGAAGTAGGGTCCGACACTCCTGGAATGTTGTAGAATAATACATCCGAGAAGTCAGGTTGCCTTAGGCTAGGATATATAACGTTATAGACGTATATACTGTTCCCACCGAGAAGTAGGGTTCGACACGCCAGGAATGTTGTCAAATATTACATACGAGATGTTAGGTGGCCTTAGGTTAGGATATATAACGTTATAGACGCATGTAATGTTACCACCGAGACGTAGGGACCGACAGGCCTGGAATGTTGTAAAATGTTACATCCGAGATGTTAAGTTGCCTTAGGCTAGGATATATGACGTTATAGATGTATATGCTGTTCCCTCCGAGAAGTAGGGTTCGACAGGCCAGGAATGTTGTCAAATATTGCATCCGAGATGTTAGGTTGCCTTAGATTAGGATATATACCGCTATAGACGTATATACTCTTCCCTCCGAGATGTAGGGTTCGACAGGCCAGGAATGTTGTCAAATATTGCATCCGAGATGTTAGGTTGCCTTAGATTAGGATATACAACGTTATAGACTCATATAATGTTCCCACCGAGAAGTAGGGTCCGACACGCCTGGAATGATGTAGAATATTACATCCGAGATGTCAGGTTGCCTTACGTTAGGATATATAACGTTATAGACGTATATAGTGTTCCCACCGAGAAGTAGGGTTCGACACGCCAGGAATGTTGTCAAATATTACATACGAGATGTTAGGTGGCCTTAGATTAGGATATATACCGCTATAGACGTATATACTGTTCCCTCCGAGATGTAGGGTTCGACAGGCCAGGAATGTTGTCAAATATTGCATCCGAGATGTTAGGTTGCCTTAGATTAGGATATACAACGTTATAGACGCATATAATGTTCCCACCGAGAAGTAGGGTCCGACACTCCTGGAATGTTGTAGAATAATACATCCGAGAAGTCAGGTTGCCTTAGGTTAGGATATATAACGTTATAGACGTATATACTGTTCCCACCGAGAAGTAGGGTTCGACACGCCAGGACTGTTGTCAAATATTACATACGAGATGTTAGGTGGCCTTAGGTTAGGATATATAACGTTATAGACGCATGTAATGTTACCACCGAGACGTAGGGACCGACAGGCCTGGAATGTTGTAAAATGATACATCCGAGATGTTAGGTTGCCTAAGATTAGGATATATACCGCTATAGACGCATATAATGTTCCCACCGAGAAGTAGGGTCCGACACGCCTGGAATGATGTAGAATATTACATCCGAGATGTCAGGTTGCCTTAGGTTAGGATATATGACGTTACAGACGTATATACTGTTCCCACCGAGAAGTAGGGTCCGACACGCCAGGAATGTTGTCAAATATTACATCCGAGATGTTAGGTTGTCTTAGGTTAGGATATATAAAGTTATAGACGTATATACTGTTCCCACCGAGAAGTAGGGTTCGACACGCCAGGAATGTTGTCAAATATTACATACGAGATGTTAGGTGGCCTTAGGTTAGGAAATATAACGTTATAGACGCATGTAATGTTACCACCGAGACGTAGGGACCGACAGGCCTGGAATGTTGTAAAATGTTACATCCGAGGTGTTAGGTTGCCTAAGATTAGGATATATACCGCTATAGACGCATATAATGTTCCCACCGAGAAGTAGGGTCCGACACGCCTGGAATGATGTAGAATATTACATCCGAAATGTCAGGTTGCCTTAGGTTAGGATATATAACGTTATAGACGTATATACTGTTCCCTCCGAGAAGTAGGGTTCGACAGGCTAGGAATGTTGTCAAATATTGCATCCGAGATGTTAGGTTGCCTTAGATATGGATATATAACGTTATAGACGCATATAATGTTACCACCGAGACGTAGGGACCGACATGCCTGGAATGTTGTCAAATGTTACATCCAAGATGTTAGGTTGCCTTAGGTTAGGATATATAACGTTGTAGACGCATGTAACGTTACCACCGAGACGTAGGGACCGACACACCTGGAATGTTGTCAAATGTTACATCCGAGATGTTAGGTTGCCTTAGGCTAGGATATATGACGTTATAGACGTATATACTGTTCCCACCGAGAAGTAGGGTTCGACACGCAAGGACTGTTGACAAATATTACATACGAGATGTTAGGTGGCCTTAGGTTAGGATATATAACGTTATAGACGCATGTAATGTTACCACCGAGACGTAGGGACCGACAGGCCTGGAATGTTGTAAAATGATACATCCGAGATGTTAGGTTGCCTAAGATTAGGATATATACCGCTATAGACGCATATAATGTTCCCAGCGAGAAGTAGGGTCCGACACGCCTGGAATGATGTAGAATATTACATCCGAGATGTCAGGTTGCCTTAGGTTAGGATATATAACGTTATAGACGTATATACTGTTCCCACAGAGAAGTAGGGTTCGACACGCCAGGAATGTTGTCAAATATTACATCCGAGATGTTAGGTTGCCTTAGGTTAGGATATATAAAGTTATAGACGTATATACTGTTCACACCGAGAAGTAGGGTTCGACACGCCAGGAATGTTGTCAAATATTACATACGAGATGTTAGGTGGCCTTAGGTTAGGATATATAACGTTATAGACGCATGTAATGTTACCACCGAGACGTAGGGACCGACAGGCCTGGAATGTTGTAAAATGTTACATCCGAGATGTTAGGTTGCCTAAGATTAGGATATATACCGCTATAGACGCATATAATGTTCCCACCGAGAAGTAGGGTTTGACAGGCCAGGAATGTTGTCAAATATTGCATCCGAGATGTTAGGTTGCCTTAGGTTAGCATATATAACGTTATAGACGCATGTAATGTTACCACCGAGACGTAGGGTTCCAACACGCCGGGAATGTTGTCAAATGTTATATCCGAGATGTTAGGTTGCCTTAGGTTAGGATATATGACGTTACAGACATATATACTGTTCCCACCGAGAAGTAGGGTCCGACACACCAGGAATGTTGTCAAATATTACATCCGAGATGTTAGGTTGCCTTACGTTAGGATATATAACGTTATAGACGTATATAGTGTTCCCACCGAGAAGTAGGGTTCGCCACGCCAGGAATGTTGTCAAATATTACATACGAGATGTTAGGTGGCCTTAGATTAGGATATATACCGCTATAGACGTATATACTGTTCCCTCCGAGATGTAGGGTTCGACAGGCCAGGAATGTTGTCAAATATTGCATCCGAGATGTTAGGTTGCCTTAGATTAGGATATACAACGTTATAGACGCATATAATGTTCCCACCGAGAAGTAGGGTCCGACACTCCTGGAATGTTGTAGAATAATACATCCGAGAAGTCAGGTTGCCTTAGGTTAGGATATATAACGTTATAGACGTATATACTGTTCCCACCGAGAAGTAGGGTTCGACACGCCAGGAATGTTGTCAAATATTACATACGAGATGTTAGGTGGCCTTAGGTTAGGATATATAACGTTATAGACGCATGTAATGTTACCACCGAGACGTAGGGACCGACAGGCCTGGAATGTTGTAAAATGTTACATCCGAGATGTTAGGTTGCCTTAGGCTAGGATATATGACGTTATAGATGTATATGCTGTTCCCTCCGAGAAGTAGGGTTCGACAGGCCAGGAATGTTGTCAAATATTGCATCCGAGATGTTAGGTGGCCTTAGATTAGGATATATACCGCTATAGACGTATATACTGTTCCCTCCGAGATGTAGGGTTCGACAGGCCAGGAATGTTGTCAAATATTGCATCCGAGATGTTAGGTTGCCTTAGATTAGGATATACAACGTTATAGACTCATATAATGTTCCCACCGAGAAGTAGGGTCCGACACGCCTGGAATGATGTAGAATATTACATCCGAGATGTCAGGTTGCCTAACGTTAGGATATATAACGTTATAGACGTATATAGTGTTCCCACCGAGAAGTAGGGTTCGACACGCCAGGAATGTTGTCAAATATTACATACGAGATGTTAGGTGGCCTTAGATTAGGATATATACCGCTATAGACGTATATACTGTTCCCTCCGAGATGTAGGGTTCGACAGGCCAGGAATGTTGTCAAATATTGCATCCGAGATGTTAGGTTGCCTTAGATTAGGATATACAACGTTATAGACGCATATAATGTTCCCACCGAGAAGTAGGGTCCGACACTCCTGGAATGTTGTAGAATAATACATCCGAGAAGTCAGGTTGCCTTAGGTTAGGATATATAACGTTATAGACGTATATACTGTTCCCACCGAGAAGTAGGGTTCGACACGCCAGGACTGTTGTCAAATATTACATACGAGATGTTAGGTGGCCTTAGGTTAGGATATATAACGTTATAGACGCATGTAATGTTACCACCGAGACGTAGGGACCGACAGGCCTGGAATGTTGTAGAATGATACATCCGAGATGTTAGGTTGCCTAAGATTAGGATATATACCGCTATAGACGCATATAATGTTCCCACCGAGAAGTAGGGTCCGACACGCCTGGAATGATGTAGAATATTACATCCGAGATGTCAGGTTGCCTTAGGTTAGGATATATGACGTTACAGACGTATATACTGTTCCCACCGAGAAGTAGGGTCCGACACGAGAGGAATGTTGTCAAATATTACATCCGAGATGTTAGGTTGCCTTAGGTTAGGATATATGACGTTACAGACGTATATACTGTTCCCACCGAGAAGTAGGGTCCGACACGCCAGGAATGTTGTCAAATATTACATCCGAGATGTTAGGTTGCCTTAGGTTAGGATATATAACGTTATAGACGTATATACTGTTCCCACCGAGAAGTAGGGTTCGACACGCAAGGACTGTTGACAAATATTACATACGAGATGTTAGGTGGCCTTAGGTTAGGATATATAACGTTATAGACGCATGTAATGTTACCACCGAGACGTAGGGACCGACAGGCCTGGAATGTTGTAAAATGATACATCCGAGATGTTAGGTTGCCTAAGATTAGGATATATACCGCTATAGACGCATATAATGTTCCCACCGAGAAGTAGGGTCCGACACGCCTGGAATGATGTAGAATATTACATCCGAGATGTCAGGTTGCCTTAGGTTAGTATATTTAACGTTATAGACGTATATACTGTTCCCTCCGAGAAGTAGGGTTCGACAGGCTAGGAATATTGTCAAATATTGCATCCGAGATGTTAGGTTGCCTTAGGTTAGCATATATAACGTTATAGACGCACGTAATGTTACCACCGAGATGTAGGGTTCCAACACGCCGGGAATGTTGTCAAATGTTATATCCGAGATGTTAGGTTGCCTTAGGTTAGGATATATGACGTTACAGACATATATACTGTTCCCACCGAGAAGTAGGGTCCGACACGCCAGGAATGTTGTCAAATATTACATCCGAGATGTTAGGTTGCCTTACGTTAGGATATATAACGTTATAGACGTATATAGTGTTCCCACCGAGAAGTAGGGTTCGCCACGCCAGGAATGTTGTCAAATATTACATACGAGATGTTAGGTGGCCTTAGATTAGGATATATACCGCTATAGACGTATATACTGTTCCCTCCGAGATGTAGGGTTCGACAGGCCAGGAATGTTGTCAAATATTGCATCCGAGATGTTAGGTTGCCTTAGATTAGGATATACAACGTTATAGACGCATATAATGTTCCCACCGAGAAGTAGGGTCCGACACTCCTGGAATGTTGTAGAATAATACATCCGAGAAGTCAGGTTGCCTTAGGCTAGGATATATAACGTTATAGACGTATATACTGTTCCCACCGAGAAGTAGGGTTCGACACGCCAGGAATGTTGTCAAATATTACATACGAGATGTTAGGTGGCCTTAGGTTAGGATATATAACGTTATAGACGCATGTAATGTTACCACCGAGACGTAGGGCCCGACAGGCCTGGAATGTTGTAAAATGTTACATCCGAGATGTTAGGTTGCCTTAGGCTAGGATATATGACGTTATAGATGTATATGCTGTTCCCTCCGAGAAGTAGGGTTCGACAGGCCAGGAATGTTGTCAAATATTGCATCCGAGATGTTAGGTTGCCTTAGATTAGGATATATACCGCTATAGACGTATATACTGTTCCCTCCGAGATGTAGGGTTCGACAGGCCAGGAATGTTGTCAAATATTGCATCCGAGATGTTAGGTTGCCTTAGATTAGGATATACAACGTTATAGACTCATATAATGTTCCCACCGAGAAGTAGGGTCCGACACGCCTGGAATGATGTAGAATATTACATCCGAGATGTCAGGTTGCCTTACGTTAGGATATATAACGTTATAGACGTATATAGTGTTCCCACCGAGAAGTAGGGTTCGACACGCCAGGAATGTTGTCAAATATTACATACGAGATGTTAGGTGGCCTTAGATTAGGATATATACCGCTATAGACGTATATACTGTTCCCTCCGAGATGTAGGGTTCGACAGGCCAGGAATGTTGTCAAATATTGCATCCGAGATGTTAGGTTGCCTTAGATTAGGATATACAACGTTATAGACGCATATAATGTTCCCACCGAGAAGTAGGGTCCGACACTCCTGGAATGTTGTAGAATAATACATCCGAGAAGTCAGGTTGCCTTAGGTTAGGATATATAACGTTATAGACGTATATACTGTTCCCACCGAGAAGTAGGGTTCGACACGCCAGGACTGTTGTCAAATATTACATACGAGATGTTAGGTGGCCTTAGGTTAGGATATATAACGTTATAGACGCATGTAATGTTACCACCGAGACGTAGGGACCGACAGGCCTGGAATGTTGTAAAATGATACATCCGAGATGTTAGGTTGCCTAAGATTAGGATATATACCGCTATAGACGCATATAATGTTCCCACCGAGAAGTAGGGTCCGACACGCCTGGAATGATGTAGAATATTACATCCGAGATGTCAGGTTGCCTTAGGTTAGGATATATGACGTTACAGACGTATATACTGTTCCCACCGAGAAGTAGGGTCCGACACGCCAGGAATGTTGTCAAATATTACATCCGAGATGTTAGGTTGTCTTAGGTTAGGATATATAAAGTTATAGACGTATATACTGTTCCCACCGAGAAGTAGGGTTCGACACGCAAGGACTGTTGACAAATATTACATACGAGATGTTAGGTGGCCTTAGGTTAGGATATATAACGTTATAGACGCATGTAATGTTACCACCGAGACGTAGGGACCGACAGGCCTGGAATGTTGTAAAATGATACATCCGAGATGTTAGGTTGCCTAAGATTAGGATATATACCGCTATAGACGCATATAATGTTCCCAGCGAGAAGTAGGGTCCGACACGCCTGGAATGATGTAGAATATTACATCCGAGATGTCAGGTTGCCTTAGGTTAGGATATTTAACGTTATAGACGTATATACTGCTCCCTCCGAGAAGTAGGGTTCGACAGGCTAGGAATGTTGTCAAATATTGCATCCGAGATGTTAGGTTGCCTTAGGTTAGCATATATAACGTTATAGACGCACGTAATGTTACCACCGAGACGTAGGGTTCCAACACGCCGGGAATGTTGTCAAGTGTTATATCCGAGATGTTAGGTTGCCTTAGGTTAGGATATATGACGTTACAGACATATATACTGTTCCCACCGAGAAGTAGGGTCCGACACGCCAGGAATGTTGTCAAATATTACATCCGAGAGGTTAGGTTGCCTTACGTTAGGATATATAACGTTATAGACGTATATACTGTTCCCACAGAGAAGTAGGGTTCGACCCGCCAGGAATGTTGTCAAATATTACATCCGAGATGTTAGGTTGCCTTAGGTTAGGATATATAAAGTTATAGACGTATATACTGTTCCCACCGAGAAGTAGGGTTCGACACGCCAGGAATGTTGTCAAATATTACATACGAGATGTTAGGTGGCCTTAGGTTAGGATATATAACGTTATAGACGCATGTAATGTTACCACCGAGACGTAGGGACCGACAGGCCTGGAATGTTCTAAAATGTTACATCCGAGATGTTAGGTTGCCTAAGATTAGGATATATACCGCTATAGACGCATATAATGTTCCCACCGAGAAGTAGGGTTTGACAGGCCAGGAATGTTGTCAAATATTGCATCCGAGATGTTAGGTTGCCTTAGGTTAGCATATATAACGTTATAGACGCATGTAATGTTACCACCGAGACGTAGGGTTCCAACACGCCGGGAATGTTGTCAAATGTTATATCCGAGATGTTAGGTTGCCTTAGGTTAGGATATATGACGTTACAGACATATATACTGTTCCCACCGAGAAGTAGGGTCCGACACGCCAGGAATGTTGTCAAATATTACATCCGAGATGTTAGGTTGCCTTACGTTAGGATATATAACGTTATAGACGTATATAGTGTTCCCACCGAGAAGTAGGGTTCGCCACGCCAGGAATGTTGTCAAATATTACATACGAGATGTTAGGTGGCCTTAGATTAGGATATATACCGCTATAGACGTATATACTGTTCCCTCCGAGATGTAGGGTTCGACAGGCCAGGAATGTTGTCAAATATTGCATCCGAGATGTTAGGTTGCCTTAGATTAGGATATACAACGTTATAGACGCATATAATGTTCCCACCGAGAAGTAGGGTCCGACACTCCTGGAATGTTGTAGAATAATACATCCGAGAAGTCAGGTTGCCTTAGGTTAGGATTTATAACGTTATAGACGTATATACTGTTCCCACCGAGATGTAGGGTTCGACACGCCAGGAATGTTGTCAAATATTACATACGAGATGTTAGGTGGCCTTAGGTTAGGATATATAACGTTATAGACGCATGTAATGTTACCACCGAGACGTAGGGACCGACAGGCCTGGAATGTTGTAAAATGTTACATCCGAGATGTTAGGTTGCCTTAGGCTAGGATATATGACGTTATAGATGTATATGCTGTTCCCTCCGAGAAGTAGGGTTCGACAGGCCAGGAATGTTGTCAAATATTGCATCCGAGATGTTAGGTTGCCTTAGATTAGGATATATACCGCTATAGACGTATATACTGTTCCCTCCGAGATGTAGGGTTCGACAGGCCAGGAATGTTGTCAAATATTGCATCCGAGATGTTAGGTTGCCTTAGATTAGGATATACAACGTTATAGACTCATATAATGTTCCCACCGAGAAGTAGGGTCCGACACGCCTGGAATGATGTAGAATATTACATCCGAGATGTCAGGTTGCCTTACGTTAGGACATATAACGTTATAGACGTATATAGTGTTCCCACCGAGAAGTAGGGTTCGACACGCCAGGAATGTTGTCAAATATTACATACGAGATGTTAGGTGGCCTTAGATTAGGATATATACCGCTATAGACGTATATACTGTTCCCTCCGAGATGTAGGGTTCGACAGGCCAGGAATGTTGTAAAATGTTACATCCGAGATGTTAGGTTGCCTAAGATTAGGATATATACCGCTATAGACGCATATAATGTTCCCACCGAGAAGTAGGGTCCGACACGCCTGGAATGATGTAGAATATTACATCCGAGATGTCAGGTTGCCTTAGGTTAGGATATATAACGTTATAGACGTATATACTGTTCCCTCCGAGAAGTAGGGTTCGACAGGCCAGGAATGTTGTCAAATATTGCATCCGAGATGTTAGGTTGACTTAGGTTAGGATATATAACGTTATAGACGCATGTAATGCTACCATCGAGACGTAGTGACCGACACGCCTGGAATGTTGTCAAATGTTACATCCGAGATGTTAGGTTGCCTTAGGCTAGGATATATGACGTTATAGATGTATATGCTGTTCCCTCCGAGAAGTAGGGTTCGACAGGCTAGGAATGTGGTCAAATATTGCATCCAAGATGTTAGGTTGCCTTAGATAAGGATATATAACGTTATAGACGCATATAATGTTACCACCGAGACGTAGGGACCGACATGCCTGGAATGTTGTCAAATGTTACATCCAAGATGTTAGGTTGCCTTAGGTTAGGATATATAACGTTGTAGACGCATGTAACGTTCCCACCGAGAAGTAGGGTTCGACACGCCAGGAATGTTGTCAAATATTACATACGAGATGTTAGGTGGCCTTAGGTTAGGATATATAACGTTATAGACGCATGTAATGTTACCACCGAGACGTAGAGACCGACAGGCCTGGAATGTTGTAAAATGTTACATCCGAGATGTTAGGTTGCCTAAGATTAGGATATATACCGCTATAGACGCATATAATGTTCCCACCGAGAAGTAGGGTCCGACACGCCTGGAATGATGTAGAATATTACATCCGAGATGTCAGGTTGCCTTAGGTTAGGATATATAACGTTATAGACGTATATACTGTTCCCTCCGAGAAGTAGGGTTCGACAGGCTAGGAATGTTGTCAAATATTGCATCCGAGATGTTAGGTTGCCTTAGATATGGATATATAACGTTATAGACGCATATAATGTTACCACCGAGACGTAGGGACCGACATGCCTGGAATGTTGTCAAATGTTACATCCAAGATGTTAGGTTGCCTTAGGTTAGGATATATAACGTTGTAGACGCATGTAACGTTACCACCGAGACGTAGGGACCGACACACCTGGAATGTTGTCAAATGTTACATCCGAGATGTTAGGTTGCCTTAGGCTAGGATATATGACGTTATAGATGTATATGCTGTTCCCTCCGAGAAGTAGGGTTCGACAGGCCATGAATGTTGTCAAATATTGCATCCGAGATGTTAGGTTGCCTTAGGTTAGGATATATGACGTTACAGACGTATATACTGTTCCCACCGAGAAGTAGGGTCCGACACGCCAGGAATGTTGTCAAATATTACATCCGAGATGTTAGGTTGCCTTAGGTTAGGATATATAACGTTATAGACGTATATACTGTTCCCACCGAGAAGTAGGGTTCGACACGCAAGGACTGTTGACAAATATTACATACGAGATGTTAGGTTGCCTTAGGTTAGGATATATAACGTTGTAGACGCATGTAACGTTACCACCGAGACGTAGGGACCGACACACCTGGAATGTTGTCAAATGTTACATCCGAGATGTTAGGTTGCCTTAGGTTAGGATATATGACGTTATAGACGTATATGCTGTTCCCTCCGAGAAGTAGGGTTTGACAGGCCAGGAATGTTGTCAAATATTGCATCCGAGATGTTAGGTTGCCTTAGGTTAGCATATATAACGTTATAGACGCACGTAATGTTACCACCGAGACGTAGGGTTCCAACACGCCGGGAATGTTGTCAAATGTTATATCCGAGATGTTAGGTTGCCTTAGGTTAGGATATATGACGTTACAGACATATATACTGTTCCCACCGAGAAGTAGGGTCCGACACGCCAGGAATGTTGTCAAATATTACATCCGAGATGTTAGGTTGCCTTACGTTAGGATATATAACGTTATAGACGTATATACTGTTCCCTCCGAGAAATAGGGTTCGACAGGCCAGGAATGCTGTGAAATATTGCATCCGACATGTTAGGTTGCCTTAGGTTAGCATATATAAGGTTATAGACGCACGTAATGTTACCACCGTGACGTAGGGTTCCAACACGCCTGGAATGTTGTCAAATGTTATATCCGAGATGTTAGGTTGCCTTAGGTTAGGATATATGACGTTACAGACGTATATACTGTTCCCACCGAGAAGTAGGGTCCGACACGCCAGGAATGTTGTAAAATGTTACATCCGAGATGTTAGGTTGCCTAAGATTAGGATATATACCGTTATAGACGCATGTAATGTTACCACCGAGACGTAGGGACCGACACGCCTGGAATGTTGTCAAATGTTACATCCGAGATGTTAGGTTGCCTTAGGCTAGGATATATGACGTTATAGATGTATATGCTGTTCCCTCCGAGAAGTAGGGTTCGACAGGCCAGGAATGTTGTCAAATATTGCATCCGAGATGTTAGGTTGCCTTAGATTAGGATATATACCGCTATAGACGTATATACTGTTCCCTCCGAGATGTAGGGTTCGACAGGCCAGGAATGTTGTCAAATATTGCATCCGAGATGTTAGGTGGCCTTAGATTAGGATATACAACGTTATAGACTCATATAATGTTCCCACCGAGAAGTAGGGTCCGACACGCCTGGAATGATGTAGAATATTACATCCGAGATGTCAGGTTGCCTTAGGTTAGGATATATAACGTTATAGACGTATATACTGTTCCCTCCGAGAAGTAGGGTTCGACAGGCCAGGAATGTTGTCAAATATTGCATCCGAGATGTTAGGTTGCCTTAGATTAGGATATATACCGCTATAGACGTATATACTGTTCCCTCCGATATGTAGGGTTCGACAGGCCAGGAATGTTGTCAAATATTGCATCCGAGATGTTAGGTTGCCTTAGATTAGGATATACAACGTTATAGACGCATATAATGTTCCCACCGAGAAGTAGGGTCCGACACGCCTGGAAAGTTGTAGAATAATATATACGAGATGTTAGGTTGCCTTAGGTTAGGATATATAACGTTATAGACGTACATACTGTTCCCTCCGAGAAGTAGGGTTCGACAGGCCAGGAATGTTGTCAAATATTGCATCCGAGATATTAGGTTGCCTTAGGTTAGGATATATAACGTTATAGACGCATGTAATGTTACCACCGAGACGTGGGGACCGACAGGCCTGGAATGTTGTAAAATGTTACATCCGAGATGTTAGGTTGCCTAAGATTAGGATATATACCGCTATAGACGCATATAATGTTCCCACCGAGAAGTAGGGTCCGACACGCCTGGAATGATGTAGAATATTACATCCGAGATGTCAGGTTGCCTTAGGTTAGGATATATAACGTTACAGACGTATATACTGTTCCCTCCGAGAAGTAGGGTTCGACAGGCTAGGAATGTTGTCAAATATTGCACCCGAGATGTTAGGTTGCCTTAGATAAGGATATATAACGTTATAGACGCATATAATGTTACCACCGAGACGTAGGGACCGACATGCCTGGAATGTTGTCAAATGTTACATCCGAGATGTTAGGTTGCCTTAGGTTAGGATATATAACGTTGTAGACGCATGTAACGTTACCACCGAGACGTAGGGACCGACACACCTGGAATGTTGTCAAATGTTACATCCAAGATGTTAGGTTGCCTTAGGTTAGGATATATAACGTTGTAGACGCATGTAACGTTACCACCGAGACGTAGGGACCGACACACCTGGAATGCTGTGAAATATTGCATCCGAGATGTTAGGTTGCCTTAGGTTAGCATATATAAGGTTATAGACGCACGTAATGTTACCACCGTGACGTAGGGTTCCAACACGCCTGGAATGTTGTCAAATGTTATATCCGAGATGTTAGGTTGCCTTAGGTTAGGATATATGACGTTACAAACGTATATACTGTTCCCACCGAGAAGTAGGGTCCGACACGCCAGGAATGTTGTAAAATGTTACATCCGAGATGTTAGGTTGCCTAAGATTAGGATATATACCGTTATAGACGCATGTAATGTTACCACCGAGACGTAGGGACCGACACGCCTGGAATGTTGTCAAATGTTACATCCGAGATGTTAGGTTGCCTTAGGCTAGGATATATGACGTTATAGATGTATATGCTGTTCCCTCCGAGAAGTAGGGTTCGACAGGCCAGGAATGTTGTCAAATATTGCATCCGAGATGTTTTGTTGCCTTAGATTAGGATATATACCGCTATAGACGTATTTACTGTTCCCTCCGAGATGTAGGGTTCGACAGGCCAGGAATGTTGTCAAATATTGCATCCGAGATGTTAGGTTGCCTTAGATTAGGATATACAACGTTATAGACTCATATAATGTTCCCACCGAGAAGTAGGGTCCGACACGCCTGGAATGATGTAGAATATTACATCCGAGATGTCAGGTTGCCTTATGTTAGGATATATAACGTTATAGACGTATATACTGTTCCCTCCGAGAAGTAGGGTTCGACAGGCCAGGAGTGTTGTCAAATATTGCATCCGAGATGTTAGGTTGCCTTAGATTAGGATATACAACGTTATAGACTCATATAATGTTCCCACCGAGAAGTAGGGTCCGACACGCCTGGAAAGTTGTAGAATAATATATGCGAGATGTTAGGTTGCCTTAGGTTAGGATATATAACGTTATAGACGTACATACTGTTCCCTCCGAGAAGTAGGGTTCGACAGGCCAGGAATGTTGTCAAATATTGCATCCGAGATGTTAGCTTGCCTTAGGTTAGGATATATAACGTTATAGACGCATGTAATGCTACCATCGAGACGTAGTGACCGACACGCCTGGAAGGTTGTAGAATATTACATCCGAGATGTTAGGTTGCCTTAGATAAGGATATATAACGTTATAGACGCATATAATGTTACCACCGAGACGTAGGGACCGACATGCCTGGAATGTTGTCAAATATTACATCCGAGATGTTAGGTTGCCTTAGGTTAGGATATATAACGTTATAGACGCATGTAACGTTACCACCGAGACGTAGCGACCGACACACCTGGAAGGTTGTAGAATATTACATCCGAGATGTTAGGTTGCCTTAGATAAGGATATATAACGTTATAGACGCATATAATGTTACCACCGAGACGTAGGGACCGACATGCCTGGAATGTTGTCAAATATTACATCCGAGATGTTAGGTTGCCTTAGGTTAGGATATATAACGTTATAGACGCATGTAACGTTACCACCGAGACGTAGCGACCGACACACCTGGAATGTTGTCAAATGTTACATCCGAGATGTTAGGTTGCCTTAGGCTAGGATATATGACGTTATAGATGTATATGCTGTTCCCTCCGAGAAGTAGGGTTCGACAGGCCAGGAATGTTGTCAAATGTTGCATCCGAGATGTTAGGTTGCCTAAGATTAGGATATATACCGCTATAGACGCATATAATGTTCCCACCGAGAAGTAGGGACCGACACGCCTGGAATGATGTAGAATATTACATCCGGGATGTCAGGTTGCCTTAGGTTAGGATATATGACGTTACAGACGTATATACTGTTCCCATCGAGAAGTAGGGTCCGACACGCCAGGAATGTTGTCAAATATTACATCCGAGATGTTAGGTTGCCTTAGGTTATGATATATAATGTTATAGACGTATATACTGTTCCCACCCAGAAGTAGGGTTCGACACGCCAGGAATGGTGTCAAATATTACATACGAGATGTTAGGTGGCCTTAGGTTAGGATATATAACGTTATAGACGCATGTAATGTTACCACCGAGACGTGGGGACCGACAGGCCTGGAATGTTGTAAAATGTTACATCCGAGATGTTAGGTTGCCTAAGATTAGGATATATACCGCTATAGACGCATATAATGTTCCCACCGAGAAGTAGGGTCCGACACGCCTGGAATGATGTAGAATATTACATCCGAGATGTCAGGTTGCCTTAGGTTAGTATATATAACGTTACAGACATATATACTGTTCCCTCCGAGAAGTAGGGTTCGACAGGCTAGGAATGTTGTCAAATATTGCACCCGAGATGTTAGGTTGCCTTAGATAAGGATATATAACGTTATAGACGCATATAATGTTACCACCGAGACGTAGGGTTCGACATGCCTGGAATGTTGTCAAATGTTACATCCAAGATGTTAGGTTGCCTTAGATTAGGATATATACCGCTATAGACGTATATACTGTTCCCTCCGATATGTAGGGTTCGACAGGCCAGGAATGTTGTCAAATATTGCATGCGAGATGTTAGGTTGCCTTAGATTAGGATATACAACGTTATAGACGCATATAATGTTCCCACCGAGAAGTAGGGTCCGTCACGCCTGGAATGTTGTAGAATAATGCATCCGAGATGTCAGGTTGCCTTAGGTTAGGATATATAACGTTATAGACGTATATACTGTTCCCTCCGAGAAATAGGGTTCGACAGGCCAGGAATGTTGTGAAATATTGCATCCGAGATGTTAGGTTGCCTTAGGTTAGCATATATAAGGTTATAGACGCACGTAATGTTACCACCGTGACGTAGGGTTCCAACACGCCTGGAATGTTGTCAAATGTTATATCCGAGATGCTAGGTTGCCTTAGGTTAGGATATATACCGCTATAGACGCATGTAATGTTACCACCGAGACGTAGGGACCGACACGCCAGGAATGTTGACAAATATTACATACGAGATGTTAGGTGGCCTTAGGTTAGGATAAATAACGTTATAGACGCATGTAATGGTACCACCGAGACGTAGGGACCGACACACCTGGAATGTTGTCAAATGTTACATCCGAGATGTTAGGTTGCCTTAGGCTAGGATATATGACGTTATAGATGTATATGCTGTTCCCTCCGAGAAGTAGGGTTCGACAGGCCAGGAATGTTGTAGAATATTACATCGGAGATGTTAGGTTGCCTTAGGTTAGGATATATAACGTTATAGACGTACATACTGTTCCCTCCGAGAAGTAGGGTTCGACAGGCAAGGAATGTTGTCAAATATTGCATCCGAGATGTTAGATTGCCTTAGATTACGATATCGACCGTTGTGGACGCATATAATATTCCCACCGAAAAGTATGCACCGACACGCGAGGAATATTGTAAAATATTACGTCTGAGATAATAGGTTGCCTTAGATTAGGATATACAACGTTATAGACTCATATAATGTTCCCACCGAGAAGTAGGGTCCGACACGCCTTGAATGATGTAGAATATTATATCCGAGATGTCAGATTGCCTCCGGTTAGGATATATAACGTTATAGACGTATATACTGTTCCCTCCGAGAAGTAGGGTTCGACAGGCCAGGAATGATGTAGAATATTACATCCGAGATGTCAGGTTGCCTTAGGTTAGGATATATAACGTTATAGACGTATATACTGTTCCCTCCGAGAAGTAGGGTTCGACAGGCTAGGAATGTTGTCAAATATTGCATCCGATATGTTAGGTTGCCTTAGATTAGGATATATACCGCTATAGACGTATATACTGTTCCCTCCGAGATGTAGGGTTCGACAGGCCAGGAATGTTGTCAAATATTGCATCCGAGATGTTATGTTGCCTTAGATTAGGATATACAACGTTATAGACTCATATAATGTTCCCACCGAGAAGTAGGGTCCGACACGCCTGGAATGATGTAGAATATTACATCCGAGATGTCAGGTTGCCTTAGGTTAGGATATATAACGTTATAGACGTATATACTGTTCCGTCCGAGAAGTAGGGTTCGACAGGCCAGGAATGTTGTCAAATATTGCATCCGAGATGTTAGGTTGCCTTAGATTAGGATATATACCGCTATAGACGTATATACTGTTCCCTCCGATATGTAGGGTTCGACAGGCCAGGAATGTTGTCAAATATTGCATCCGAGATGTTAGGTTGCCTTAGATTAGGATATACAACGTTATAGACGCATATAATGTTCCCACCGAGAAGTAGGGTCCGACACGCCTGGAAAGTTGTAGAATAATAAATCCGAGATGTTAGGTTGCCTTAGGTTAGGATATATAACGTTATAGACGTACATACTGTTCCCTCCGAGAAGTAGGGTTCGACAGGCCAGGAATGTTGTCAAATATTGCATCCGCGATGTTAGGTTGCCTTAGGTTAGGATATATAACGTTATAGACGCATGTAATGCTACCACCGAGACGTAGGGACCGACACGCCTGGAATGTTGTCAAATGTTACATCCGAGATGTTAGGTTGCCTTAGGTTAGGATATACAACGTTATAGACTCATATAATGTTCCCACCGAGAAGTAGGGTCCGACACGCCTGGAATGATGTAGAATATTACATCCGAGATGTCAGGTTGCCTTAGGTTAGGATATATAACGTTATAGACGTATATACTGTTCCCTCCGAGAAGTAGGGTTCGACAGGCTAGGAATGTTGTCAAATATTGCATCCGAGATGTTAGGTTGCCTTAGATTAGGATATATACCGCTATAGACGTATATACTGTTCCCTCCGAGATGTAGGGTTCGACAGGCCAGGAATGTTGTCAAATATTGCATCCGAGATGTTAGATTGCCTTAGATTACGATATCGACCGTTGTGGACGCATATAATATTCCCACCGAAAAGTATGCACCGACACGCGAGGAATATTGTAAAATATTACGTCTGAGATAATAGGTTGCCTTAGATTAGGATATACAACGTTATAGACTCATATAATGTTCCCACCGAGAAGTAGGGTCCGACACGCCTTGAATGATGTAGAATATTATATCCGAGATGTCAGGTTGCCTTCGGTTAGGATATATAACGTTATAGACGTATATACTGTTCCCTCCGAGAAGTAGGGTTCGACAGGCCAGGAATGTTGTCAAATATTGCATCCGAGATGTTAGGTTGCCTTAGATAAGGATATATAACGTTATAGACGCATATAATGTTACCACCGAGACGTAGGGACCGACATGCCTGGAATGTTGTCAAATATTACATCCGAGATGTTAGGTTGCCTTAGGTTAGGATATATAACGTTATAGACGCATGTAACGTTACCACCGAGACGTAGCGACCGACACACCTGGAATGTTGTCAAATGTTACATCCGAGATGTTAGGTTGCCTTAGGTTAGGATATATGACGTTATAGATGTATATGCTGTTCCCTCCGAGAAGTAGGGTTCGACAGGCCAGGAATGTTGTCAAATATTGCATCCGATATGTTAGGTTGCCTTAGATTACGATATATACAGTTATAGACGTATATACTGTTCCCTCCGAGCAGTAAGGTTCGACAGGCCAGGAATGTTGTCAAATATTGCATCCGAGATGTTAGGTTGCCTTAGATTAGGATATGCAACGTTATAGACGCATATAATGTTCCCACCGAGAAGTAGGGTCCGACACGCCTGGAATGATGTAGAATATTACATCCGAGATGTCAGGTTGCCTTAGGTTAGGATATATAACGTTACAGACGTATATACTGTTCCCTCCGAGAAGTAGGGTTCGACAGGCTAGGAATGTTGTCAAATATTGCACCCGAGATGTTAGGTTGCCTTAGATAAGGATATATAACGTTATAGACGCATATAATGTTACCACCGAAACGTAGGGACCGACATGCCTGGAATGTTGTCAAATGTTACATCCGAGATGTTAGGTTGCCTTAGGTTAGGATATATAACGTTGTAGACGCATGTAACGTTACCACCGAGACGTAGGGACCGACACACCTGGAATGTTGTCAAATGTTACATCCGAGATGTTAGGTTGCCTTAGGTTAGGATATATAACGTTATAGACGTATATGCTGTTCCCTCCGAGAAGTAGGGTTTGACAGGCCAGGAATGTTGTCAAATATTGCATCCGAGATGTTAGGTTGCCTTAGGTTAGCATATAGAACGTTATAGACGCACGTAATGTTACCACCGAGACGTAGGTTTCCAACACGCCGGGAATGTTGTCAAATGTTATATCCGAGATGTTAGGTTGCCTTAGGTTAGGATATATGACGTTACAGACATATATACTGTTCCCACCGAGAAGTAGGGTCCGACACGCCAGGAATGTTGTCAAATATTACATCCGAGATGTTAGGTTGCCTTACGTTAGGATATATAACGTTATAGACGTATATACTGTTCCCACCGAGAAGTAGGGTTCGACACGCCAGGAATGTTGTCAAATATTACATACGAGATGTTAGGTGGCCTTAGATTAGGATATATACCGCTATAGACGTATATACTGTTCGCTCCGAGATGTAGGGTTCGACAGGCCAGGAATGTTGTCAAATATTGCATCCGAGATGTTAGGTTGCCTTAGATTAGGATATACAACGTTATAGACGCATATAATGTTCCCACCGAGAAGTAGGGTCCGTCACGCCTGGAATGTTGTAGAATAATACATCCGAGATGTCAGGTTGCCTTAGGTTAGGATATATAACGTTATAGACGTATATACTGTTCCCTCCGAGAAATAGGGTTCGACAGGCCAGGAATGATGTGAAATATTGCATCCGAGATGTTAGGTTGCCTTAGGTTAGCATATATAAGGTTATAGACGCACGTAATGTTACCACCGTGACGTAGGGTTCCAACACGCCTGGAATGTTGTCAAATGTTATATCCGAGATGCTAGGTTGCCTTAGGTTAGGATATATACCGCTATAGACGCATGTAATGTTACCACCGAGACGTAGGGACCGACACGCCAGGAATGTTGACAAATATTACATACGAGATGTTAGGTGGCCTTAGGTTAGGATATATAACGTTATAGACGCATGCAACGTTATCACCGAGACGTAGCGACCGACACACCTGGAATGATGTCAAATGTTACATCCGAGATGTTAGGTTGCCTTAGGCTAGGATATATGACGTTATAGATGTATATGCTGTTCCCTCCGAGAAGTAGGGTTCGACAGGCCAGGAATGTTGTCAAATATTGCATCCGAGATGTTAGGTTGCCTTAGGTTAGGATATATAACGTTATAGACGCATGTAATGTTACCACCGAGACGTAGGGACCGACACGCCTGGAATGTTGTCAAATGTTACATCCGAGATGTTAGGTTGCCTTAGATTAGGATATATAACGTTATAGACGCATGTAACGTTACCACCGAGACGTAGCGACCGACACACCTGGAATGTTGTCAAATGTTACATCCGAGATGTTAGGTTGCCTTAGGCTAGGATATATGACGTTATAGATGTATATGCTGTTCCCTCCGAGAAGTAGGGTTCGACAGGCCAGGAATGTTGTCAAATATTGCATCCGAGATGTTATGTTGCCTTAGATTAGGATATACAACGTTATAGACTCATATAATGTTCCCACCGAGAAGTAGGGTCCGACACGCCTGGAATGATGTAGAATATTACATCCGAGATGTCAGGTTGCCTTAGGTTAGGATATATAACGTTATAGACGTATATACTGTTCCGTCCGAGAAGTAGGGTTCGACAGGCCAGGAATGTTGTCAAATATTGCATCCGAGATGTTAGGTTGCCTTAGATTAGGATATATACCGCTATAGACGTATATACTGTTCCCTCCGATATGTAGGGTTCGACAGGCCAGGAATGTTGTCAAATATTGCATCCGAGATGTTAGGTTGCCTTAGATTAGGATATACAACGTTATAGACGCATATAATGTTCCCACCGAGAAGTAGGGTCCGACACGCCTGGAAAGTTGTAGAATAATAAATCCGAGATGTTAGGTTGCCTTAGGTTAGGATATATAACGTTATAGACGTACATACTGTTCCCTCCGAGAAGTAGGGTTCGACAGGCCAGGAATGTTGTCAAATATTGCATCCGCGATGTTAGGTTGCCTTAGGTTAGGATATATAACGTTATAGACGCATGTAATGCTACCACCGAGACGTAGGGACCGACACGCCTGGAATGTTGTCAAATGTTACATCCGAGATGTTAGGTTGCCTTAGGTTAGGATATACAACGTTATAGACTCATATAATGTTCCCACCGAGAAGTAGGGTCCGACACGCCTGGAATGATGTAGAATATTACATCCGAGATGTCAGGTTGCCTTAGGTTAGGATATATAACGTTATAGACGTATATACTGTTCCCTCCGAGAAGTAGGGTTCGACAGGCTAGGAATGTTGTCAAATATTGCATCCGAGATGTTAGGTTGCCTTAGATTAGGATATATACCGCTATAGACGTATATACTGTTCCCTCCGAGATGTAGGGTTCGACAGGCCAGGAATGTTGTCAAATATTGCATCCGAGATGTTAGATTGCCTTAGATTACGATATCGACCGTTGTGGACGCATATAATATTCCCACCGAAAAGTATGCACCGACACGCGAGGAATATTGTAAAATATTACGTCTGAGATAATAGGTTGCCTTAGATTAGGATATACAACGTTATAGACTCATATAATGTTCCCACCGAGAAGTAGGGTCCGACACGCCTTGAATGATGTAGAATATTATATCCGAGATGTCAGGTTGCCTGCGGTTAGGATATATAACGTTATAGACGTATATACTGTTCCCTCCGAGAAGTAGGGTTCGACAGGCCAGGAATGTTGTCAAATATTGCATCCGAGATGTTAGGTTGCCTTAGATAAGGATATATAACGTTATAGACGCATATAATGTTACCACCGAGACGTAGGGACCGACATGCCTGGAATGTTGTCAAATATTACATCCGAGATGTTAGGTTGCCTTAGGTTAGGATATATAACGTTACAGACGCATGTAACGTTACCACCGAGACGTAGCGACCGACACACCTGGAATGTTGTCAAATGTTACATCCGAGATGTTAGGTTGCCTTAGGCTAGGATATATGACGTTATAGATGTATATGCTGTTCCCTCCGAGAAGTAGGGTTCGACAGGCCAGGAATGTTGTCAAATATTGCATCCGATATGTTAGGTTGCCTTAGGTTAGGATATATAATGTTATAGACGCATGTAATGTTACCACCGAGACGTAGGGACCGACACGCCTGGAATGTTGTCAAATGTTACATCCGAGATGTTAGGTTGTCTTAGGTTAGGATATATGACGTTACAGACATATATACTGTTCCCTCCGAGATGTAGGGTTCGACAGGCCAGGAATGTTGTCACATATTTCATCCGAGATGTTAGGTTGCCTTAGATTACGATATATACCGTTATAGACGTATATACTGTTCCCTCCGAGCAGTAAGGTTCGACAGGCCAGGAATGTTGTCAAATATTGCATCCGAGATGTTAGGTTGCCTTAGATTAGGATATGCAACGTTATAGACGCATATAATGTTCCCACCGAGAAGTAGGGTCCGACACGCCTGGAATGATGTAGAATATTACATCCGAGATGTCAGGTTGCCTTAGGTTAGGATATATAACGTTACAGACGTATATACTGTTCCCTCCGAGAAGTAGGGTTCGACAGGCTAGGAATGTTGTCAAATATTGCACCCGAGATGTTAGGTTGCCTTAGATAAGGATATATAACGTTATAGACGCATATAATGTTACCACCGAGACGTAGGGACCGACATGCCTGGAATGTTGTCAAATGTTACATCCGAGATGTTAGGTTGCCTTAGGTTAGGATATATAACGTTGTAGACGCATGTAACGTTACCACCGAGACGTAGGGACCGACACACCTGGAATGTTGTCAAATGTTACATCCGAGATGTTAGGTTGCCTTAGGTTAGGATATATAACGTTATAGACGTATATGCTGTTCCCTCCGAGAAGTAGGGTTTGACAGGCCAGGAATGTTGTCAAATATTGCATCCGAGATGTTAGGTTGCCTTAGGTTAGCATATAGAACGTTATAGACGCACGTAATGTTACCACCGAGACGTAGGTTTCCAACACGCCGGGAATGTTGTCAAATGTTATATCCGAGATGTTAGGTTGCCTTAGGTTAGGATATATGACGTTACAGACATATATACTGTTCCCACCGAGAAGTAGGGTCCGACACGCCAGGAATGTTGTCAAATATTACATCCGAGATGTTAGGTTGCCTTACGTTAGGATATATAACGTTATAGACGTATATACTGTTCCCACCGAGAAGTAGGGTTCGACACGCCAGGAATGTTGTCAAATATTACATACGAGATGTTAGGTGGCCTTAGATTAGGATATATACCGCTATAGACGTATATACTGTTCGCTCCGAGATGTAGGGTTCGACAGGCCAGGAATGTTGTCAAATATTGCATCCGAGATGTTAGGTTGCCTTAGATTAGGATATACAACGTTATAGACGCATATAATGTTCCCACCGAGAAGTAGGGTCCGTCACGCCTGGAATGTTGTAGAATAATACATCCGAGATGTCAGGTTGCCTTAGGTTAGGATATATAACGTTATAGACGTATATACTGTTCCCTCCGAGAAATAGGGTTCGACAGGCCAGGAATGATGTGAAATATTGCATCCGAGATGTTAGGTTGCCTTAGGTTAGCATATATAAGGTTATAGACGCACGTAATGTTACCACCGTGACGTAGGGTTCCAACACGCCTGGAATGTTGTCAAATGTTATATCCGAGATGCTAGGTTGCCTTAGGTTAGGATATATACCGCTATAGACGCATGTAATGTTACCACCGAGACGTAGGGACCGACACGCCAGGAATGTTGACAAATATTACATACGAGATGTTAGGTGGCCTTAGGTTAGGATATATAACGTTATAGACGCATGCAACGTTATCACCGAGACGTAGCGACCGACACACCTGGAATGATGTCAAATGTTACATCCGAGATGTTAGGTTGCCTTAGGCTAGGATATATGACGTTATAGATGTATATGCTGTTCCCTCCGAGAAGTAGGGTTCGACAGGCCAGGAATGTTGTCAAATATTGCATCCGAGATGTTAGGTTGCCTTAGGTTAGGATATATAACGTTATAGACGCATGTAATGTTACCACCGAGACGTAGGGACCGACACGCCTGGAATGTTGTCAAATGTTACATCCGAGATGTTAGGTTGCCTTAGATTAGGATATATAACGTTATAGACGCATGTAACGTTACCACCGAGACGTAGCGACCGACACACCTGGAATGTTGTCAAATGTTACATCCGAGATGTTAGGTTGCCTTAGGCTAGGATATATGACGTTATAGATGTATATGCTGTTCCCTCCGAGAAGTAGGGTTCGACAGGCCAGGAATGTTGTCAAATATTGCATCCGAGATGTTATGTTGCCTTAGATTAGGATATACAACGTTATAGACTCATATAATGTTCCCACCGAGAAGTAGGGTCCGACACGCCTGGAATGATGTAGAATATTACATCCGAGATGTCAGGTTGCCTTAGGTTAGGATATATAACGTCATAGACGTATATACTGTTCCGTCCGAGAAGTAGGGTTCGACAGGCCAGGAATGTTGTCAAATATTGCATCCGAGATGTTAGGTTGCCTTAGATTAGGATATATACCGCTATAGACGTATATACTGTTCCCTCCGATATGTAGGGTTCGACAGGCCAGGAATGTTGTCAAATATTGCATCCGAGATGTTAGGTTGCCTTAGATTAGGATATACAACGTTATAGACGCATATAATGTTCCCACCGAGAAGTAGGGTCCGACACGCCTGGAAAGTTGTAGAATAATAAATCCGAGATGTTAGGTTGCCTTAGGTTAGGATATATAACGTTATAGACGTACATACTGTTCCCTCCGAGAAGTAGGGTTCGACAGGCCAGGAATGTTGTCAAATATTGCATCCGCGATGTTAGGTTGCCTTAGGTTAGGATATATAACGTTATAGACGCATGTAATGCTACCACAGAGACGTAGGGACCGACACGCCTGGAATGTTGTCAAATGTTACATCCGAGATGTTAGGTTGCCTTAGGTTAGGATATACAACGTTATAGACTCATATAATGTTCCCACCGAGAAGTAGGGTCCGACACGCCTGGAATGATGTAGAATATTACATCCGAGATGTCAGGTTGCCTTAGGTTAGGATATATAACGTTATAGACGTATATACTGTTCCCTCCGAGAAGTAGGGTTCGACAGGCTAGGAATGTTGTCAAATATTGCATCCGAGATGTTAGGTTGCCTTAGATTAGGATATATACCGCTATAGACGTATATACTGTTCCCTCCGAGATGTAGGGTTCGACAGGCCAGGAATGTTGTCAAATATTGCATCCGAGATGTTAGATTGCCTTAGATTACGATATCGACCGTTGTGGACGCATATAATATTCCCACCGAAAAGTATGCACCGACACGCGAGGAATATTGTAAAATATTACGTCTGAGATAATAGGTTGCCTTAGATTAGGATATACAACGTTATAGACTCATATAATGTTCCCACCGAGAAGTAGGGTCCGACACGCCTTGAATGATGTAGAATATTATATCCGAGATGTCAGGTTGCCTGCGGTTAGGATATATAACGTTATAGACGTATATACTGTTCCCTCCGAGAAGTAGGGTTCGACAGGCCAGGAATGTTGTCAAATATTGCATCCGAGATGTTAGGTTGCCTTAGATAAGGATATATAACGTTATAGACGCATATAATGTTACCACCGAGACGTAGGGACCGACATGCCTGGAATGTTGTCAAATATTACATCCGAGATGTTAGGTTGCCTTAGGTTAGGATATATAACGTTATAGACGCATGTAACGTTACCACCGAGACGTAGCGACCGACACACCTGGAATGTTGTCAAATGTTACATCCGAGATGTTAGGTTGCCTTAGGCTAGGATATATGACGTTATAGATGTATATGCTGTTCCCTCCGAGAAGTAGGGTTCGACAGGCCAGGAATGTTGTCAAATATTGCATCCGATATGTTAGGTTGCCTTAGGTTAGGATATATAATGTTATAGACGCATGTAATGTTACCACCGAGACGTAGGGACCGACACGCCTGGAATGTTGTCAAATGTTACATCCGAGATGTTAGGTTGTCTTAGGTTAGGATATATGACGTTACAGACATATATACTGTTCCCTCCGAGATGTAGGGTTCGACAGGCCAGGAATGTTGTCACATATTTCATCCGAGATGTTAGGTTGCCTTAGATTACGATATATACCGTTATAGACGTATATACTGTTCCCTCCGAGCAGTAAGGTTCGACAGGCCAGGAATGTTGTCAAATATTGCATCCGAGATGTTAGGTTGCCTTAGATTAGGATATGCAACGTTATAGACGCATATAATGTTCCCACCGAGAAGTAGGGTCCGACACGCCTGGAATGATGTAGAATATTACATCCGAGATGTCAGGTTGCCTTAGGTTAGGATATATAACGTTACAGACGTATATACTGTTCCCTCCGAGAAGTAGGGTTCGACAGGCTAGGAATGTTGTCAAATATTGCACCCGAGATGTTAGGTTGCCTTAGATAAGGATATATAACGTTATAGACGCATATAATGTTACCACCGAGACGTAGGGACCGACATGCCTGGAATGTTGTCAAATGTTACATCCGAGATGTTAGGTTGCCTTAGGTTAGGATATATAACGTTGTAGACGCATGTAACGTTACCACCGAGACGTAGGGACCGACACACCTGGAATGTTGTCAAATGTTACATCCGAGATGTTAGGTTGCCTTAGGTTAGGATATATAACGTTATAGACGTATATGCTGTTCCCTCCGAGAAGTAGGGTTTGACAGGCCAGGAATGTTGTCAAATATTGCATCCGAGATGTTAGGTTGCCTTAGGTTAGCATATAGAACGTTATAGACGCACGTAATGTTACCACCGAGACGTAGGTTTCCAACACGCCGGGAATGTTGTCAAATGTTATATCCGAGATGTTAGGTTGCCTTAGGTTAGGATATATGACGTTACAGACATATATACTGTTCCCACCGAGAAGTAGGGTCCGACACGCCAGGAATGTTGTCAAATATTACATCCGAGATGTTAGGTTGCCTTACGTTAGGATATATAACGTTATAGACGTATATACTGTTCCCACCGAGAAGTAGGGTTCGACACGCCAGGAATGTTGACAAATATTACATACGAGATGTTAGGTGGCCTTAGATTAGGATATATACCGCTATAGACGTATATACTGTTCGCTCCGAGATGTAGGGTTCGACAGGCCAGGAATGTTGTCAAATATTGCATCCGAGATGTTAGGTTGCCTTAGATTAGGATATACAACGTTATAGACGCATATAATGTTCCCACCGAGAAGTAGGGTCCGTCACGCCTGGAATGTTGTAGAATAATACATCCGAGATGTCAGGTTGCCTTAGGTTAGGATATATAACGTTATAGACGCATGTAACGTTACCACCGAGACGTAGCGACCGACACACCTGGAATGTTGTCAAATGTTACATCCGAGATGTTAGGTTGCCTTAGGCTAGGATATATGACGTTATAGATGTATATGCTGTTCCCTCCGAGAAGTAGGGTTCGACAGGCCAGGAATGTTGTCAAATATTGCATCCGATATGTTAGGTTGCCTTAGGTTAGGATATATAATGTTATAGACGCATGTAATGTTACCACCGAGACGTAGGGACCGACACGCCTGGAATGTTGTCAAATGTTACATCCGAGATGTTAGGTTGTCTTAGGTTAGGATATATGACGTTACAGACATATATACTGTTCCCTCCGAGATGTAGGGTTCGACAGGCCAGGAATGTTGTCACATATTTCATCCGAGATGTTAGGTTGCCTTAGATTACGATATATACCGTTATAGACGTATATACTGTTCCCTCCGAGCAGTAAGGTTCGACAGGCCAGGAATGTTGTCAAATATTGCATCCGAGATGTTAGGTTGCCTTAGATTAGGATATGCAACGTTATAGACTCATATAATGTTCCCACCGAGAAGTAGGGTCCGACACGCCTGGAATGATGTAGAATATTACATCCGAGATGTCAGGTTGCCTTAGGTTAGGATATATAACGTTATAGACGTATATACTGTTCCCTCCGAGAAGTAGGGTTCGACAGGCCAGGAATGTTGTCAAATATTGCATCCGAGATGTTAGATTGCCTTAGATTACGATATCGACCGTTGTGGACGCATATAATATTCCCACCGAAAAGTATGCACCGACACGCGAGGAATATTGTAAAATATTACGTCTGAGATAATAGGTTGCCTTAGATTAGGATATACAACGTTATAGACTCATATAATGTTCCCACCGAGAAGTAGGGTCCGACACGCCTTGAATGATGTAGAATATTATATCCGAGATGTCAGGTTGCCTTCGGTTAGGATATATAACGTTATAGACGTATATACTGTTCCCTCCGAGAAGTAGGGTTCGACAGGCCAGGAATGTTGTCAAATATTGCATCCGAGATGTTAGGTTGCCTTAGATAAGGATATATAACGTTATAGACGCATATAATGTTACCACCGAGACGTAGGGACCGACATGCCTGGAATGTTGTCAAATATTACATCCGAGATGTTAGGTTGCCTTAGGTTAGGATATATAACGTTATAGACGCATGTAACGTTACCACCGAGACGTAGCGACCGACACACCTGGAATGTTGTCAAATGTTACATCCGAGATGTTAGGTTGCCTTAGGCTAGGATATATGACGTTATAGATGTATATGCTGTTCCCTCCGAGAAGTAGGGTTCGACAGGCCAGGAATGTTGTCAAATATTGCATCCGATATGTTAGGTTGCCTTAGGTTAGGATATATAATGTTATAGACGCATGTAATGTTACCACCGAGACGTAGGGACCGACACGCCTGGAATGTTGTCAAATGTTACATCCGAGATGTTAGGTTGTCTTAGGTTAGGATATATGACGTTACAGACATATATACTGTTCCCTCCGAGATGTAGGGTTCGACAGGCCAGGAATGTTGTCACATATTTCATCCGAGATGTTAGGTTGCCTTAGATTACGATATATACCGTTATAGACGTATATACTGTTCCCTCCGAGCAGTAAGGTTCGACAGGCCAGGAATGTTGTCAAATATTGCATCCGAGATGTTAGGTTGCCTTAGATTAGGATATGCAACGTTATAGACGCATATAATGTTCCCACCGAGAAGTAGGGTCCGACACGCCTGGAATGATGTAGAATATTACATCCGAGATGTCAGGTTGCCTTAGGTTAGGATATATAACGTTACAGACGTATATACTGTTCCCTCCGAGAAGTAGGGTTCGACAGGCTAGGAATGTTGTCAAATATTGCACCCGAGATGTTAGGTTGCCTTAGATAAGGATATATAACGTTATAGACGCATATAATGTTACCACCGAGACGTATTGACCGACATGCCTGGAATGTTGTCAAATGTTACATCCGAGATGTTAGGTTGCCTTAGGTTAGGATATATAACGTTGTAGACGCATGTAACGTTACCACCGAGACGTAGGGACCGACACACCTGGAATGTTGTCAAATGTTACATCCGAGATGTTAGGTTGCCTTAGGTTAGGATATATAACGTTATAGACGTATATGCTGTTCCCTCCGAGAAGTAGGGTTTGACAGGCCAGGAATGTTGTCAAATATTGCATCCGAGATGTTAGGTTGCCTTAGGTTAGCATATAGAACGTTATAGACGCACGTAATGTTACCACCGAGACGTAGGTTTCCAACACGCCGGGAATGTTGTCAAATGTTATATCCGAGATGTTAGGTTGCCTTAGGTTAGGATATATGACGTTACAGACATATATACTGTTCCCACCGAGAAGTAGGGTCCGACACGCCAGGAATGTTGTCAAATATTACATCCGAGATGTTAGGTTGCCTTACGTTAGGATATATAACGTTATAGACGTATATACTGTTCCCACCGAGAAGTAGGGTTCGACACGCCAGGAATGTTGTCAAATATTACATACGAGATGTTAGGTGGCCTTAGATTAGGATATATACCGCTATAGACGTATATACTGTTCGCTCCGAGATGTAGGGTTCGACAGGCCAGGAATGTTGTCAAATATTGCATCCGAGATGTTAGGTTGCCTTAGATTAGGATATACAACGTTATAGACGCATATAATGTTCCCACCGATAAGTAGGGTCCGTCACGCCTGGAATGTTGTAGAATAATACATCCGAGATGTCAGGTTGCCTTAGGTTAGGATATATAACGTTATAGACGTATATACTGTTCCCTCCGAGAAATAGGGTTCGACAGGCCAGGAATGTTGTGAAATATTGCATCCGAGATGTTAGGTTGCCTTAGGTTAGCATATATAAGGTTATAGACGCACGTAATGTTACCACCGTGACGTAGGGTTCCAACACGCCTGGAATGTTGTCAAATGTTATATCCGAGATGCTAGGTTGCCTTAGGTTAGGATATATACCGCTATAGACGCATGTAATGTTACCACCGAGACGTAGGGACCGACACGCCAGGAATGTTGACAAATATTACATACGAGATGTTAGGTGGCCTTAGGTTAGGATATATAACGTTATAGACGCATGCAACGTTATCACCGAGACGTAGCGACCGACACACCTGGAATGATGTCAAATGTTACATCCGAGATGTTAGGTTGCCTTAGGCTAGGATATATGACGTTATAGATGTATATGCTGTTCCCTCCGAGAAGTAGGGTTCGGCAGGCCAGGAATGTTGTCAAATATTGCATCCGAGATGTTAGGTTGCCTTAGGTTAGGATATATAACGTTATAGACGCATGTAATGTTACCACCGAGACGTAGGGACCGACACGCCTGGAATGTTGTCAAATGTTACATCCGAGATGTTAGGTTGTCTTAGGTTAGGATATATGACGTTACAGACATATATACTGTTCCCTCCGAGATGTAGGGTTCGACAGGCAGGAATGTTGTCACATATTTCATCCGAGATGTTAGGTTGCCTTAGATTAGGATATATACCGTTATAGACGTATATACTGTTCCCTCCGAGCAGTAAGGTTCGACAGGCCAGGAATGTTGTCAAATATTGCATCCGAGATGTTAGGTTGCCTTAGATTAGGATATGCAACGTTATAGACGCATATAATGTTACCACCGAGAAGTACGGTCCGACACGCCTGGAAGGTTGTAGAATATTACATCGGAGATGTTAGGTTGCCTTAGGTTAGGATATATAACGTTATAGACGTACATACTGTTCCCTCCGAGAAGTAGGGTTCGACAGGCAAGGAATGTTGTCAAATATTGCATCCGAGATGTTAGATTGCCTTAGATTACGATATCGACCGTTGTGGACGCATATAATATTCCCACCGAAAAGTATGCACCGACACGCGAGGAATATTGTAAAATATTACGTCTGAGATAATAGGTTGCCTTAGATTAGGATATACAACGTTATAGACTCATATAATGTTCCCACCGAGAAGTAGGGTCCGACACGCCTTGAATGATGTAGAATATTATATCCGAGATGTCAGGTTGCCTTCGGTTAGGATATATAACGTTATAGACGTATATACTGTTCCCTCCGAGAAGTAGGGTTCGACAGGCCAGGAATGTTGTCAAATATTGCATCCGAGATGTTAGGTTGCCCTAGGTTAGGATATATAACGTTATAGACGTATATACTGATCCCTCCGAGAAGTAGGGTTCGACAGGCTAGGAATGTTGTCAAATATTGCATCCGAGATGTTAAGTTGCCTTAGATAAGGATATATAACGTTATAGACGCATATAATGTTACCACCGAGACGTAGGGACCGACATGCCTGGAATGTTGTCAAATATTACATCCGAGATGTTAGGTTGCCTTAGGTTAGGATATATAACGTTATAGACGCATGTAACGTTACCACCGAGACGTAGCGACCGACACACCTGGAATGTTGTCAAATGTTACATCCGAGATGTTAGGTTGCCTTAGGCTAGGATATATCACGTTATAGATGTATATGCTCTTCCCTCCGAGAAGTAGGGTTCGACAGGCCAGGAATGTTGTCAAATATTGCATCCGAGATGTTAGGTTGCCTTAGGTTAGGATATATAACGTTATAGACGCATGTAATGTTACCACCGAGACGTAGGGACCGACACGCCTGGAATGTTGTCAAATGTTACATCCGAGATGTTAGGTTGCATTAGATTACGATATATACCGTTATAGACGTATATACTGTTCCCTCCGAGCAGTAAGGTTCGACAGGCCAGGAATGTTGTCAAATATTGCATCCGAGATGTTAGGTTGCCTTAGATTAGGATATGAAACGTTATAGACGCATATAATGTTCCGACCGAGAAGTAGGGTCCGACACGCCTTGAATGATGTAGAATATTATATCCGAGATGTCAGGTTGCCTTCGGTTAGGATATATAACGTTATAGACGTATATACTGTTCCCTCCGAGAAGTAGGGTTCGACAGGCCACGAATGTTGTCAAATATTGCATCCGAGATGTTAGGTTGCCTTAGATAAGGATATACAACGTTATAGACGCATATAATGTTCCCACCGAGAAGTAGGGTCCGACACGCCTGGAAGGTTGTAGAATATTACATCCGAGATGTTAGGTTGCCCTAGGTTAGGATATATAACGTTATAGACGTATATACTGTTCCCTCCGAGAAGTAGGGTTCGACAGGCCAGGAATGTGGTCAAATATTGCATCCGAGATGTTAGATTGCCTTAGATTACGATATCGACCGTTATAAACGCATATAATATTCCCACCGAAAAGTATGCACCGACACGCGAGGAATATTGTAAAATATTACGTCTGAGATAATAGGTTGCCTTAGATTAGGATATACAACGTTATAGACACATATAATGTTCCCACCGAGAAGTAGGGTCCGGCACGCCTGGAATGATGTAGAATATTACATCCGAGATGTCAGGTTGCCTTAGGTTAGGATATATAACGTTATAGACGTATATACTGTTCCCTCCGAGAAGTAGGGTTCGACAGGCTAGGAATGTTGTCCAATATTGCATCCGAGATGTTAGGTTGCCTTAGATAAGGATATATATAACGTTATAGACACATATAATGTTACCACCGAGACGTAGGGACCGACATGCCTGGAATGTTGTCAAATGTTACATCCGAGATGTTAGGTTGCTTTAGATTACGATATATAACGTTATAGACGTATATACTGTTCCCACCGAGAAGTAGGGCTCGACACGCCAGGAATGTTGTCAAATATTACATACGAGATGTTCCGGTGGCCTTAGGTTAGGATATATAACGTTATAGAAGCATGTAATGTTACCACCGAGACGTAGGGACCGACAGGCCTGGAATGTTGTAAAATGTTACATCCGAGATGTTAGGTTGCCTTAGATTAGGATATACAACGTTATAGACTCATATAATGTTCCCACCGAGAAGTAGGGTCCGACACGCCTTGAATGATGTAGAATATTATATCCGAGATGTCAGGTTGCCTTCGGTTAGGATATATAACGTTATAGACGTATATACTGTTCCCTCCGAGAAGTAGGGTTCGACAGGCCAGGAATGTTGTCAAATATTGCATCCGAGATGTTAGGTTGCCTTAGATAAGGATATACAACGTTATAGACGCATATAATGTTCCCACCGAGAAGTAGGGTCCGACACGCCTGGAAGGTTGTAGAATATTACATCCGAGATGTTAGGTTGCCCTAGGTTAGGATATATAACGTTATAGACGTATATACTGATCCCTCCGAGAAGTAGGGTTCGACAGGCTAGGAATGTTGTCAAATATTGCATCCGAGATTTTAAGTTGCCTTAGATAAGGATATATAACGTTATAGACGCATGTAATGTTACCACCGAGACGTAGGGACCGACACGCCTGGAATGTTGTCAAATGTTACATCCGAGATGTTAGGTTGTCTTAGGTTAGGATATATGACGTTACAGATATATATACTGTTCCCTCCGAGATGTAGGGTTCGACAGGCCAGGAATGTTGTCACATATTTCATCCGAGATGTTAGGTTGCCTTAGACTACGATATATACCGTTATAGACGTATATACTGTTCCCTCCGAGCAGTAAGGTTCGACAGGCCAGGAATGTTGTCAAATATTGCATCCGAGATGTTAGGTTGCCTTAGATTAGGATATGCAACGTTATAGACGCATATAATGTTACCACCGAGAAGTAGGGTCCGACACGCCTGGAAGGTTATAGAATATTACATCGGAGATGTTAGGTTGCCTTAGGTTAGGATATATAACGTTATAGACGTACATACTGTTCCCTCCGAGAAGTAGGGTTCGACAGGCAAGGAATGTTGTCAAATATTGCATCCGAGATGTTAGATTGCCTTAGATTACGATATCGACCGTTGTGGACGCATATAATATTCCCACCGAAAAGTATGCACCGACACGCGAGGAATATTGTAAAATATTACGTCTGAGATAATAGGTTGCCTTAGATTAGGATATACAACGTTATAGACTCATATAATGTTCCCACCGAGAAGTAGGGTCCGACACGCCTTGAATGATGTAGAATATTATATCCGAGATGTCAGGTTGCCTTCGGTTAGGATATATAACGTTATAGACGTATATACTGTTCCCTCCGAGAAGTAGGGTTCGACAGGCCACGAATGTTGTCAAATATTGCATCCGAGATGTTAGGTTGCCTTAGATAAGGATATACAACGTTATAGACGCATATAATGTTCCCACCGAGAAGTAGGGTCCGACACGCCTGGAAGGTTGTAGAATATTACATCCGAGATGTTAGGTTGCCCTAGGTTAGGATATATAACGTTATAGACGTATATACTGTTCCCTCCGAGAAGTAGGGTTCGACAGGCCAGGAATGTGGTCAAATATTGCATCCGAGATGTTAGGTTGCCTTAGATTAGGATATATACCGCTATAGACGTATATACTGTTCCCTCCGAGATGTAGGGTTCGACAGGCCAGGAATGTTGTCAAATATTGCATCCGAGATGTTAGGTTGCCTTAGGTTAGGATATATGACGTTATAGACGTATATACTGTTCCCTCCGAGAAGTAGGGTTCGACAGGCCAGGAATGTTGTCAAATATTGCATCCGAGATGTTAGGTTGCCTTAGATTACGATATCGACCGTTATAGACGTATATAATATTCCCACCGAAAAGTATGCACCGACACGCCAGGAATACTGTAAAATATTACGTCTGAGAAAATAGATTGCCTTAGATTAGGATACACAACGTTATAGACTCATATAATGTTCCCACCGAAAAGTAGGGTCCGACACGCCTGGAATGATGTAGAATATTACATCCGAGATGTCAGGTTGCCTTAGGTTAGGATATATAACGTTATAGACGTATATACTGTTCCCTCCGAGAAGTAGGGTTCGACAAGCTAGGAATGTTGTCAAATATTGCATCCGAGATGTTAGGTTGCCTTAGATAAGGGTATATAACGTTATAGACACATATAATGTTACCACCGAGACGTAGGGACCGACATGCCTGGAATGTTGTCAAATGTTACATCCGAGATGTTAGGTTGCCTTAGGTTAGGATATATAACGTTATAGACGCATGTAACGTTACCACCGAGACGTAGGGACCGACACACCTGGAATGTTGTCAAATGTTACATCCGAGATGTTAGGTTGCCTTAGGTTAGGATATATGACGTTATAGACGTATATACTGTTCCCACCGAGACGTAGGGACCGGCACGCCAGGAATGTTGTCAAATATTACATACGAGATGTTAGGTGGCCTTAGGTTAGGATATATAACGTTATAGACGCATGTAATGTTACCACCGAGACGTAGGGACCGACACGCCTGGAATGTGGTAAAATGTTACATCCGAGATGTTAGGTTGCCTAAGATTAGAATATATACCGTTATAGACGCATGTAATGTTACCACCGAGACGTAGGGACCGACACGCCTGGAATGTTGTCAAATGTTACATCCGAGATGTTAGGTTGCCTTAGGCTAGGATATATGACGTTATAGATGTATATGCTGTTCCCTCCGAGAAGTAGGGTCGACAGGCCAGGAATGTTGTCAAATATTGCATCCGAGATGTTAGGTTGCCTTAGGATATGATATATAACGTTATAGACGCATGTAATGTTACCACCGAGACGTAGGGACCGACACGCGTGGAATGTTGTCAAATGTTACATCCGAGATGTTAGGTTGCCTTAGGTTAGGATATATGACGTTACAGACGTATATACTGTTCCCTCCGAGATGTAGGGTTCGACAGGCCAGGAATGTTGTCAAATATTTCATCCGAGATGTTAGGTTGCCTTAGATTAGGATATATACCGTTATAGACGTAAATACTGTACCCTCCGAGCAGTAGGGTTCGACAGGCCGGGAATGTTGTCAAATATTGCATCCGAGATGTTAGGTTGCCTTAGATTAGGATATGCAACGTTATAGACGCATATAATGTTCCCACCGAGAAGTAGGGTCCGACACGCCTGGAAGGTTGTAGAATATTACATCCGAGATGTTAGGTTGCCTTAGGTTAGGATATATAACGTTATAGACGTACATACTGTTCCCTCCGAGAAGTAGGGTTCGACAGGCCAGGAATGTTATCAAATATTGCATCCGAGATGTTAGGTTGCCTTAGATTAGGATATATACCGCTATAGACGTATATACTGTTCCCTCCGAGATGTAGGGTTCGACAGGCCAGGAATGTTGTCAAATATTGCATCCGAGATGTTAGGTTGCCTTAGGCTAGGATATATGACGTTATAGACGTATATACTGTTCCCTCCGAGAAGTAGGGTTCGACAAGCTAGGAATGTTGTCAAATATAGCATCCGAGATGTTAGGTTGCCTTAGATAAGGATATATAACGTTATAGACACATATAATGTTACCACCGAGACGTAGGGACCGACATGCCTGGAATGTTGTCAAATGTTACATCCGAGATGTTAGGTTGCCTTAGGTTAGGATATATAACGTTATAGACGCATGTAACGTTACCACCGAGACGTAGGGACCGACACACCTGGAATGTTGTCAAATGTTACATCCGAGATGTTAGGTTGCCTTAGGTTAGGATATATGACGTTATAGACGTATATACTGTTCCCACCGAGACGTAGGGACCGACACGCCAGGAATGTTGTCAAATATTACATACGAGACGTTAGGTGGCCTTAGGTTAGGATATATAACGTTATAGACGCATGTAATGTTACCACCGAGACGTAGGGACCGGCACGCCTGGAATGTGGTAAAATGTTACATCCGAGATGTTAGGTTGCCTAAGATTAGAATATATACCGTTATAGACGCATGTAATGTTACCACCGAGACGTAGGGACCGACACGCCTGGAAAGTTGTCAAATGTTACATCCGAGATGTTAGGTTGCCTTAGGCTAGGATATATGACGTTATAGATGTATATGCTGTTCCCTCCGAGAAGTAGGGTCGACAGGCCAGGAATGTTGTCAAATATTGCATCCGAGATATTAGGTTGCCTTAGGATAGGATATATAACGTTATAGACGCATGTAATGTTACCACCGAGACGTAGGGACCGACACGCGTGGAATGTTGTCAAATGTTACATCCGAGATGTTAGGTTGTCTTAGGTTAGGATATATGACGTTACAGACGTATATACTGTTCCCTCCGAGATGTAGGGTTCGACAGGCCAGGAATGTTGTCAAATATTGCATCCGAGATGTTAGGTTGCCTTAGATTAGGATATGCAACGTTATAGACGCATATAATGTTCCCACCGAGAAGTAGGGTCCGACACGCCAGGAATGTTGTCAAATATTACATCCGAGATGTTAGGTTGCCTTAGGTTAGGATATATAACGTTATAGACGTATATACCGTTCCCACCGAGAAGTAGGGTTCGACATGCCAGGAATGTTGTCAAATATTACATACGAGATGTTAGGTGGCCTTAGGTTAGGATAAATAACGTTATAGACGCATGTAATGGTACCACCGAGACGTAGGGACCGACACACCTGGAATGTTGTCAAATGTTACATCCGAGATGTTAGGTTGCCTTAGGCTAGGATATATGACGTTATAGATGTATATGCTGTTCCCTCCGAGAAGTAGGGTTCGACAGGCCATGAATGTTGTCAAATATTGCATCCGAGATGTTAGGTTGCCTTAGGTTATGATATATGACGGTACAGACGTATATACTGTTCCCACCGAGAAGTAGGGTCCGACACGCCAGGAATGTTGTCAAATATTACATCCGAGATGTTAGGTTGCCTTAGGTTAGGATATATAACGTTATAGACGTATATACTGTTCCCACCGAGAAGTAGGGTTCGACACGCCAGGACTGTTGTCAAATATTACATACGAGATGTTAGGTGGCCTTAGGTTAGGATATATAACGTTATAGACGCATGTAATGTTACCACCGAGACGTAGGGACCGACAGGCCTGGAATGATGTAGAATATTACATCCGAGATGTCAGGTTGCCTTAGGTTAGGATATATAACGTTATAGACGTATATACTGTTCCCTCCGAGAAATAGGGTTCGACAGGACAGGAATGTTGTCAAATATTGCATCCGAGATGTTAGGTTGTCTTAGGTTAGGATATATGACGTTACAGATATATATACTGTTCCCTCCGAGATGTAGGGTTCGACAGGCCAGGAATGTTGTCACATATTTCATCCGAGATGTTAGGTTGCCTTAGACTACGATATCGACCGTTGTGGACGCATATAATATTCCCACCGAAAAGTATGCACCGACACGCGAGGAATATTGTAAAATATTACGTCTGAGATAATAGGTTGCCTTAGATTAGGATATACAACGTTATAGACTCATATAATGTTCCCACCGAGAAGTAGGGTCCGACACGCCTTGAATGATGTAGAATATTATATCCGAGATGTCAGGTTGCCTTCGGTTAGGATATATAACGTTATAGACGTATATACTGTTCCCTCCGAGAAGTAGGGTTCGACAGGCCACGAATGTTGTCAAATATTGCATCCGAGATGTTAGGTTGCCTTAGATAAGGATATACAACGTTATAGACGCATATAATGTTCCCACCGAGAAGTAGGGTCCGACACGCCTGGAAGGTTGTAGAATATTACATCCGAGATGTTAGTTTGCCCTAGGTTAGGATATATAACGTTATAGACGTATATACTGTTCCCTCCGAGAAGTAGGGTTCGACAGGCCAGGAATGTGGTCAAATATTGCATCCGAGATGTTAGATTGCCTTAGATTACGATATCGACCGTTATAAACGCATATAATATTCCCACCGAAAAGTATGCACCGACACGCGAGGAATATTGTAAAATATTACGTCTGAGATAATAGGTTGCCTTAGATTAGGATATACAACGTTATAGACTCATATAATGTTCCCACCGAGAAGTAGGGTCCGACACGCCTGGAATGATGTAGAATATTACATCCGAGATGTCAGGTTGCCTTAGGTTAGGATATATAACGTTATAGACGTATATACTGTTCCCTCCGAGAAGTAGGGTTCGACAGGCTAGGAATGTTGTCCAATATTGCATCCGAGATGTTAGGTTGCCTTAGATAAGGATATATAACGTTATAGACACATATAATGTTACCACCGAGACGTAGGGACCGACATGCCTGGAATGTTGTCAAATGTTACATCCGAGATGTTAGGTTGCTTTAGATTACGATATATAACGTTATAGACGTATATACTGTTCCCACCGAGAAGTAGGGCTCGACACGCCAGGAATGTTGTCAAATATTACATACGAGATGTTCCGGTGGCCTTAGGTTAGGATATATAACGTTATAGACACATATAATGTTACCACCGAGACGTAGGGACCGACATGCCTGGAATGTTGTCAAATGTTACATCCGAGATGTTAGGTGGCCTTAGGTTAGGATATATAACGTTATAGACGCATGTAATGTTACCACCGAGACGTAGGGACCGACACGCCTGGAATGTGGCAAAATGTTACATCCGAGATGTTAGGTTGCCTAAGATTAGAATATATACCGTTATAGACGCATGTAATGTTACCACCGAGACGTAGGGACCGACACGCCTGGAATGTTGTCAAATGTTACATCCGAGATGTTAGGTTGCCTTAGGCTAGGATATATGACGTTATAGATGTATATGCTGTTCCCTCCGAGAAGTAGGGTCGACAGGCCAGGAATGTTGTCAAATATTGCATCCGAGATGTTAGGTTGCCTTAGGATAGGATATATAACGTTATAGACGCATGTAATGTTACCACCGAGACGTAGGGACCGACACGCGTGGAATGTTGTCAAATGTTACATCCGAGATGTTAGGTTGCCTTAGGTTAGGATATAAGGACGTTACAGACGTATATACTGTTCCCTCCGAGATGTAGGGTTCGACAGGCCAGGAATGTTGTCAAATATTTCATCCGAGATGTTAGGTTGCCTTAGATTAGGATATATACCGTTATAGACGTAAATACTGTACCCTCCGAGCAGTAGGGTTCGACAGGCCGGGAATGTTGTCAAATATTGCATCCGAGATGTTAGGTTGCCTTAGATTACGATATCGACCGTTATAGACGTATATAATATTCCCACCGGAAAGTATGCACCGACACGCCAGGAATACAGTAAAATATTACGTCTGAGAAAATAGATTGCCTTAGATTAGGATACACAACGTTATAGACTCATATAATGTTCCCACCGAAAAGTAGGGTTCGACACGCCTGGAATGATGTAGAATATTACATCCGAGATGTCAGGTTGCCTTAGGTTAGGATATATAACGTTATAGACGTATATACTGTTCCCTCCGAGAAGTAGGGTTCGACAAGCTAGGAATGTTGTCAAATATTGCATCCGAGATGTTAGGTTGCCTTAGATAAGGATATATAACGTTATAGACACATATAATGTTACCACCGAGACGTAGGGACCGACATGCCTGGAATGTTGTCAAATGTTACATCCGAGATGTTAGGTTGCCTTAGGTTAGGATATATAACGTTATAGACGCATGTAACGTTACCACCGTGACGTAGGGACCGACACACCTGGAATGTTGTCAAATGTTACATCCGAGATGTTAGGTTGCCTTAGGTTAGGATATATGACGTTATAGACGTATATACTGTTCCCACCGAGACGTAGGGACCGACACGCCAGGAATGCTGTCAAATATTACATACGAGATGTTAGGTGGCCTTAGGTTAGGATATATAACGTTATAGACGCATGTAATGTTACCACCGAGACGTAGGGACCGGCACGCCTGGAATGTGGTAAAATGTTACATCCGAGATGTTAGGTTGCCTAAGATTAGAATATATACCGTTATAGACGCATGTATTGTTACCACCGAGACGTAGGGACCGACACGCCTGGAATGTTGTCAAATGTTACATCCGAGATGTTAGGTTGCCTTAGGCTAGGATATATGACGTTACAGACGTATATACTGTTCCCTCCGAGATGTAGGGTTCGACAGGCCAGGAATGTTGTCAAATATTGCATCCGAGATGTTAGGTTGCCTTAGATTAGGATATGCAACGTTATAGACGCATATAATGTTCCCACCGAGAAGTAGGGTCCGACACGCCAGGAATGTTGTCAAATATTACATCCGAGATGTTAGGTTGCCTTAGGTTAGGATATATAACGTTATAGACGTATATACCGTTCCCACCGAGAAGTAGGGTTCGACATGCAAGGAATGTTGTCAAATATTACATACGAGTTGTTAGGTGGCCTTAGGTTAGGATAAATAACGTTATAGACGCATGTAATGGTACCACCGAGACGTAGGGACCGACAGGCCTGGAATGTTGTCAAATGTTACATACGAGATGTTAGGTTGCCTTAGGTTAGGATATATGACGTTATAGACGTATATACTTTTCCCTCCGAGAAGTAGGGTTCGACGGGCCAGGAATGTTGTCAAATATTGCATCCGGGATGTCAAGTTGCCTTAGATAAGGATATATAACGTTATAGACGCATATAATGTTACCACCGAGACGTAGGGACCGACATGCCTGGAATGTTGTCAAATGTTACATACGAGATGTTAGGTTGCCTTAGGTTAGGATATATGACGTTATAGACGTATATACTGTTCCCTCCGAGAAGTAGGGTTCGACGGGCCAGGAATGTTGTCAAATATTGCATCCGAGATGTTAGGTTGCCTTAGATTAGGATACATACCGCTATAGACGTATATACTGTTCCCTCCGAGATGTAGGGTTCGACAGGCCAGGAATGTTGTCAAATATTGCATCCGAGATGTTAGGTTGCCTTAGGTTAGGATATATGACGTTATAGACGTATATACTGTTCCCTCCGTGAAGTAGGGTTCGACAGGCCAGGAATGTTGTCAAATATTGCATCCGAGATGTTAGGTTGCCTTAGATTACGATATCGACCGTTATAGACGTATATAATATTCCCACCGAAAAGTATGCACCGACACGCCAGGAATACTGTAAAATATTACGTCTGAGAAAATAGATTGCCTTAGATTAGGATACACAACGTTATAGACTCATATAATGTTCCCACCGAAAAGTAGGGTCCGACACGCCTGGAATAATGTAGAATATTACATCCGAGATGTCAGGTTGCCTTAGGTTAGGATATATAACGTTATAGACGTATATACTGTTCCCTCCGAGAAGTAGGGTTCGACAAGCTAGGAATGTTGTCAAATATTGCATCCGAGATGTTAGGTTGCCTTAGATAAGGGTATATAACGTTATAGACGTATATACTGTTCCCTCCGAAAAGTAGGGCTCGACAGGCTAGGAATGTTGTCAAATATTGCATCCGAGATGTTAGGTTGCCTTAGATAAGGATATATAACGTTATAGACGCATATAATGTTACCACCGAGACGTAGGGACCGACATGCCTGGAATGTTGTCAAATGTTACATCCAAGATGTTAGGTTATCTTAGGTTAGGATATATAACGTTGTAGACGCATGTAACGTTACCACCGAGACGTAGGGACCGACACACCTGGAATGTTGTCAAATGTTACATCCGAGATGTTAGGTTGCCTTAGGCTAGGATATATGACGTTATAGATGTATATGCTGTTCCCTCCGAGAAGTAGGGTTCGACAGGCCATGAATGTTGTCAAATATTGCATCCGAGATGTTAGGTTGCCTTAGGTTATGATATATGACGTTACAGACGTATATACTGTTCCCACCGAGAAGTAGGGTCCGACACGCCAGGAATGTTGTCAAATATTACATCCGAGATGTTAGGTTGCCTTAGGTTAGGACATATAACGTTATAGACGTATATACTGTTCCCACCGAGAAGTAGGGTTCGACACGCCAGGACTGTTGTCAAATATTACATACGAGATGTTAGGTGGCCTTAGGTTAGGATATATAACGTTATAGACGCATGTAATGTTACCACCGAGACGTAGGGACCGACAGGCCTGGAATGATGTAGAATATTACATCCGATATGTCAGGTTGCCTTAGGTTAGGATATATAATGTTATAGACGTATATACTGTTCCCTCCGAGAAATAGGGTTCGACAGGCCAGGAATGTTGTCAAATATTGCATCCGAGATGTTAGATTGCCTTAGATTACGATATCGACCGTTATAGATGCATATAATATTCCCACCGAAAACTATGCACCGACACGCCAGGAATATTGTAAAATATTACGTCTGAGATAATAGGTTGCCTTAGATTAGGATATACAACGTTATAGACGCATATAATGTTCCCACCGAGAAGTAGGGTCCGACACGCCTGGAACGGTGCAGAATATTACATCCGAGATGTCAGGTTGCCTTACGTTAGGATATATAACGTTATAGACGTATATACTGTTCCCTCCGAGAAGTAGGGTTCGACAGGCTAAGAATGTTGTCAAATATTGCATCCGGGATGTCAAGTTGCCTTAGATAAGGATATATAACGTTATAGACGCATATAATGTTACCACCGAGACGTAGGGACCGACATGCCTGGAATGTTGTCAAATGTTACGTCCGAGATGTTAGGTTGCCTTAGGTTAGGATATATAACGTTATAGACGCATGTAACGTTACCACCGAGACGTAGGGACCGACACACCTGGAATGTTGTCAAATGTTACATCCGAGATGTTAGGTTGCCTTAGGTTAGGATATATGACGTTATAGACGTATATACTGTTCCCACCGAGACGTAGGGACCGACACGCCAGGAATGTTGTCAAATATTACATACGAGATATTAGGTGGCCTTAGGTTAGGATATATAACGTTATAGACGCATGTAATGTTACCACCGAGACGTAGGGACCGACACGCCTGGAATGTGGTAAAATGTTACATCCGAGATGTTAGGTTGCCTAAGATTAGAATATATACCGTTATAGACGCATGTAATGTTACCACCGAGACGTAGGGACCGACACGCCTGGAATGTTGTCAAATGTTACATCCGAGATGTTAGGTTGCCTTAGGCTAGGATATATGACGTTATAGATGTATATGCTGTTCCCTCCGAGAAGTAGGGTCCACAGGCCAGGAATGTTGTCAAATATTGCATCCGTGATGTTAGGTTGCCTTAGGATAGGATATATAACGTTATAGACGCATGTAATGTTACCACCGAGACGTAGGGACCGACACGCGTGGAATGTTGTCAAATGTTACATCCGAGATGTTAGGTTGTCTTAGGTTAGGATATATGACGTTACAGACGTATATAATGTTCCCTCCGAGATGTAGGGTTCGACAGGCCAGGAATGTTGTCAAATATTTCATCCGAGATGTTAGGTTGCCTTAGATTAGGATATATACCGTTATAGACGTATATACTGTTCCCTCCGAGCAGTAGGGTTCGACAGGCCAGGAATGTTGTCAAATATTGCATCCGAGATGTTAGGTTGCCTTAGATTAGGATATGCAACGTTATAGACGCATATAATGTTCCCACCGAGAAGTAGGGTCCGACACGCCTGGAAGGTTGTAGAATATTACATCCGAGATGTTAGGTTGCCTTAGGTTAGGATATATAACGTTATAGACGTACATACTGTTCCCTCCGAGAAGTAGGGTTCGACAGGCCAGGAATGTCATCAAATATTGCATCCGAGATGTTAGGTTGCCTTAGATTAGGATATATACCGCTATAGACGTATATACTGTTCCCTCCGAGATGTAGGGTTCGACAGGCCAGGAATGTTGTCAAATATTGCATCCGAGATGTTAGGTTGCCTTAGATTAGGAAATATACCGTTATAGACGCATGTAATGTTACCACCGAGACGTAGGGACCGACACGCCTGGAATGTTGTCAAATATTACATACGAGATGTTAGGTTGCCTTAGGTTAGGATATATGACGTTATAGACGTATATACTGTTCCCTCCGAGAAGTAGGGTTCGACAGGCCAGGAATGTTGTCAAATATTGCATCCGAGATGTCAGGTTGCCTTAGATTACGATATCGACCGTTATAGACGTATATAATATTCCCACCGAAAAGTATGCACCGACACGCCAGGAATACTGTAAAATATTACGTCTGAGAAAATAGATTGCCTTAGATTGGGATACACAACGCTATAGACTCATATAATGTTCCCACCGAAAAGTAGGGTCCGACACGCCTGGAATGATGTAGAATATTACATCCGAGATGTCAGGTTGCCTTAGGTTAGGATATATAACGTTATAGACGTATATACTGTTCCCTCCGAGAAGTAGGGTTCGACAAGCTAGGAATGTTGTCAAATATTGCATCCGAGATGTTAGGTTGCCTTAGATAAGGGTATATAACGTTATAGACACATATAATGTTACCACCGAGACGTAGGGACCGACATGCCTGGAATGTTGTCAAATATTGCATCCGAGATGTTAGGTTGCCTTAGGATAGGATATATAACGTTATAGACGCATGTAATGTTACCACCGAGACGTAGGGACCGACACGCGTGGAATGTTGTCAAATGTTACATCCGAGATGTTAGGTTGCCTTAGGTTAGGATATATGACGTTACAGACGTATATACTGTTCCCTCCGAGATGTAGGGTTCGACAGGCCAGGAATGTTGTCAAATATTTCATCCGAGATGTTAGGTTGCCTTAGATTAGGATATATACCGTTATAGACGTAAATACTGTACCCTCCGAGCAGTAGGGTTCGACAGGCCGGGAATGTTGTCAAATATTGCATCCGAGATGTTAGGTTGCCTTAGATTAGGATATGCAACGTTATAGACGCATATAATGTTCCCACCGAGAAGTAGGGTCCGACACGCCTGGAAGGTTGTAGAATATTACATCCGAGATGTTAGGTTGCCTTAGGTTAGGATATATAACGTTATAGACGTACATACTGTTCCCTCCGAGAAGTAGGGTTCGACAGGCCAGGAATGTTATCAAATATTGCATCCGAGATGTTAGGTTGCCTTAGATTAGGATATATACCGCTATAGACGTATATACTGTTCCCTCCGAGATGTAGGGTTCGACAGGCCAGGAATGTTGTCAAATATTGCATCCGAGATGTTAGGTTGCCTTAGGCTAGGATATATGACGTTATAGACGTATATACTGTTCCCTCCGAGAAGTAGGGTTCGACAAGCTAGGAATGTTGTCAAATATTGCATCCGAGATGTTAGGTTGCCTTAGATAAGGATATATAACGTTATAGACACATATAATGTTACCACCGAGACGTAGGGACCGACATGCCAGGAATGTTGTCAAATGTTACATCCGAGATGTTAGGATGCCTTAGGTTAGGATATATAACGTTATAGACGTAAATACTGTACCCTCCGAGCAGTAGGGTTCGACAGGCCGGGAATGTTGTCAAATATTGCATCCGAGATGTTAGGTTGCCTTAGATTAGGATATGCAACGTTATAGACGCATATAATGTTCCCACCGAGAAGTAGGGTCCGACACGCCTGGAAGGTTGTAGAATATTACATCCGAGATGTTAGGTTGCCTTAGGTTAGGATATATAACGTTATAGACGTACATACTGTTCCCTCCGAGAAGTAGGGTTCGACAGGCCAGGAATGTTATCAAATATTGCATCCGAGATGTTAGGTTGCCTTAGATTAGGATATATACCGCTATAGACGTATATACTGTTCCCTCCGAGATGTAGGGATCGACAGGCCAGGAATGTTGTCAAATATTACATACGAGATGTTAGGTTGCCTTAGGTTAGTATATATGACGTTATAGACGTATATACTGTTCCCTCCGAGAAGTAGGGTTCGACAGGCCAGGAATGTTGTCAAATATTGCATCCGAGATGTCAGGTTGCCTTAGATTACGATATCGACCGTTATAGACGTATATAATATTCCCACCGAAAAGTATGCACCGACACGCCAGGAATACTGTAAAATATTACGTCTGAGAAAATAGATTGCCTTAGATTGGGATACACAACGTTATAGACTCATATAATGTTCCCACCGAAAAGTAGGGTCCGACACGCCTGGAATGATGTAGAATATTACATCCGAGATGTCAGGTTGCCTTAGGTTAGGATATATAACGTTATAGACGTATATACTGTTCCCTCCGAGAAGTAGGGTTCGACAAGCTAGGAATGTTGTCAAATATTGCATCCGAGATGTTAGGTTGCCTTAGATAAGGGTATATAACATTATAGACACATATAATGTTACCACCGAGACGTAGGGACCGACATGCCTGGAATGTTGTCAAATGTTACATCCGAGATGTTAGGTTGCCTTAGGTTAGGATATATAACGTTATAGACGCATGTAACGTTACCACCGAGACGTAGGGACCGACACACCTGGAATGTTGTCAAATGTTACATCCGAGATGTTAGGTTGCCTTAGGTTAGGATATATGACGTTATAGACGTATATACTGTTCCCACCGAGACGTAGGGACCGACACGCCAGGAATGTTGTCAAATATTACATACGAGATGTTAGGTGGCCTTAGGTTAGGATATAGAACGTTATAGACGCATGTAATGTTACCACCGAGACGTAGGGACCGACACGCCTGGAATGTGGTAAAATGTTACATCCGAGATGTTAGGTTGCCTAAGATTAGAATATATACCGTTATAGACGCATGTAATGTTACCACCGAGACGTAGGGACCGACACGCCTGGAATGTTGTCAAATGTTACATCCGAGATGTTAGGTTGCCTTAGGCTAGGATATATGACGTTATAGATGTATATGCTGTTCCCTCCGAGAAGTAGGGTCGACAGGCCAGGAATGTTGTCAAATATTGCATCCGAGATGTTAGGTTGCCTTAGGATAGGATATATAACGTTATAGACGCATGTAATGTTACCACCGAGACGTAGGGACCGACACGCGTGGAATGTTGTCAAATGTTACATCCGAGATGTTAGGTTGCCTTAGGTTAGGATATATGACGTTACAGACGTATATACTGTTCCCTCCGAGATGTAGGGTTCGACAGGCCAGGAATGTTGTCAAATATTTCATCCGAGATGTTAGGTTGCCTTAGATTAGGATATATACCGTTATAGACGTAAATACTGTACCCTCCGAGCAGTAGGGTTCGACAGGCCGGGAATGTTGTCAAATATTGCATCCGAGATGTTAGGTTGCCTTAGATTAGGATATGCAACGTTATAGACGCATATAATGTTCCCACCGAGAAGTAGGGTCCGACACGCCTGGAAGGTTGTAGAATATTACATCCGAGATGTTAGGTTGCCTTAGGTTAGGATATATAACGTTATAGACGTACATACTGTTCCCTCCGAGAAGTAGGGTTCGACAGGCCAGGAATGTTATCAAATATTGCATCCGAGATGTTAGGTTGCCTTAGATTAGGATATATACCGCTATAGACGTATATACTGTTCCCTCCGAGATGTAGGGTTCGACAGGCCAGGAATGTTGTCAAATATTGCATCCGAGATGTTAGGTTGCCTTAGGCTAGGATATATGACGTTATAGACGTATATACTGTTCCCTCCGAGAAGTAGGGTTCGACAAGCTAGGAATGTTGTCAAATATTGCATCCGAGATGTTAGGTTGCCTTAGATAAGGATATATAACGTTATAGACACATATAATGTTACCACCGAGACGTAGGGACCGACATGCCAGGAATGTTGTCAAATGTTACATCCGAGATGTTAGGATGCCTTAGGTTAGGATATATAACGTTATAGACGTAAATACTGTACCCTCCGAGCAGTAGGGTTCGACAGGCCGGGAATGTTGTCAAATATTGCATCCGAGATGTTAGGTTGCCTTAGATTAGGATATGCAACGTTATAGACGCATATAATGTTCCAACCGAGAAGTAGGGTCCGACACGCCTGGAAGGTTGTAGAATATTACATCCGAGATGTTAGGTTGCCTTAGGTTAGGATATATAACGTTATAGACGTACATACTGTTCCCTCCGAGAAGTAGGGTTCGACAGGCCAGGAATGTTATCAAATATTGCATCCGAGATGTTAGGTTGCCTTAGATTAGGATATATACCGCTATAGACGTATATACTGTTCCCTCCGAGATGTAGGGATCGACAGGCCAGGAATGTTGTCAAATATTGCATCCGAGATGTTAGGTTGCCTTAGGCTAGGATATATGACGTTATAGACGTATATACTGTTCCCTCCGAGAAGTAGGGTTCGACAGGCCAGGAATGTTGTCAAATATTGCATCCGAGATGTTAGGTTGCCTTAGGTTAGGATATATAACGTTATAGACGCATGTAATGTTACCACCGAGACGTAGGGACCGACACGCCTGGAATGTTGTGAAATGTTACATCCGAGATGTTAGGTTGCCTTAGATTAGGATATATAACGTTATAGACGCATGTAACGTTACCACCGAGACGTAGCGACCGACACACCTGGAATGTTGTCAAATGTTACATCCGAGATGTTAGGTTGCCTTAGGCTAGGATATATGACGTTATAGATGTATATGCTGTTCCCTCCGAGAAGTAGGGTTCGACAGGCCAGGAATGTTGTCAAATATTGCATCCGAGATGTTATGTTGCCTTAGATTAGGATATACAACGTTATAGACTCATATAATGTTCCCACCGAGAAGTAGGGTCCGACACGCCTGGAATGATGTAGAATATTACATCCGAGATGTCAGGTTGCCTTAGGTTAGGATATATAACGTTATAGACGTATATACTGTTCCGTCCGAGAAGTAGGGTTCGACAGGCCAGGAATGTTGTCAAATATTGCATCCGAGATGTTAGGTTGCCTTAGATTAGGATATATACCGCTATAGACGTATATACTGTTCCCTCCGATATGTAGGGTTCGACAGGCCAGGAATGTTGTCAAATATTGCATCCGAGATGTTAGGTTGCCTTAGATTAGGATATACAACGTTATAGACGCATATAATGTTCCCACCGAGAAGTAGGGTCCGACACGCCTGGAAAGTTGTAGAATAATAAATCCGAGATGTTAGGTTGCCTTAGGTTAGGATATATAACGTTATAGACGTACATACTGTTCCCTCCGAGAAGTAGGGTTCGACAGGCCAGGAATGTTGTCAAATATTGCATCCGCGATGTTAGGTTGCCTTAGGTTAGGATATATAACGTTATAGACGCATGTAATGCTACCACCGAGACGTAGGGACCGACACGCCTGGAATGTTGTCAAATGTTACATCCGAGATGTTAGGTTGCCTTAGGTTAGGATATACAACGTTATAGACTCATATAATGTTCCCACCGAGAAGTAGGGTCCGACACGCCTGGAATGATGTAGAATATTACATCCGAGATGTCAGGTTGCCTTAGGTTAGGATATATAACGTTATAGACGTATATACTGTTCCCTCCGAGAAGTAGGGTTCGACAGGCTAGGAATGTTGTCAAATATTGCATCCGAGATGTTAGGTTGCCTTAGATTAGGATATATACCGCTATAGACGTATATACTGTTCCCTCCGAGATGTAGGGTTCGACAGGCCAGGAATGTTGTCAAAAATTGCATCCGAGATGTTAGATTGCCTTAGATTACGATATCGACCGTTGTGGACGCATATAATATTCCCACCGAAAAGTATGCACCGACACGCGAGGAATATTGTAAAATATTACGTCTGAGATAATAGGTTGCCTTAGATTAGGATATACAACGTTATAGACTCATATAATGTTCCCACCGAGAAGTAGGGTCCGACACGCCTTGAATGATGTAGAATATAATATCCGAGATGTCAGGTTGCCTGCGGTTAGGATATATAACGTTATAGACGTATATACTGTTCCCTCCGAGAAGTAGGGTTCGACAGGCCAGGAATGTTGTCAAATATTGCATCCGAGATGTTAGGTTGCCTTAGATAAGGATATATAACGTTATAGACGCATATAATGTTACCACCGAGACGTAGGGACCGACATGCCTGGAATGTTGTCAAATATTACATCCGAGATGTTAGGTTGCCTTAGGTTAGGATATATAACGTTATAGACGCATGTAACGTTACCACCGAGACGTAGCGACCGACACACCTGGAATGTTGTCAAATGTTACATCCGAGATGTTAGGTTGCCTTAGGCTAGGATATATGACGTTATAGATGTATATGCTGTTCCCTCCGAGAAGTAGGGTTCGACAGGCCAGGAATGTTGTCAAATATTGCATCCGATATGTTAGGTTGCCTTAGGTTAGGATATATAATGTTATAGACGCATGTAATGTTACCACCGAGACGTAGGGACCGACACGCCTGGAATGTTGTCAAATGTTACATCCGAGATGTTAGGTTGTCTTAGGTTAGGATATATGACGTTACAGACATATATACTGTTCCCTCCGAGATGTAGGGTTCGACAGGCCAGGAATGTTGTCACATATTTCATCCGAGATGTTAGGTTGCCTTAGATTACGATATATACCGTTATAGACGTATATACTGTTCCCTCCGAGCAGTAAGGTTCGACAGGCCAGGAATGTTGTCAAATATTGCATCCGAGATGTTAGGTTGCCTTAGATTAGGATATGCAACGTTATAGACGCATATAATGTTCCCACCGAGAAGTAGGGTCCGACACGCCTGGAATGATGTAGAATATTACATCCGAGATGTCAGGTTGCCTTAGGTTAGGATATATAACGTTACAGACGTATATGCTGTTCCCTCCGAGAAGTAGGGTTTGACAGGCCAGGAATGTTGTCAAATATTGCATCCGAGATGTTAGGTTGCCTTAGGTTAGCATATAGAACGTTATAGACGCACGTAATGTTACCACCGAGACGTAGGTTTCCAACACGCCGGGAATGTTGTCAAATGTTATATCCGAGATGTTAGGTTGCCTTAGGTTAGGATATATGACGTTGCAGACATATATACTGTTCCCACCGAGAAGTAGGGTCCGACACGCCAGGAATGTTGTCAAATATTACATCCGAGATGTTAGGTTGCCTTACGTTGGGATATATAACGTTATAGACGTATATACTGTTCCCACCGAGAAGTAGGGTTCGACACGCCAGGAATGTTGTCAAATATTACATACGAGATGTTAGGTGGCCTTAGATTAGGATATATACCGCTATAGACGTATATACTGTTCGCTCCGAGATGTAGGGTTCGACAGGCCAGGAATGTTGTCAAATATTGCATCCGAGATGTTAGGTTGCCTTAGATTAGGATATACAACGTTATAGACGCATATAATGTTCCCACCGAGAAGTAGGGTCCGTCACGCCTGGAATGTTGTAGAATAATACATCCGAGATGTCAGGTTGCCTTAGGTTAGGATATATAACGTTATAGACGTATATACTGTTCCCTCCGAGAAATAGGGTTCGACAGGCCAGGAATGTTGTGAAATATTGCATCCGAGATGTTAGGTTGCCTTAGGTTAGCATATATAAGGTTATAGACGCACGTAATGTTACCACCGTGACGTAGGGTTCCAACACGCCTGGAATGTTGTCAAATGTTATATCCGAGATGCTAGGTTGCCTTAGGTTAGGATATATACCGCTATAGACGCATGTAATGTTACCACCGAGACGTAGGGACCGACACGCCAGGAATGTTGACAAATATTACATACGAGATGTTAGGTGGCCTTAGGTTAGGATATATAACGTTATAGACGCATGCAACGTTATCACCGAGACGTAGCGACCGACACACCTGGAATGATGTCAAATGTTACATCCGAGATGTTAGGTTGCCTTAGGCTAGGATATATGACGTTATAGATGTATATGCTGTTCCCTCCGAGAAGTAGGGTTCGACAGGCCAGGAATGTTGTCAAATATTGCATCCGAGATGTTAGGTTGCCTTAGGTTAGGATATATAACGTTATAGACGCATGTAATGTTACCACCGAGACGTAGGGACCGACACGCCTGGAATGTTGTCAAATGTTACATCCGAGATGTTAGGTTGCCTTAGATTAGGATATATAACGTTATAGACGCATGTAACGTTACCACCGAGACGTAGCGACCGACACACCTGGAATGTTGTCAAATGTTACATCCGAGATGTTAGGTTGCCTTAGGCTAGGATATATGACGTTATAGATGTATATGCTGTTCCCTCCGAGAAGTAGGGTTCGACAGGCCAGGAATGTTGTCAAATATTGCATCCGAGATGTTATGTTGCCTTAGATTAGGATATACAACGTTATAGACTCATATAATGTTCCCACCGAGAAGTAGGGTCCGACACGCCTGGAATGATGTAGAATATTACATCCGAGATGTCAGGTTGCCTTAGGTTAGGATATATAACGTTATAGACGTATATACTGTTCCGTCCGAGAAGTAGGGTTCGACAGGCCAGGAATGTTGTCAAATATTGCATCCGAGATGTTAGGTTGCCTTAGATTAGGATATATACCGCTATAGACGTATATACTGTTCCCTCCGATATGTAGGGTTCGACAGGCCAGGAATGTTGTCAAATATTGCATCCGAGATGTTAGGTTGCCTTAGATTAGGATATACAACGTTATAGACGCATATAATGTTCCCACCGAGAAGTAGGGTCCGACACGCCTGGAAAGTTGTAGAATAATACATCCGAGATGTTAGGTTGCCTTAGGTTAGGATATATAACGTTATAGACGTACATACTGTTCCCTCCGAGAAGTAGGGTTCGACAGGCCAGGAATGTTGTCAAATATTGCATCCGCGATGTTAGGTTGCCTTAGGTTAGGATATATAACGTTATAGACGCATGTAATGCTACCACCGAGACGTAGGGACCGACACGCCTGGAATGTTGTCAAATGTTACATCCGAGATGTTAGGTTGCCTTAGGTTAGGATATACAACGTTATAGACTCATATAATGTTCCCACCGAGAAGTAGGGTCCGACACGCCTGGAATGATGTAGAATATTACATCCGAGATGTCAGGTTGCCTTAGGTTAGGATATATAACGTTATAGACGTATATACTGTTCCCTCCGAGAAGTAGGGTTCGACAGGCTAGGAATGTTGTCAAATATTGCATCCGAGATGTTAGGTTGCCTTAGATTAGGATATATGCCGCTATAGACGTATATACTGTTCCCTCCGAGATGTAGGGTTCGACAGGCCAGGAATGTTGTCAAATATTGCATCCGAGATGTTAGATTGCCTTAGATTACGATATCGACCGTTGTGGACGCATATAATATTCCCACCGAAAAGTATGCACCGACACGCGAGGAATATTGTAAAATATTACGTCTGAGATAATAGGTTGCCTTAGATTAGGATATACAACGTTATAGACTCATATAATGTTCCCACCGAGAAGTAGGGTCCGACACGCCTTGAATGATGTAGAATATTATATCCGAGATGTCAGGTTGCCTTCGGTTAGGATATATAACGTTATAGACGTATATACTGTTCCCTCCGAGAAGTAGGGTTCGACAGGCCAGGAATGTTGTCAAATATTGCATCCGAGATGTTAGGTTGCCTTAGATAAGGATATATAACGTTATAGACGCATATAATGTTACCACCGAGACGTAGGGACCGACATGCCTGGAATGTTGTCAAATATTACATCCGAGATGTTAGGTTGCCTTAGGTTAGGATATATAACGTTATAGACGCATGTAACGTTACCACCGAGACGTAGCGACCGACACACCTGGAATGTTGTCAAATGTTACATCCGAGATGTTAGGTTGCCTTAGGCTAGGATATATGACGTTATAGATGTATATGCTGTTCCCTCCGAGAAGTAGGGTTCGACAGGCCAGGAATGTTGTCAAATATTGCATCCGATATGTTAGGTTGCCTTAGGTTAGGATATATAATGTTATAGACGCATGTAATGTTACCACCGAGACGTAGGGACCGACACGCCTGGAATGTTGTCAAATGTTACATCCGAGATGTTAGGTTGTCTTAGGTTAGGATATATGACGTTACAGACATATATACTGTTCCCTCCGAGATGTAGGGTTCGACAGGCCAGGAATGTTGTCACATATTTCATCCGAGATGTTAGGTTGCCTTAGATTACGATATATACCGTTATAGACGTATATACTGTTCCCTCCGAGCAGTAAGGTTCGACAGGCCAGGAATGTTGTCAAATATTGCATCCGAGATGTTAGGTTGCCTTAGATTAGGATATGCAACGTTATAGACGCATATAATGTTCCCACCGAGAAGTAGGGTCCGACACGCCTGGAATGATGTAGAATATTACATCCGAGATGTCAGGTTGCCTTAGGTTAGGATATATAACGTTACAGACGTATATACTGTTCCCTCCGAGAAGTAGGGTTCGACAGGCTAGGAATGTTGTCAAATATTGCACCCGAGACGTTAGGTTGCCTTAGATAAGGATATATAACGTTATAGACGCATATAATGTTACCACCGAGACGTATTGACCGACATGCCTGGAATGTTGTCAAATGTTACATCCGAGATGTTGGGTTGCCTTAGGTTAGGATATATAACGTTGTAGACGCATGTAACGTTACCACCGAGACGTAGGGACCGACACACCTGGAATGTTGTCAAATGTTACATCCGAGATGTTAGGTTGCCTTAGGTTAGGATATATAACGTTATAGACGTATATGCTGTTCCCTCCGAGAAGTAGGGTTTGACAGGCCAGGAATGTTGTCAAATATTGCATCCGAGATGTTAGGTTGCCTTAGGTTAGCATATAGAACGTTATAGACGCACGTAATGTTACCACCGAGACGTAGGTTTCCAACACGCCGGGAATGTTGTCAAATGTTATATCCGAGATGTTAGGTTGCCTTAGGTTAGGATATATGACGTTACAGACATATATACTGTTCCCACCGAGAAGTAGGGTCCGACACGCCAGGAATGTTGTCAAATATTACATCCGAGATGTTAGGTTGCCTTACGTTAGGATATATAACGTTATAGACGTATATACTGTTCCCACCGAGAAGTAGGGTTCGACACGCCAGGAATGTTGTCAAATATTACATACGAGATGTTAGGTGGCCTTAGATTAGGATATATACCGCTATAGACGTATATACTGTTCGCTCCGAGATGTAGGGTTCGACAGGCCAGGAATGTTGTCAAATATTGCATCCGAGATGTTAGGTTGCCTTAGATTAGGATATACAACGTTATAGACGCATATAATGTTCCCACCGAGAAGTAGGGTCCGTCACGCCTGGAATGTTGTAGAATAATACATCCGAGATGTCAGGTTGCCTTAGGTTAGGATATATAACGTTATAGACGTATATACTGTTCCCTCCGAGAAATAGGGTTCGACAGGCCAGGAATGTTGTGAAATATTGCATCCGAGATGTTAGGTTGCCTTAGGTTAGCATATATAAGGTTATAGACGCACGTAATGTTACCACCGTGACGTAGGGTTCCAACACGCCTGGAATGTTGTCAAATGTTATATCCGAGATGCTAGGTTGCCTTAGGTTAGGATATATACCGCTATAGACGCATGTAATGTTACCACCGAGACGTAGGGACCGACACGCCAGGAATGTTGACAAATATTACATACGAGATGTTAGGTGGCCTTAGGTTAGGATATATAACGTTATAGACGCATGCAACGTTATCACCGAGACGTAGCGACCGACACACCTGGAATGATGTCAAATGTTACATCCGAGATGCTAGGTTGCCTTAGGCTAGGATATATGACGTTATAGATGTATATGCTGTTCCCTCCGAGAAGTAGGGTTCGACAGGCCAGGAATGTTGTCAAATATTGCATCCGAGATGTTAGGTTGCCTTAGGTTAGGATATATAACGTTATAGACGCATGTAATGTTACCACCGAGACGTAGGGACCGACACGCCTGGAATGTTGTCAAATGTTACATCCGAGATGTTAGGTTGCCTTAGATTAGGATATATAACGTTATAGACGCATGTAACGTTACCACCGAGACGTAGCGACCGACACACCTGGAATGTTGTCAAATGTTACATCCGAGATGTTAGGTTGCCTTAGGCTAGGATATATGACGTTATAGATGTATATGCTGTTCCCTCCGAGAAGTAGGGTTCGACAGGCCAGGAATGTTGTCAAATATTGCATCCGAGATGTTATGTTGCCTTAGATTAGGATATACAACGTTATAGACTCATATAATGTTCCCACCGAGAAGTAGGGTCCGACACGCCTGGAATGATGTAGAATATTACATCCGAGATGTCAGGTTGCCTTAGGTTAGGATATATAACGTTATAGACGTATATACTGTTCCGTCCGAGAAGTAGGGTTCGACAGGCCAGGAATGTTGTCAAATATTGCATCCGAGATGTTAGGTTGCCTTAGATTAGGATATATACCGCTATAGACGTATATACTGTTCGCTCCGAGATGTAGGGTTCGACAGGCCAGGAATGTTGTCAAATATTGCATCCGAGATGTTAGGTTGCCTTAGATTAGGATATACAACGTTATAGACGCATATAATGTTCCCACCGAAAAGTATGCACCGACACGCGAGGAATATTGTAAAATATTACGTCTGAGATAATAGGTTGCCTTAGATTAGGATATACAACGTTATAGAATCATATAATGTTCCCACCGAGAAGTAGGGTCCGACACGCCTTGAATGATGTAGAATATTATATCCGAGATGTCAGGTTGCCTTCGGTTAGGATATATAACGTTATAGACGTATATACTGTTCCCTCCGAGAAGTAGGGTTCGACAGGCCAGGAATGTTGTCAAATATTGCATCCGAGATGTTAGGTTGCCTTAGATAAGGATATATAACGTTATAGACGCATATAATGTTACCACCGAGACGTAGGGACCGACATGCCTGGAATGTTGTCAAATATTACATCCGAGATGTTAGGTTGCCTTAGGTTAGGATATATAACGTTATAGACGCATGTAACGTTACCACCGAGACGTAGCGACCGACACACCTGGAATGTTGTCAAATGTTACATCCGAGATGTTAGGTTGCCTTAGGCTAGGATATATGACGTTATAGATGTATATGCTGTTCCCTCCGAGAAGTAGGGTTCGACAGGCCAGGAATGTTGTCAAATATTGCATCCGAGATGTTATGTTGCCTTAGATTAGGATATACAACGTTATAGACTCATATAATGTTCCCACCGAGAAGTAGGGTCCGACACGCCTGGAATGATGTAGAATATTACATCCGAGATGTCAGGTTGCCTTAGGTTAGGATATATAACGTTATAGACGTATATGCTGTTCCCTCCGAGAAGTAGGGTTTGACAGGCCAGGAATGTTGTCAAATATTGCATCCGAGATGTTAGGTTGCCTTAGGTTAGCATATAGAACGTTATAGACGCACGTAATGTTACCACCGAGACGTAGGTTTCCAACACGCCGGGAATGTTGTCAAATGTTATATCCGAGATGTTAGGTTGCCTTAGGTTAGGATATATGACGTTACAGACATATATACTGTTCCCACCGAGAAGTAGGGTCCGACACGCCAGGAATGTTGTCAAATATTGCATCCGAGATGTTAGGTTGCCTTACGTTAGGATATATAACGTTATAGACGTATATACTGTTCCCACCGAGAAGTAGGGTTCGACACGGCAGGAATGTTGTCAAATATTACATACGAGATGTTAGGTGGCCTTAGATTAGGATATATACCGCTATAGACGTATATACTGTTCGCTCCGAGATGTAGGGTTCGACAGGCCAGGAATGTTGTCAAATATTGCATCCGAGATGTTAGGTTGCCTTAGATTAGGATATACAACGTTATAGACGCATATAATGTTCCCACCGAGAAGTAGGGTCCGTCACGCCTGGAATGTTGTAGAATAATACATCCGAGATGTCAGGTTGCCTTAGGTTAGGATATATAACGTTATAGACGTATATACTGTTCCCTCCGAGAAATAGGGTTCGACAGGCCAGGAATGTTGTGAAATATTGCATCCGAGATGTTAGGTTGCCTTAGGTTAGCATATATAAGGTTATAGACGCACGTAATGTTACCACCGTGACGTAGGGTTCCAACACGCCTGGAATGTTGTCAAATGTTATATCCGAGATGCTAGGTTGCCTTAGGTTAGGATATATACCGCTATAGACGCATGTAATGTTACCACCGAGACGTAGGGACCGACACGCCAGGAATGTTGACAAATATTACATACGAGATGTTAGGTGGCCTTAGGTTAGGATATATAACGTTATAGACGGATGCAACGTTATCACCGAGACGTAGCGACCGACACACCTGGAATGATGTCAAATGTTACATCCGAGATGTTAGGTTGCCTTAGGCTAGGATATATGACGTTATAGATGTATATGCTGTTCCCTCCGAGAAGTAGGGTTCGGCAGGCCAGGAATGTTGTCAAATATTGCATCCGAGATGTTAGGTTGCCTTAGGTTAGGATATATAACGTTATAGACGCATGTAATGTTACCACCGAGACGTAGGGACCGACACGCCTGGAATGTTGTCAAATGTTACATCCGAGATGTTAGGTTGTCTTAGGTTAGGATATATGACGTTACAGACATATATACTGTTCCCTCCGAGATGTAGGGTTCGACAGGCCAGGAATGTTGTCACATATTTCATCCGAGATGTTAGGTTGCCTTAGATTAGGATATATACCGTTATAGACGTATATACTGTTCCCTCCGAGCAGTAAGGTTCGACAGGCCAGGAATGTTGTCAAATATTGCATCCGAGATGTTAGGTTGCCTTAGATTAGGATATGCAACGTTATAGACGCATATAATGTTACCACCGAGAAGTACGGTCCGACACGCCTGGAAGGTTGTAGAATATTACATCGGAGATGTTAGGTTGCCTTAGGTTAGGATATATAACGTTATAGACGTACATACTGTTCCCTCCGAGAAGTAGGGTTCGACAGGCAAGGAATGTTGTCAAATATTGCATCCGAGATGTTAGATTGCCTTAGATTACGATATCGACCGTTGTGGACGCATATAATATTCCCACCGAAAAGTATGCACCGACACGCGAGGAATATTGTAAAATATTACGTCTGAGATAATAGGTTGCCTTAGATTAGGATATACAACGTTATAGACTCATATAATGTTCCCACCGAGAAGTAGGGTCCGACACGCCTTGAATGATGTAGAATATTATATCCGAGATGTCAGGTTGCCTTCGGTTAGGATATATAACGTTATAGACGTATATACTGTTCCCTCCGAGAAGTAGGGTTCGACAGGCCAGGAATGATGTAGAATATTACATCCGAGATGTCAGGTTGCCTTAGGTTAGGATATATAACGTTATAGACGTATATACTGTTCCCTCCGAGAAGTAGGGTTCGACAGGCTAGGAATGTTGTCAAATATTGCATCCGATATGTTAGGTTGCCTTAGATTAGGATATATACCGCTATAGACGTATATACTGTTCCCTCCGAGATGTAGGGTTCGACAGGCCAGGAATGTTGTCAAATATTGCATCCGAGATGTTATGTTGCCTTAGATTAGGATATACAACGTTATAGACTCATATAATGTTCCCACCGAGAAGTAGGGTCCGACACGCCTGGAATGATGTAGAATATTACATCCGAGATGTCAGGTTGCCTTAGGTTAGGATATATAACGTTATAGACGTATATACTGTTCCCTCCGAGAAGTAGGGTTCGACAGGCCAGGAATGTTGTCAAATATTGCATCCGAGATGTTAGGTTGCCTTAGATTAGGATATATACCGCTATAGACGTATATACTGTTCCCTCCGAGATGTAGGGTTCGACAGGCCAGGAATGTTGTCAAATATTGCATCCGAGATGTTAGGTTGCCTTAGATTAGGATATACAACGTTATAGACGCATATAATGTTCCCACCGAGAAGTAGGGTCCGACACGCCTGGAAAGTTGTAGAATAATATATCCGAGATGTTAGGTTGCCTTAGGTTAGGATATATAACGTTATAGACGTACATACTGTTCCCTCCGAGAAGTAGGGTTCGACAGGCCAGGAATGTTTTCAAATATTGCATCCGAGATGTTAGGTTGCCTTAGGTTAGAATATATAACGTTATAGACGCATGTAATGTTACCACCGAGACGTAGGGACCGACACGCCTGGAATGTTGTCAAATGTTACATCCGAGATGTTAGGTTGCCTTAGGTTAGGATATATGACGTTATAGACGTATATACTGTTCCCTCCGAGAAGTAGGGTTGGACAGGCCACGAATGTTGTCAAATATTGCATCCGAGATGTTAGATTGCCTTAGATTACGATATCGACCGTTATAGACGCATATAATATTCCCACCGAAAAGTATGCACCGACACGCCAGGAATATTGTAAAATATTACGTCTGAGATAATAGGTTGCCTTAGATTAGGATATACAACGTTATAGACTCATATAATGTTCCCACCGAGAAGTAGGGTCCGACACGCCTTGAATGATGTAGAATATTATATCCGAGATGTCAGGTTGCCTTCGGTTAGGATATATAACGTTATAGACGTATATACTGTTCCCTCCGAGAAGTAGGGTTCGACAGGCCAGGAATGTTGTCAAATATTGCATCCGAGATGTTAGGTTGCCCTAGGTTAGGATATATAACGTTATAGACGTATATACTGATCCCTCCGAGAAGTAGGGTTCGACAGGCTAGGAATGTTGTCAAATATTGCATCCGAGATGTTAAGTTGCCTTAGATAAGGATATATAACGTTATAGACGCATATAATGTTACCACCGAGACGTAGGGACCGACATGCCTGGAATGTTGTCAAATATTACATCCGAGATGTTAGGTTGCCTTAGGTTAGGATATATAACGTTATAGACGCATGTAACGTTACCACCGAGACGTAGCGACCGACACACCTGGAATGTTGTCAAATGTTACATCCGAGATGTTAGGTTGCCTTAGGCTAGGATATATCACGTTATAGATGTATATGCTCTTCCCTCCGAGAAGTAGGGTTCGACAGGCCAGGAATGTTGTCAAATATTGCATCCGAGATGTTAGGTTGCCTTAGGTTAGGATATATAACGTTATAGACGCATGTAATGTTACCACCGAGACGTAGGGACCGACACGCCTGGAATGTTGTCAAATGTTACATCCGAGATGTTAGGTTGCATTAGATTACGATATATACCGTTATAGACGTATATACTGTTCCCTCCGAGCAGTAAGGTTCGACAGGCCAGGAATGTTGTCAAATATTGCATCCGAGATGTTAGGTTGCCTTAGATTAGGATATGAAACGTTATAGACGCATATAATGTTCCCACCGAGAAGTAGGGTCCGTCACGCCTGGAATGTTGTAGAATAATACATCCGAGATGTCAGGTTGCCTTAGGTTAGGATATATAACGTTATAGACGTATATACTGTTCCCTCCGAGAAATAGGGTTCGACAGGCCAGGAATGTTGTGAAATATTGCATCCGAGATGTTAGGTTGCCTTAGGTTAGCATATATAAGGTTATAGACGCACGTAATGTTACCACCGTGACGTAGGGTTCCAACACGCCTGGAATGTTGTCAAATGTTATATCCGAGATGCTAGGTTGCCTTAGGTTAGGATATATACCGCTATAGACGCATGTAATGTTACCACCGAGACGTAGGGACCGACACGCCAGGAATGTTGACAAATATTACATACGAGATGTTAGGTGGCCTTAGGTTAGGATATATAACGTTATAGACGCATGCAACGTTATCACCGAGACGTAGCGACCGACACACCTGGAATGATGTCAAATGTTACATCCGAGATGTTAGGTTGCCTTAGGCTAGGATATATGACGTTATAGATGTATATGCTGTTCCCTCCGAGAAGTAGGGTTCGACAGGCCAGGAATGTTGTCAAATATTGCATCCGAGATGTTAGGTTGCCTTAGGTTAGGATATATAACGTTATAGACGCATGTAATGTTACCACCGAGACGTAGGGACCGACACGCCTGGAATGTTGTCAAATGTTACATCCGAGATGTTAGGTTGCCTTAGATTAGGATATATAACGTTATAGACGCATGTAACGTTACCACCGAGACGTAGCGACCGACACACCTGGAATGTTGTCAAATGTTACATCCGAGATGTTAGGTTGCCTTAGGCTAGGATATATGACGTTATAGATGTATATGCTGTTCCCTCCGAGAAGTAGGGTTCGACAGGCCAGGAATGTTGTCAAATATTGCATCCGAGATGTTATGTTGCCTTAGATTAGGATATACAACGTTATAGACTCATATAATGTTCCCACCGAGAAGTAGGGTCCGACACGCCTGGAATGATGTAGAATATTACATCCGAGATGTCAGGTTGCCTTAGGTTAGGATATATAACGTTATAGACGTATATACTGTTCCGTCCGAGAAGTAGGGTTCGACAGGCCAGGAATGTTGTCAAATATTGCATCCGAGATGTTAGGTTGCCTTAGATTAGGATATATACCGCTATAGACGTATATACTGTTCCCTCCGATATGTAGGGTTCGACAGGCCAGGAATGTTGTCAAATATTGCATCCGAGATGTTAGGTTGCCTTAGATTAGGATATACAACGTTATAGACGCATATAATGTTCCCACCGAGAAGTAGGGTCCGACACGCCTGGAAAGTTGTAGAATAATACATCCGAGATGTTAGGTTGCCTTAGGTTAGGATATATAACGTTATAGACGTACATACTGTTCCCTCCGAGAAGTAGGGTTCGACAGGCCAGGAATGTTGTCAAATATTGCATCCGCGATGTTAGGTTGCCTTAGGTTAGGATATATAACGTTATAGACGCATGTAATGCTACCACCGAGACGTAGGGACCGACACGCCTGGAATGTTGTCAAATGTTACATCCGAGATGTTAGGTTGCCTTAGGTTAGGATATACAACGTTATAGACTCATATAATGTTCCCACCGAGAAGTAGGGTCCGACACGCCTGGAATGATGTAGAATATTACATCCGAGATGTCAGGTTGCCTTAGGTTAGGATATATAACGTTATAGACGTATATACTGTTCCCTCCGAGAAGTAGGGTTCGACAGGCTAGGAATGTTGTCAAATATTGCATCCGAGATGTTAGGTTGCCTTAGATTAGGATATATGCCGCTATAGACGTATATACTGTTCCCTCCGAGATGTAGGGTTCGACAGGCCAGGAATGTTGTCAAATATTGCATCCGAGATGTTAGATTGCCTTAGATTACGATATCGACCGTTGTGGACGCATATAATATTCCCACCGGAAAGTATGCACCGACACGCGAGGAATATTGTAAAATATTACGTCTGAGATAATAGGTTGCCTTAGATTAGGATATACAACGTTATAGACTCATATAATGTTCCCACCGAGAAGTAGGGTCCGACACGCCTTGAATGATGTAGAATATTATATCCGAGATGTCAGGTTGCCTTCGGTTAGGATATATAACGTTATAGACGTATATACTGTTCCCTCCGAGAAGTAGGGTTCGACAGGCCAGGAATGTTGTCAAATATTGCATCCGAGATGTTAGGTTGCCTTAGATAAGGATATATAACGTTATAGACGCATATAATGTTACCACCGAGACGTAGGGACCGACATGCCTGGAATGTTGTCAAATATTACATCCGAGATGTTAGGTTGCCTTAGGTTAGGATATATAACGTTATAGACGCATGTAACGTTACCACCGAGACGTAGCGACCGACACACCTGGAATGTTGTCAAATGTTACATCCGAGATGTTAGGTTGCCTTAGGCTAGGATATATGACGTTATAGATGTATATGCTGTTCCCTCCGAGAAGTAGGGTTCGACAGGCCAGGAATGTTGTCAAATATTGCATCCGATATGTTAGGTTGCCTTAGGTTAGGATATATAATGTTATAGACGCATGTAATGTTACCACCGAGACGTAGGGACCGACACGCCTGGAATGTTGTCAAATGTTACATCCGAGATGTTAGGTTGTCTTAGGTTAGGATATATGACGTTACAGACATATATACTGTTCCCTCCGAGATGTAGGGTTCGACAGGCCAGGAATGTTGTCACATATTTCATCCGAGATGTTAGGTTGCCTTAGATTACGATATATACCGTTATAGACGTATATACTGTTCCCTCCGAGCAGTAAGGTTCGACAGGCCAGGAATGTTGTCAAATATTGCATCCGAGATGTTAGGTTGCATTAGATTAGGATATGCAACGTTATAGACGCATATAATGTTCCCACCGAGAAGTAGGGTCCGACACGCCTGGAATGATGTAGAATATTACATCCGAGATGTCAGGTTGCCTTAGGTTAGGATATATAACGTTACAGACGTATATACTGTTCCCTCCGAGAAGTAGGGTTCGACAGGCTAGGAATGTTGTCAAATATTGCACCCGAGACGTTAGGTTGCCTTAGATAAGGATATATAACGTTATAGACGCATATAATGTTACCACCGAGACGTATTGACCGACATGCCTGGAATGTTGTCAAATGTTACATCCGAGATGTTAGGTTGCCTTAGGTTAGGATATATAACGTTGTAGACGCATGTAACGTTACCACCGAGACGTAGGGACCGACACACCTGGAATGTTGTCAAATGTTACATCCGAGATGTTAGGTTGCCTTAGGTTAGGATATATAACGTTATAGACGTATATGCTGTTCCCTCCGAGAAGTAGGGTTTGACAGGCCAGGAATGTTGTCAAATATTGCATCCGAGATGTTAGGTTGCCTTAGGTTAGCATATAGAACGTTATAGACGCACGTAATGTTACCACCGAGACGTAGGTTTCCAGCACGCCGGGAATGTTGTCAAATGTTATATCCGAGATGTTAGGTTGCCTTAGGTTAGGATATATGACGTTACAGACATATATACTGTTCCCACCGAGAAGTAGGGTCCGACACGCCAGGAATGTTGTCAAATATTACATCCGAGATGTTAGGTTGCCTTACGTTAGGATATATAACGTTATAGACGTATATACTGTTCCCACCGAGAAGTAGGGTTCGACACGCCAGGAATGTTGTCAAATATTACATACGAGATGTTAGGTGGCCTTAGATTAGGATATATACCGCTATAGACGTATATACTGTTCGCTCCGAGATGTAGGGTTCGACAGGCCAGGAATGTTGTCAAATATTGCATCCGAGATGTTAGGTTGCCTTAGATTAGGATATACAACGTTATAGACGCATATAATGTTCCCACCGAGAAGTAGGGTCCGTCACGCCTGGAATGTTGTAGAATAATTCATCCGAGATGTCAGGTTGCCTTAGGTTAGGATATATAACGTTATAGACGTATATACTGTTCCCTCCGAGAAATAGGGTTCGACAGGCCAGGAATGTTGTGAAATATTGCATCCGAGATGTTAGGTTGCCTTAGGTTAGCATATATAAGGTTATAGACGCACGTAATGTTACCACCGTGACGTAGGGTTCCAACACGCCTGGAATGTTGTCAAATGTTATATCCGAGATGCTAGGTTGCCTTAGGTTAGGATATATACCGCTATAGACGCATGTAATGTTACCACCGAGACGTAGGGACCGACACGCCAGGAATGTTGACAAATATTACATACGAGATGTTAGGTGGCCTTAGGTTAGGATATATAACGTTATAGACGCATGCAACGTTATCACCGAGACGTAGCGACCGACACACCTGGAATGATGTCAAATGTTACATACGAGATGTTAGGTTGCCTTAGGCTAGGATATATGACGTTATAGATGTATATGCTGTTCCCTCCGAGAAGTAGGGTTCGGCAGGCCAGGAATGTTGTCAAATATTGCATCCGAGATGTTAGGTTGCCTTAGGTTAGGATATATAACGTTATAGACGCATGTAATGTTACCACCGAGACGTAGGGACCGACACGCCTGGAATGTTGTCAAATGTTACATCCGAGATGTTAGGTTGTCTTAGGTTAGGATATATGACGTTATAGACTCATATAATGTTCCCACCGAGAAGTAGGGTCCGACACGCCTGGAATGATGTAGAATATTACATCCGAGATGTCAGGTTGCCTTAGGTTAGGATATATAACGTTATAGACGTATATACTGTTCCCTCCGAGAAGTAGGGTTCGACAGGCTAGGAATGTTGTCAAATATTGCATCCGAGATGTTAGGTTGCCTTAGATTAGGATATATGCCGCTATAGACGTATATACTGTTCCCTCCGAGATGTAGGGTTCGACAGGCCAGGAATGTTGTCAAATATTGCATCCGAGATGTTAGATTGCCTTAGATTACGATATCGACCGTTGTGGACGCATATAATATTCCCACCGGAAAGTATGCACCGACACGCGAGGAATATTGTAAAATATTACGTCTGAGATAATAGGTTGCCTTAGATTAGGATATACAACGTTATAGACTCATATAATGTTCCCACCGAGAAGTAGGGTCCGACACGCCTTGAATGATGTAGAATATTATATCCGAGATGTCAGGTTGCCTTCGGTTAGGATATATAACGTTATAGACGTATATACTGTTCCCTCCGAGAAGTAGGGTTCGACAGGCCAGGAATGTTGTCAAATATTGCATCCGAGATGTTAGGTTGCCTTAGATAAGGATATATAACGTTATAGACGCATATAATGTTACCACCGAGACGTAGGGACCGACATGCCTGGAATGTTGTCAAATATTACATCCGAGATGTTAGGTTGCCTTAGGTTAGGATATATAACGTTATAGACGCATGTAACGTTACCACCGAGACGTAGCGACCGACACACCTGGAATGTTGTCAAATGTTACATCCGAGATGTTAGGTTGCCTTAGGCTAGGATATATGACGTTATAGATGTATATGCTGTTCCCTCCGAGAAGTAGGGTTCGACAGGCCAGGAATGTTGTCAAATATTGCATCCGATATGTTAGGTTGCCTTAGGTTAGGATATATAATGTTATAGACGCATGTAATGTTACCACCGAGACGTAGGGACCGACACGCCTGGAATGTTGTCAAATGTTACATCCGAGATGTTAGGTTGTCTTAGGTTAGGATATATGACGTTACAGACATATATACTGTTCCCTCCGAGATGTAGGGTTCGACAGGCCAGGAATGTTGTCACATATTTCATCCGAGATGTTAGGTTGCCTTAGATTACGATATATACCGTTATAGACGTATATACTGTTCCCTCCGAGCAGTAAGGTTCGACAGGCCAGGAATGTTGTCAAATATTGCATCCGAGATGTTAGGTTGCATTAGATTAGGATATGCAACGTTATAGACGCATATAATGTTCCCACCGAGAAGTAGGGTCCGACACGCCTGGAATGATGTAGAATATTACATCCGAGATGTCAGGTTGCCTTAGGTTAGGATATATAACGTTACAGACGTATATACTGTTCCCTCCGAGAAGTAGGGTTCGACAGGCTAGGAATGTTGTCAAATATTGCACCCGAGACGTTAGGTTGCCTTAGATAAGGATATATAACGTTATAGACGCATATAATGTTACCACCGAGACGTATTGACCGACATGCCTGGAATGTTGTCAAATGTTACATCCGAGATGTTAGGTTGCCTTAGGTTAGGATATATAACGTTGTAGACGCATGTAACGTTACCACCGAGACGTAGGGACCGACACACCTGGAATGTTGTCAAATGTTACATCCGAGATGTTAGGTTGCCTTAGGTTAGGATATATAACGTTATAGACGTATATGCTGTTCCCTCCGAGAAGTAGGGTTTGACAGGCCAGGAATGTTGTCAAATATTGCATCCGAGATGTTAGGTTGCCTTAGGTTAGCATATAGAACGTTATAGACGCACGTAATGTTACCACCGAGACGTAGGTTTCCAGCACGCCGGGAATGTTGTCAAATGTTATATCCGAGATGTTAGGTTGCCTTAGGTTAGGATATATGACGTTACAGACATATATACTGTTCCCACCGAGAAGTAGGGTCCGACACGCCAGGAATGTTGTCAAATATTACATCCGAGATGTTAGGTTGCCTTACGTTAGGATATATAACGTTATAGACGTATATACTGTTCCCACCGAGAAGTAGGGTTCGACACGCCAGGAATGTTGTCAAATATTACATACGAGATGTTAGGTGGCCTTAGATTAGGATATATACCGCTATAGACGTATATACTGTTCGCTCCGAGATGTAGGGTTCGACAGGCCAGGAATGTTGTCAAATATTGCATCCGAGATGTTAGGTTGCCTTAGATTAGGATATACAACGTTATAGACGCATATAATGTTCCCACCGAGAAGTAGGGTCCGTCACGCCTGGAATGTTGTAGAATAATTCATCCGAGATGTCAGGTTGCCTTAGGTTAGGATATATAACGTTATAGACGTATATACTGTTCCCTCCGAGAAATAGGGTTCGACAGGCCAGGAATGTTGTGAAATATTGCATCCGAGATGTTAGGTTGCCTTAGGTTAGCATATATAAGGTTATAGACGCACGTAATGTTACCACCGTGACGTAGGGTTCCAACACGCCTGGAATGTTGTCAAATGTTATATCCGAGATGCTAGGTTGCCTTAGGTTAGGATATATACCGCTATAGACGCATGTAATGTTACCACCGAGACGTAGGGACCGACACGCCAGGAATGTTGACAAATATTACATACGAGATGTTAGGTGGCCTTAGGTTAGGATATATAACGTTATAGACGCATGCAACGTTATCACCGAGACGTAGCGACCGACACACCTGGAATGATGTCAAATGTTACATACGAGATGTTAGGTTGCCTTAGGCTAGGATATATGACGTTATAGATGTATATGCTGTTCCCTCCGAGAAGTAGGGTTCGGCAGGCCAGGAATGTTGTCAAATATTGCATCCGAGATGTTAGGTTGCCTTAGGTTAGGATATATAACGTTATAGACGCATGTAATGTTACCACCGAGACGTAGGGACCGACACGCCTGGAATGTTGTCAAATGTTACATCCGAGATGTTAGGTTGTCTTAGGTTAGGATATATGACGTTACAGACATATATACTGTTCCCTCCGAGATGTAGGGTTCGACAGGCCAGGAATGTTGTCACATATTTCATCCGAGATGTTAGGTTGCCTTAGATTAGGATATATACCGTTATAGACGTATATACTGTTCCCTCCGAGCAGTAAGGTTCGACAGGCCAGGAATGTTCTCAAATATTGCATCCGAGATGTTAGGTTGCCTTAGATTAGGATATGCAACGTTATAGACGCATATAATGTTACCACCGAGAAGTACGGTCCGACACGCCTGGAAGGTTGTAGAATATTACATCGGAGATGTTAGGTTGCCTTAGGTTAGGATATATAACGTTATAGACGTACATACTGTTCCCTCCGAGAAGTAGGGTTCGACAGGCAAGGAATGTTGTCAAATATTGCATCCGAGATGTTAGATTGCCTTAGATTACGATATCGACCGTTGTGGACGCATATAATATTCCCACCGAAAAGTATGCACCGACACGCGAGGAATATTGTAAAATATTACGTCTGAGATAATAGGTTGCCTTAGATTAGGATATACAACGTTATAGACTCATATAATGTTCCCACCGAGAAGTAGTGTCCGACACGCCTTGAATGATGTAGAATATTATATCCGAGATGTCAGGTTGCCTTCGGTTAGGATATATAACGTTATAGACGTATATACTGTTCCCTCCGAGAAGTAGGGTTCGACAGGCCAGGAATGATGTAGAATATTACATCCGAGATGTCAGGTTGCCTTAGGTTAGGATATATAACGTTATAGACGTATATACTGTTCCCTCCGAGAAGTAGGGTTCGACAGGCTAGGAATGTTGTCAAATATTGCATCCGATATGTTAGGTTGCCTTAGATTAGGATATATACCGCTATAGACGTATATACTGTTCCCTCCGAGATGTAGGGTTCGACAGGCCAGGAATGTTGTCAAATATTGCATCCGAGATGTTATGTTGCCTTAGATTAGGATATACAACGTTATAGACTCATATAATGTTCCCACCGAGAAGTAGGGTCCGACACGCCTGGAATGATGTAGAATATTACATCCGAGATGTCAGGTTGCCTTAGGTTAGGATATATAACGTTATAGACGTATATACTGTTCCCTCCGAGAAGTAGGGTTCGACAGGCCAGGAATGTTGTCAAATATTGCATCCGAGATGTTAGGTTGCCTTAGATTAGGATATATACCGCTATAGACGTATATACTGTTCCCTCCGAGATGTAGGGTTCGACAGGCCAGGAATGTTGTCAAATATTGCATCCGAGATGTTAGGTTGCCTTAGATTAGGATATACAACGTTATAGACGCATATAATGTTCCCACCGAGAAGTAGGGTCCGACACGCCTGGAAAGTTGTAGAATAATATATCCGAGATGTTAGGTTGCCTTAGGTTAGGATATATAACGTTATAGACGTACATACTGTTCCCTCCGAGAAGTAGGGTTCGACAGGCCAGGAATGTTTTCAAATATTGCATCCGAGATGTTAGGTTGCCTTAGGTTAGAATATATAACGTTATAGACGCATGTAATGTTACCACCGAGACGTAGGGACCGACACGCCTGGAATGTTGTCAAATGTTACATCCGAGATGTTAGGTTGCCTTAGGTTAGGATATATGACGTTATAGACGTATATACTGTTCCCTCCGAGAAGTAGGGTTGGACAGGCCACGAATGTTGTCAAATATTGCATCCGAGATGTTAGATTGCCTTAGATTACGATATCGACCGTTATAGACGCATATAATATTCCCACCGAAAAGTATGCACCGACACGCCAGGAATATTGTAAAATATTACGTCTGAGATAATAGGTTGCCTTAGATTAGGATATACAACGTTATAGACTCATATAATGTTCCCACCGAGAAGTAGGGTCCGACACGCCTTGAATGATGTAGAATATTATATCCGAGATGTCAGGTTGCCTTCGGTTAGGATATATAACGTTATAGACGTATATACTGTTCCCTCCGAGAAGTAGGGTTCGACAGGCCAGGAATGTTGTCAAATATTGCATCCGAGATGTTAGGTTGCCCTAGGTTAGGATATATAACGTTATAGACGTATATACTGATCCCTCCGAGAAGTAGGGTTCGACAGGCTAGGAATGTTGTCAAATATTGCATCCGAGATTTTAAGTTGCCTTAGATAAGGATATATAACGTTATAGACGCATATAATGTTACCACCGAGACGTAGGGACCGACATGCCTGGAATGTTGTCAAATATTACATCCGAGATGTTAGGTTGCCTTAGGTTAGGATATATAACGTTATAGACGCATGTAACGTTACCACCGAGACGTAGCGACCGACACACCTGGAATGTTGTCAAATGTTACATCCGAGATGTTAGGTTGCCTTAGGCTAGGATATATCACGTTATAGATGTATATGCTGTTCCCTCCGAGAAGTAGGGTTCGACAGGCCAGGAATGTTGTCAAATATTGCATCCGAGATGTTAGGTTGCCTTAGGTTAGGATATATAACGTTATAGACGCATGTAATGTTACCACCGAGACGTAGGGACCGACACGCCTGGAATGTTGTCAAATGTTACATCCGAGATGTTAGGTTGTCTTAGGTTAGGATATATGACGTTACAGATATATATACTGTTCCCTCCGAGATGTAGGGTTCGACAGGGCAGGAATGTTGTCACATATTTCATCCGAGATGTTAGGTTGCCTTAGACTACGATATATACCGTTATAGACGTATATACTGTTCCCTCCGAGCAGTAAGGTTCGACAGGCCAGGAATGTTGTCAAATATTGCATCCGAGATGTTAGGTTGCCTTAGATTAGGATATGCAACGTTATAGACGCATATAATGTTACCACCGAGAAGTAGGGTCCGACACGCCTGGAAGGTTATAGAATATTACATCGGAGATGTTAGGTTGCCTTAGGTTAGGATATATAACGTTATAGACGTACATACTGTTCCCTCCGAGAAGTAGGGTTCGACAGGCAAGGAATGTTGTCAAATATTGCATCCGAGATGTTAGATTGCCTTAGATTACGATATCGACCGTTGTGGACGCATATAATATTCCCACCGAAAAGTATGCACCGACACGCGAGGAATATTGTAAAATATTACGTCTGAGATAATAGGTTGCCTTAGATTAGGATATACAACGTTATAGACTCATATAATGTTCCCACCGAGAAGTAGGGTCCGACACGCCTTGAATGATGTAGAATATTATATCCGAGATGTCAGGTTGCCTTCGGTTAGGATATATAACGTTATAGACGTATATACTGTTCCCTCCGAGAAGTAGGGTTCGACAGGCCACGAATGTTGTCAAATATTGCATCCGAGATGTTAGGTTGCCTTAGATAAGGATATACAACGTTATAGACGCATATAATGTTCCCACCGAGAAGTAGGGTCCGACACGCCTGGAAGGTTGTAGAATATTACATCCGAGATGTTAGGTTGCCCTAGGTTAGGATATATAACGTTATAGACGTATATACTGTTCCCTCCGAGAAGTAGGGTTCGACAGGCCAGGAATGTGGTCAAATATTGCATCCGAGATGTTAGGTTGCCTTAGATTAGGATATATACCGCTATAGACGTATATACTGTTCCCTCCGAGATGTAGGGTTCGACAGGCCAGGAATGTTGTCAAATATTGCATCCGAGATGTTAGGTTGCCTTAGGTTAGGATATATGACGTTATAGACGTATATACTGTTCCCTCCGAGAAGTAGGGTTCGACAGGCCAGGAATGTTGTCAAATATTGCATCCGAGATGTTAGGTTGCCTTAGATTACGATATCGACCGTTATAGACGTATATAATATTCCCACCGAAAAGTATGCACCGACACGCCAGGAATACTGTAAAATATTACGTCTGAGAAAATAGATTGCCTTAGATTAGGATACACAACGTTATAGACTCATATAATGTTCCCACCGAAAAGTAGGGTCCGACACGCCTGGAATGATGTAGAATATTACATCCGAGATGTCAGGTTGCCTTAGGTTAGGATATATAACGTTATAGACGTATATACTGTTCCCTCCGAGAAGTAGGGTTCGACAAGCTAGGAATGTTGTCAAATATTGCATCCGAGATGTTAGGTTGCCTTAGATAAGGGTATATAACGTTATAGACACATATAATGTTACCACCGAGACGTAGGGACCGACATGCCTGGAATGTTGTCAAATGGTACATCCGAGATGTTAGGTTGCCTTAGGTTAGGATATATAACGTTATAGACGCATGTAACGTTACCACCGAGACGTAGGGACCGACACACCTGGAATGTTGTCAAATGTTACATCCGAGATGTTAGGTTGCCTTAGGTTAGGATATATGACGTTATAGACGTATATACTGTTCCCACCGAGACATAGGGACCGACACGCCAGGAATGTTGTCAAATATTACATACGAGATGTTAGGTGGCCTTAGGTTAGGATATATAACGTTATAGACGCATGTAATGTTACCACCGAGACGTAGGGACCGACACGCCTGGAATGTGGTAAAATGTTACATCCGAGATGTTAGGTTGCCTAAGATTAGAATATATACGGTTATAGACGCATGTAATGTTACCACCGAGACGTAGGGACCGACACGCCTGGAATGTTGTCAAATGTTACATCCGAGATGTTAGGTTGCCTTAGGCTAGGATATATGACGTTATAGATGTATATGCTGTTCCCTCCGAGAAGTAGGGTCGACAGGCCAGGAATGTTGTCAAATATTGCATCCGAGATGTTAGGTTGCCTTAGGATAGGATATATAACGTTATAGACGCATGTAATGTTACCACCGAGACGTAGGGACCGACACGCGTGGAATGTTGTCAAATGTTACATCCGAGATGTTAGGTTGCCTTAGGCTAGGATATATGACGTTATAGACGTATATACTCTTCCCTCCGAGAAGTAGGGTTCGACAGGCCAGGAATGTTGTCAAATATTACATACGAGATGTTAGGTGGCCTTAGGTTAGGATAAATAACGTTATAGACGCATGTAATGGTACCACCGAGACGTATGGACCGACAGGCCTGGAATGTTGTCAAATGTTACATACGAGATGTTAGGTTGCCTTAGGTTAGAATATATGACGTTATAGACGTATATACTGTTCCCTCCGAGAAGTAGGGTTCGACGGGCCAGGAATGTTGTCAAATATTGCATCCGGGATGTCAAGTTGCCTTAGATAAGGATATATAACGTTATAGACGCATATAATGTTACCACCGAGACGTAGGGACCGACATGCCTGGAATGTTGTCAAATGTTACATACGAGATGTTAGGTTGCCTTAGGTTAGGATATATGACGTTATAGACGTATATACTGTTCCCTCCGAGAAGTAGGGTTCGACGGGCCAGGAATGTTGTCAAATATTGCATCCGGGATGTTAGGTTGCCTTAGATTACGATATCGACCGTTATAGACGTATATAATATTCCCACCGAAAACTATGCACCGACACGCCAGGAATATTGTAAAATATTACGTCTGAGATAATAGGTTGCCTTAGATTAGGATATACAACGTTATAGACGCATATAATGTTCCCACCGAGAAGTAGGGTCCGACACGCCTGCAATGGTGCAGAATAGTACATCCGAGATGTCAGGTTGCCTTACGTTAGGATATATAACGTTATAGACGTATATACTGTTCCCTCCGAGATGTAGGGTTCGACAGGCTAGGAATGCTGTCAAATATTGCATCCGGGATGTCAAGTTGCCTTAGATAAGGATATATAACGTTATAGACGCATATAATGTTACCACCGAGACGTAGGGACCGACATGCCTGGAATGTTGTCAAATGTTACATACGAGATGTTAGGTTGCCTTAGGTTAGGATATATGACGTTATAGACGTATATACTGTTCCCTCCGAGAAGTAGGGTTCGACGGGCCAGGAATGTTGTCAAATATTGCATCCGGGATGTTAGGTTGCCTTAGATTACGATATCGACCGTTATAGACGTATATAATATTCCCACCGAAAAGTATGCACCGACACGCCAGGAATACTGTAAAATATTACGTCTGAGAAAATAGATTGCCTTAGATTAGGATACACAACGTTATAGACTCATATAATGTTCCCACCGAAAAGTAGTGTCCGACACGCCTGGAATGATGTAGAATATTACATCCGAGATGTCAGGTTGCCTTAGGTTAGGATATATAACGTTATAGACGTATATACTGTTCCCTCCGAGAAGTAGGGTTCGACAAGCTAGGAATGCTGTCAAATATTGCATCCGAGATGTTAGGTTGCCTTAGATAAGGATATATAACGTTATAGACACATATAATGTTACCACCGAGACGTAGGGACCGACATGCCTGGAATGTTGTCAAATGTTACATCCGAGATGTTAGGTTGCCTTAGGTTAGGATATATGACGTTATAGACGTATATACTGTTCCCCCCGAGAAGTAGGGTTCGACAGGCCATGAATGTTGTCAAATATTGCATCCGAGATGTTAGGTTGCCTTAGATTAGGATATATAACGTTATAGACGTATATACTGTTCCCTCCGAAAAGTAGGGCTCGACAGGCTAGGAATGTTGTCAAATATTGCATCCGAGATGTTAGGTTGCCTTAGATAAGGATATATAACGTTATAGACGCATATAATGTTACCACCGAGACGTAGGGACCGACATGCCTGGAATGTTGTCAAATGTTACATCCAAGATGTTAGGTTGCCTTAGGTTAGGATATATAACGTTGTAGACGCATGTAACGTTACCACCGAGACGTAGGGACCGACACACCTGGAATGTTGTCAAATGTTACATCCGAGATGTTAGGTTGCCTTAGGCTAGGATATATGACGTTATAGATGTATATGCTGTTCCCTCCGAGAAGTAGGGTTCGACAGGCCATGAATGTTGTCAAATATTGCATCCGAGATGTTAGGTTGCCTTAGGTTATGATATATGACGGTACAGACGTATATACTGTTCCCACCGAGAAGTAGGGTCCGACACGCCAGGAATGTTGTCAAATATTACATCCGAGATGTTAGGTTGCCTTAGGTTAGGATATATAACGTTATAGACGTATATACTGTTCCCACCGAGAAGTAGGGTTCGACACGCCAGGACTGTTGTCAAATATTACATACGAGATGTTAGGTGGCCTTAGGTTAGGATATATAACGTTATAGACGCATGTAATGTTACCACCGAGACGTAGGGACCGACAGGCCTGGAATGATGTAGAATATTACATCCGAGATGTCAGGTTGCCTTAGGTTAGGATATATAACGTTATAGACGTATATACTGTTCCCTCCGAGAAATAGGGTTCGACAGGACAGGAATGTTGTCAAATATTGCATCCGAGATGTTAGGTTGTCTTAGGTTAGGATATATGACGTTACAGATATATATACTGTTCCCTCCGAGATGTAGGGTTCGACAGGCCAGGAATGTTGTCACATATTTCATCCGAGATGTTAGGTTGCCTTAGACTACGATATATACCGTTATAGACGTATATACTGTTCCCTCCGAGCAGTAAGGTTCGACAGGCCAGGAATGTTGTCAAATATTGCATCCGAGATGTTAGGTTGCCTTAGATTAGGATATGCAACGTTATAGACGCATATAATGTTACCACCGAGAAGTAGGGTCCGACACGCCTGGAAGGTTGTAGAATATTACATCGGAGATGTTAGGTTGCCTTAGGTTAGGATATATAACGTTATAGACGTACATACTGTTCCCTCCGAGAAGTAGGGTTCGGCAGGCAAGGAATGTTGTCAAATATTGCATCCGAGATGTTAGATTGCCTTAGATTACGATATCGACCGTTGTGCACGTATATAATATTCCCACCGAAAAGTATGCACCGACACGCGAGGAATATTGTAAAATATTACGTCTGAGATAATAGGTTGCCTTAGATTAGGATATACAACGTTATAGACTCATATAATGTTCCCACCGAGAAGTAGGGTCCGACACGCCTTGAATGATGTAGAATATTATATCCGAGATGTCAGGTTGCCTTCGGTTAGGATATATAACGTTATAGACGTATATACTGTTCCCTCCGAGAAGTAGGGTTCGACAGGCCACGAATGTTGTCAAATATTGCATCCGAGATGTTAGGTTGCCTTAGATAAGGATATACAACGTTATAGACGCATATAATGTTCCCACCGAGAAGTAGGGTCCGACACGCCTGGAAGGTTGTAGAATATTACATCCGAGATGTTAGGTTGCCCTAGGTTAGGATATATAACGTTATAGACGTATATACTGTTCCCTCCGAGAAGTAGGGTTCGACAGGCCAGGAATGTGGTCAAATATTGCATCCGAGATGTTAGATTGCCTTAGATTACGATATCGACCGTTATAAACGCATATAATATTCCCACCGAAAAGTATGCACCGACACGCGAGGAATATTGTAAAATATTACGTCTGAGATAATAGGTTGCCTTAGATTAGGATATACAACGTTATAGACTCATATAATGTTCCCACCGAGAAGTAGGGTCCGACACGCCTGGAATGATGTAGAATATTACATCCGAGATGTCAGGTTGCCTTAGGTTAGGATATATAACGTTATAGACGTATATACTGTTCCCTCCGAGAAGTAGGGTTCGACAGGCTAGGAATGTTGTCCAATATTGCATCCGAGATGTTAGGTTGCCTTAGATAAGGATATATAACGTTATAGACACATATAATGTTACCACCGAGACGTAGGGACCGACATGCCTGGAATGTTGTCAAATGTTACATCCGAGATGTTAGGTTGCTTTAGATTACGATATATAACGTTATAGACGTATATACTGTTCCCACCGAGAAGTAGGGCTCGACACGCCAGGAATGTTGTCAAATATTACATACGAAATGTTCCGGTGGCCTTAGGTTAGGATATATAACGTTATAGACACATATAATGTTACCACCGAGACGTAGGGACCGACATGCCTGGAATGTTGTCAAATGTTACATCCGAGATGTTAGGTGGCCTTAGGTTAGGATATATAACGTTATAGACGCATGTAATGTTACCACCGAGACGTAGGGACCGACACGCCTGGAATGTGGTAAAATGTTACATCCGAGATGTTAGGTTGCCTAAGATTAGAATATATACCGTTATAGACGCATGTAATGTTACCACCGAGACGTACGGACCGACACGCCTGGAATGTTGTCAAATGTTACATCCGAGATGTTAGGTTGCCTTAGGCTAGGATATATGACGTTATAGATGTATATGCTGTTCCCTCCGAGAAGTAGGGTCGACAGGCCAGGAATGTTGTCAAATATTGCATCCGAGATGTTAGGTTGCCTTAGGATAGGATATATAACGTTATAGACGCATGTAATGTTACCACCGAGACGTAGGGACCGACACGCGTGGAATGTTGTCAAATGTTACATCCGAGATGTTAGGTTGCCTTAGGTTAGGATATAAGGACGTTACAGACGTATATACTGTTCCCTCCGAGATGTAGGGTTCGACAGGCCAGGAATGTTGTCAAATATTTCATCCGAGATGTTAGGTTGCCTTAGATTAGGATATATACCGTTATAGACGTAAATACTGTACCCTCCGAGCAGTAGGGTTCGACAGGCCGGGAATGTTGTCAAATATTGCATCCGAGATGTTAGGTTGCCTTAGATTACGATATCGACCGTTATAGACGTATATAATATTCCCACCGGAAAGTATGCACCGACACGCCAGGAATACAGTAAAATATTACGTCTGAGAAAATAGATTGCCTTAGATTAGGATACACAACGTTATAGACTCATATAATGTTCCCACCGAAAAGTAGGGTTCGACACGCCTGGAATGATGTAGAATATTACATCCGAGATGTCAGGTTGCCTTAGGTTAGGATATATAACGTTATAGACGTATATACTGTTCCCTCCGAGAAGTAGGGTTCGACAAGCTAGGAATGTTGTCAAATATTGCATCCGAGATGTTAGGTTGCCTTAGATAAGGATATATAACGTTATAGACACATATAATGTTACCACCGAGACGTAGGGACCGACATGCCTGGAATGTTGTCAAATGTTACATCCGAGATGTTAGGTTGCCTTAGGTTAGGATATATAACGTTATAGACGCATGTAACGTTACCACCGTGACGTAGGGACCGACACACCTGGAATGTTGTCAAATGTTACATCCGAGATGTTAGGTTGCCTTAGGTTAGGATATATGACGTTATAGACGTATATACTGTTCCCACCGAGACGTAGGGACCGACACGCCAGGAATGCTGTCAAATATTACATACGAGATGTTAGGTGGCCTTAGGTTAGGATATATAACGTTATAGACGCATGTAATGTTACCACCGAGACGTAGGGACCGGCACGCCTGGAATGTGGTAAAATGTTACATCCGAGATGTTAGGTTGCCTAAGATTAGAATATATACCGTTATAGACGCATGTATTGTTACCACCGAGACGTAGGGACCGACACGCCTGGAATGTTGTCAAATGTTACATCCGAGATGTTAGGTTGCCTTAGGCTAGGATATATGACGTTACAGACGTATATACTGTTCCCTCCGAGATGTAGGGTTCGACAGGCCAGGAATGTTGTCAAATATTGCATCCGAGATGTTAGGTTGCCTTAGATTAGGATATGCAACGTTATAGACGCATATAATGTTCCCACCGAGAAGTAGTGTCCGACACGCCAGGAATGTTGTCAAATATTACATCCGAGATGTTAGGTTGCCTTAGGTTAGGATATATAACGTTATAGACGTATATACCGTTCCCACCGAGAAGTAGGGTTCGACATGCCAGGAATGTTGTCAAATATTACATACGAGTTGTTAGGTGGCCTTAGGTTAGGATAAATAACGTTATAGACGCATGTAATGGTACCACCGAGACGTAGGGACCGACAGGCCTGGAATGTTGTCAAATGTTACATACGAGATGTTAGGTTGCCTTAGGTTAGGATATATGACGTTATAGACGTATATACTTTTCCCTCCGAGAAGTAGGGTTCGACGGGCCAGGAATGTTGTCAAATATTGCATCCGGGATGTCAAGTTGCCTTAGATAAGGATATATAACGTTATAGACGCATATAATGTTACCACCGAGACGTAGGGACCGACATGCCTGGAATGTTGTCAAATGTTACATACGAGATGTTAGGTTGCCTTAGGTTAGGATATATGACGTTATAGACGTATATACTGTTCCCTCCGAGAAGTAGGGTTCGACGGGCCAGGAATGTTGTCAAATATTGCATCCGAGATGTTAGGTTGCCTTAGATTAGGATACATACCGCTATAGACGTATATACTGTTCCCTCCGAGATGTAGGGTTCGACAGGCCAGGAATGTTGTCAAATATTGCATCCGAGATGTTAGGTTGCCTTAGGTTAGGATATATGACGTTATAGACGTATATACTGTTCCCTCCGTGAAGTAGGGTTCGACAGGCCAGGAATGTTGTCAAATATTGCATCCGAGATGTTAGGTTGCCTTAGATTACGATATCGACCGTTATAGACGTATATAATATTCCCACCGAAAAGTATGCACCGACACGCCAGGAATACTGTAAAATATTACGTCTGAGAAAATAGATTGCCTTAGATTAGGATACACAACGTTATAGACTCATATAATGTTCCCACCGAAAAGTAGGGTCCGACACGCCTGGAATAATGTAGAATATTACATCCGAGATGTCAGGTTGCCTTAGGTTAGGATATATAACGTTATAGACGTATATACTGTTCCCTCCGAGAAGTAGGGTTCGACAAGCTAGGAATGTTGTCAAATATTGCATCCGAGATGTTAGGTTGCCTTAGATAAGGGTATATAACGTTATAGACGTATATACTGTTCCCTCCGAAAAGTAGGGCTCGACAGGCTAGGAATGTTGTCAAATATTGCATCCGAGATGTTAGGTTGCCTTAGATAAGGATATATAACGTTATAGACGCATATAATGTTACCACCGAGACGTAGGGACCGACATGCCTGGAATGTTGTCAAATGTTACATCCAAGATGTTAGGTTATCTTAGGTTAGGATATATAACGTTGTAGACGCATGTAACGTTACCACCGAGACGTAGGGACCGACACACCTGGAATGTTGTCAAATGTTACATCCGAGATGTTAGGTTGCCTTAGGCTAGGATATATGACGTTATAGATGTATATGCTGTTCCCTCCGAGAAGTAGGGTTCGACAGGCCATGAATGTTGTCAAATATTGCATCCGAGATGTTAGGTTGCCTTAGGTTATGATATATGACGTTACAGACGTATATACTGTTCCCACCGAGAAGTAGGGTCCGACACGCCAGGAATGTTGTCAAATATTACATCCGAGATGTTAGGTTGCCTTAGGTTAGGACATATAACGTTATAGACGTATATACTGTTCCCACCGAGAAGTAGGGTTCGACACGCCAGGACTGTTGTCAAATATTACATACGAGATGTTAGGTGGCCTTAGGTTAGGATATATAACGTTATAGACGCATGTAATGTTACCACCGAGACGTAGGGACCGACAGGCCTGGAATGATGTAGAATATTACATCCGATATGTCAGGTTGCCTTAGGTTAGGATATATAACGTTATAGACGTATATACTGTTCCCTCCGAGAAGTAGGGTTCGACAGGCTAGGAATGTTGTCCAATATTGCATCCGAGATGTTAGGTTGCCTTAGATAAGGATATATAACGTTATAGACACATATAATGTTACCACCGAGACGTAGGGACCGACATGCCTGGAATGTTGTCAAATGTTACATCCGAGATGTTAGGTTGCTTTAGATTACGATATATAACGTTATAGACGTATATACTGTTCCCACCGAGAAGTAGGGCTCGACACGCCAGGAATGTTGTCAAATATTACATACGAGATGTTCCGGTGGCCTTAGGTTAGGATATATAACGTTATAGACACATATAATGTTACCACCGAGACGTAGGGACCGACATGCCTGGAATGTTGTCAAATGTTACATCCGAGATGTTAGGTGGCCTTAGGTTAGGATATATAACGTTATAGACGCATGTAATGTTACCACCGAGACGTAGGGACCGACACGCCTGGAATGTGGTAAAATGTTACATCCGAGATGTTAGGTTGCCTAAGATTAGAATATATACCGTTATAGACGCATGTAATGTTACCACCGAGACGTACGGACCGACACGCCTGGAATGTTGTCAAATGTTACATCCGAGATGTTAGGTTGCCTTAGGCTAGGATATATGACGTTATAGATGTATATGCTGTTCCCTCCGAGAAGTAGGGTCGACAGGCCAGGAATGTTGTCAAATATTGCATCCGAGATGTTAGGTTGCCTTAGGATAGGATATATAACGTTATAGACGCATGTAATGTTACCACCGAGACGTAGGGACCGACACGCGTGGAATGTTGTCAAATGTTACATCCGAGATGTTAGGTTGCCTTAGGTTAGGATATAAGGACGTTACAGACGTATATACTGTTCCCTCCGAGATGTAGGGTTCGACAGGCCAGGAATGTTGTCAAATATTTCATCCGAGATGTTAGGTTGCCTTAGATTAGGATATATACCGTTATAGACGTAAATACTGTACCCTCCGAGCAGTAGGGTTCGACAGGCCGGGAATGTTGTCAAATATTGCATCCGAGATGTTAGGTTGCCTTAGATTACGATATCGACCGTTATAGACGTATATAATATTCCCACCGGAAAGTATGCACCGACACGCCAGGAATACAGTAAAATATTACGTCTGAGAAAATAGATTGCCTTAGATTAGGATACACAACGTTATAGACTCATATAATGTTCCCACCGAAAAGTAGGGTTCGACACGCCTGGAATGATGTAGAATATTACATCCGAGATGTCAGGTTGCCTTAGGTTAGGATATATAACGTTATAGACGTATATACTGTTCCCTCCGAGAAGTAGGGTTCGACACGCCAGGACTGTTGTCAAATATTACATACGAGATGTTAGGTGGCCTTAGGTTAGGATATATAACGTTATAGACGCATGTAATGTTACCACCGAGACGTAGGGACCGACAGGCCTGGAATGATGTAGAATATTACATCCGATATGTCAGGTTGCCTTAGGTTAGGATATATAACGTTATAGACGTATATACTGTTCCCTCCGAGAAGTAGGGTTCGACAGGCTAGGAATGTTGTCCAATATTGCATCCGAGATGTTAGGTTGCCTTAGATAAGGATATATAACGTTATAGACACATATAATGTTACCACCGAGACGTAGGGACCGACATGCCTGGAATGTTGTCAAATGTTACATCCGAGATGTTAGGTTGCTTTAGATTACGATATATAACGTTATAGACGTATATACTGTTCCCACCGAGAAGTAGGGCTCGACACGCCAGGAATGTTGTCAAATATTACATACGAGATGTTCCGGTGGCCTTAGGTTAGGATATATAACGTTATAGACACATATAATGTTACCACCGAGACGTAGGGACCGACATGCCTGGAATGTTGTCAAATGTTACATCCGAGATGTTAGGTGGCCTTAGGTTAGGATATATAACGTTATAGACGCATGTAATGTTACCACCGAGACGTAGGGACCGACACGCCTGGAATGTGGTAAAATGTTACATCCGAGATGTTAGGTTGCCTAAGATTAGAATATATACCGTTATAGACGCATGTAATGTTACCACCGAGACGTACGGACCGACACGCCTGGAATGTTGTCAAATGTTACATCCGAGATGTTAGGTTGCCTTAGGCTAGGATATATGACGTTATAGATGTATATGCTGTTCCCTCCGAGAAGTAGGGTCGACAGGCCAGGAATGTTGTCAAATATTGCATCCGAGATGTTAGGTTGCCTTAGGATAGGATATATAACGTTATAGACGCATGTAATGTTACCACCGAGACGTAGGGACCGACACGCGTGGAATGTTGTCAAATGTTACATCCGAGATGTTAGGTTGCCTTAGGTTAGGATATAAGGACGTTACAGACGTATATACTGTTCCCTCCGAGATGTAGGGTTCGACAGGCCAGGAATGTTGTCAAATATTGCATCCGAGATGTTAGGTTGCCTTAGGTTAGGATATATGACGTTATAGACGTATATACTGTTCCCTCCGTGAAGTAGGGTTCGACAGGCCAGGAATGTTGTCAAATATTGCATCCGAGATGTTAGGTTGCCTTAGATTACGATATCGACCGTTATAGACGTATATAATATTCCCACCGAAAAGTATGCACCGACACGCCAGGAATACTGTAAAATATTACGTCTGAGAAAATAGATTGCCTTAGATTAGGATACACAACGTTATAGACTCATATAATGTTCCCACCGAAAAGTAGGGTCCGACACGCCTGGAATAATGTAGAATATTACATCCGAGATGTCAGGTTGCCTTAGGTTAGGATATATAACGTTATAGACGTATATACTGTTCCCTCCGAGAAGTAGGGTTCGACAAGCTAGGAATGTTGTCAAATATTGCATCCGAGATGTTAGGTTGCCTTAGATAAGGGTATATAACGTTATAGACGTATATACTGTTCCCTCCGAAAAGTAGGGCTCGACAGGCTAGGAATGTTGTCAAATATTGCATCCGAGATGTTAGGTTGCCTTAGGTTATGATATATGACGTTACAGACGTATATACTGTTCCCACCGAGAAGTAGGGTCCGACACGCCAGGAATGTTGTCAAATATTACATCCGAGATGTTAGGTTGCCTTAGGTTAGGACATATAACGTTATAGACGTATATACTGTTCCCACCGAGAAGTAGGGTTCGACACGCCAGGACTGTTGTCAAATATTACATACGAGATGTTAGGTGGCCTTAGGTTAGGATATATAACGTTATAGACGCATGTAATGTTACCACCGAGACGTAGGGACCGACAGGCCTGGAATGATGTAGAATATTACATCCGATATGTCAGGTTGCCTTAGGTTAGGATATATAACGTTATAGACGTATATACTGTTCCCTCCGAGAAATAGGGTTCGACAGGCCAGGAATGTTGTCAAATATTGCATCCGAGATGTTAGATTGCCTTAGATAACGATATCGACCGTTATAGATGCATATAATATTCCCACCGAAAACTATGCACCGACACGCCAGGAATATTGTAAAATATTACGTCTGAGATAATAGGTTGCCTTAGATTAGGATATACAACGTTATAGACGCATATAATGTTCCCACCGAGAAGTAGGGTCCGACACGCCTGGAACGGTGCAGAATATTACATCCGAGATGTCAGGTTGCCTTACGTTAGGATATATAACGTTATAGACGTATATACTGTTCCCTCCGAGAAGTAGGGTTCGACAGGCTAGGAATGTTGTCAAATATTGCATCCGGGATGTCAAGTTGCCTTAGATAAGGATATATAACGTTATAGACGCATATAATGTTACCACCGAGACGTAGGGACCGACATGCCTGGAATGTTGTCAAATGTTACGTCCGAGATGTTAGGTTGCCTTAGGTTAGGATATATAACGTTATAGACGCATGTAACGTTACCACCGAGACGTAGGGACCGACACACCTGGAATGTTGTCAAATGTTACATCCGAGATGTTAGGTTGCCTTAGGTTAGGATATATGACGTTATAGACGTATATACTGTTCCCACCGAGACGTAGGGACCGACACGCCAGGAATGTTGTCAAATATTACATACGAGATATTAGGTGGCCTTAGGTTAGGATATATAACGTTATAGACGCATGTAATGTTACCACCGAGACGTAGGGACCGACACGCCTGGAATGTAGTAAAATGTTACATCCGAGATGTTAGGTTGCCTAAGATTAGAATATATACCGTTATAGACGCATGTAATGTTACCACCGAGACGTAGGGACCGACACGCCTGGAATGTTGTCAAATGTTACATCCGAGATGTTAGGTTGCCTTAGGCTAGGATATATGACGTTATAGATGTATATGCTGTTCCCTCCGAGAAGTAGGGTCCACAGGCCAGGAATGTTGTCAAATATTGCATCCGTGATGTTAGGTTGCCTTAGGATAGGATATATAACGTTATAGACGCATGTAATGTTACCACCGAGACGTAGGGACCGACACGCGTGGAATGTTGTCAAATGTTACATCCGAGATGTTAGGTTGTCTTAGGTTAGGATATATGACGTTACAGACGTATATAATGTTCCCTCCGAGATGTAGGGTTCGACAGGCCAGGAATGTTGTCAAATATTTCATCCGAGATGTTAGGTTGCCTTAGATTAGGATATATACCGTTATAGACGTATATACTGTTCCCTCCGAGCAGTAGGGTTCGACAGGCCAGGAATGTTGTCAAATATTGCATCCGAGATGTTAGGTTGCCTTAGATTAGGATATGCAACGTTATAGACGCATATAATTTTCCCACCGAGAAGTAGGGTCCGACACGCCTGGAAGGTTGTAGAATATTACATCCGAGATGTTAGGTTGCCTTAGGTTAGGATATATAACGTTATAGACGTACATACTGTTCCCTCCGAGAAGTAGGGTTCGACAGGCCAGGAATGTCATCAAATATTGCATCCGAGATGTTAGGTTGCCTTAGATTAGGATATATACCGCTATAGACGTATATACTGTTCCCTCCGAGATGTAGGGTTCGACAGGCCAGGAATGTTGTCAAATATTGCATCCGAGATGTTAGGTTGCCTTAGATTAGGAAATATACCGTTATAGACGCATGTAATGTTACCACCGAGACGTAGGGACCGACACGCCTGGAATGTTGTCAAATATTACATACGAGATGTTAGGTTGCCTTAGGTTAGGATATATGACGTTATAGACGTATATACTGTTCCCTCCGAGAAGTAGGGTTCGACAGGCCAGGAATGTTGTCAAATATTGCATCCGAGATGTCAGGTTGCCTTAGATTACGATATCGACCGTTATAGACGTATATAATATTCCCACCGAAAAGTATGCACCGACACGCCAGGAATACTGTAAAATATTACGTCTGAGAAAATAGATTGCCTTAGATTGGGATACACAACGTTATAGACTCATATAATGTTCCCACCGAAAAGTAGGGTCCGACACGCCTGGAATGATGTAGAATATTACATCCGAGATGTCAGGTTGCCTTAGGTTAGGATATATAACGTTATAGACGTATATACTGTTCCCTCCGAGAAGTAGGGTTCGACAAGCTAGGAATGTTGTCAAATATTGCATCCGAGATGTTAGGTTGCCTTAGATAAGGGTATATAACGTTATAGACACATATAATGTTACCACCGAGACGTAGGGACCGACATGCCTGGAATGTTGTCAAATGTTACATCCGAGATGTTAGGTTGCCTTAGGTTAGGATATATAACGTTATAGACGCATGTAACGTTACCACCGAGACGTAGGGACCGACACACCTGGAATGTTGTCAAATGTTACATCCGAGATGTTAGGTTGCCTTAGGTTAGGATATATGACGTTATAGACGTATATACTGTTCCCACCGAGACGTAGGGACCGACACGCCAGGAATGTTGTCAAATATTACATACGAGATGTTAGGTGGCCTTAGGTTAGGATATAGAACGTTATAGACGCATGTAATGTTACCACCGAGACGTAGGGACCGACACGCCTGGAATGTGGTAAAATGTTACATCCGAGATGTTAGGTTGCCTAAGATTAGAATATATACCGTTATAGACGCATGTAATGTTACCACCGAGACGTAGGGACCGACACGCCTGGAATGTTGTCAAATGTTACATCCGAGATGTTAGGTTGCCTTAGGCTAGGATATATGACGTTATAGATGTATATGCTGTTCCCTCCGAGAAGTAGGGTCGACAGGCCAGGAATGTTGTCAAATATTGCATCCGAGATGTTAGGTTGCCTTAGGATAGGATATATAACGTTATAGACGCATGTAATGTTACCACCGAGACGTAGGGACCGACACGCGTGGAATGTTGTCAAATGTTACATCCGAGATGTTAGGTTGCCTTAGGTTAGGATATATGACGTTACAGACGTATATACTGTTCCCTCCGAGATGTAGGGTTCGACAGGCCAGGAATGTTGTCAAATATTTCATCCGAGATGTTAGGTTGCCTTAGATTAGGATATATACCGTTATAGACGTAAATACTGTACCCTCCGAGCAGTAGGGTTCGACAGGCCGGGAATGTTGTCAAATATTGCATCCGAGATGTTAGGTTGCCTTAGATTAGGATATGCAACGTTATAGACGCATATAATGTTCCCACCGAGAAGTAGGGTCCGACACGCCTGGAAGGTTGTAGAATATTACATCCGAGATGTTAGGTTGCCTTAGGTTAGGATATATAACGTTATAGACGTACATACTGTTCCCTCCGAGAAGTAGGGTTCGACAGGCCAGGAATGTTATCAAATATTGCATCCGAGATGTTAGGTTGCCTTAGATTAGGATATATACCGCTATAGACGTATATACTGTTCCCTCCGAGATGTAGGGTTCGACAGGCCAGGAATGTTGTCAAATATTGCATCCGAGATGTTAGGTTGCCTTAGGCTAGGATATATGACGTTATAGACGTATATACTGTTCCCTCCGAGAAGTAGGGTTCGACAAGCTAGGAATGTTGTCAAATATTGCATCCGAGATGTTAGGTTGCCTTAGATAAGGATATATAACGTTATAGACACATATAATGTTACCACCGAGACGTAGGGACCGACATGCCAGGGATGTTGTCAAATGTTACATCCGAGATGTTAGGATGCCTTAGGTTAGGATATATAACGTTATAGACGTAAATACTGTACCCTCCGAGCAGTAGGGTTCGACAGGCCGGGAATGTTGTCAAATATTGCATCCGAGATGTTAGGTTGCCTTAGATTAGGATATGCAACGTTATAGATGCATATAATGTTCCCACCGAGAAGTAGGGTCCGACACGCCTGGAAGGTTGTAGAATATTACATCCGAGATGTTAGGTTGCCTTAGGTTAGGATATATAACGTTATAGACGTACATACTGTTCCCTCCGAGAAGTAGGGTTCGACAGGCCAGGAATGTTATCAAATATTGCATCCGAGATGTTAGGTTGCCTTAGATTAGGATATATACCGCTATAGACGTATATACTGTTCCCACCGAGACGTAGGGACCGACACGCCAGGAATGTTGTCAAATATTACATACGAGATGTTAGGTGGCCTTAGGTTAGGATATAGAACGTTATAGACGCATGTAATGTTACCACCGAGACGTAGGGACCGACACGCCTGGAATGTGGTAAAATGTTACATCCGAGATGTTAGGTTGCCTAAGATTAGAATATATACCGTTATAGACGCATGTAATGTTACCACCGAGACGTAGGGACCGACACGCCTGGAATGTTGTCAAATGTTACATCCGAGATGTTAGGTTGCCTTAGGCTAGGATATATGACGTTATAGATGTATATGCTGTTCCCTCCGAGAAGTAGGGTCGACAGGCCAGGAATGTTGTCAAATATTGCATCCGAGATGTTAGGTTGCCTTAGGATAGGATATATAACGTTATAGACGCATGTAATGTTACCACCGAGACGTAGGGACCGACACGCGTGGAATGTTGTCAAATGTTACATCCGAGATGTTAGGTTGCCTTAGGTTAGGATATATGACGTTACAGACGTATATACTGTTCCCTCCGAGATGTAGGGTTCGACAGGCCAGGAATGTTGTCAAATATTTCATCCGAGATGTTAGGTTGCCTTAGATTAGGATATATACCGTTATAGACGTAAATACTGTACCCTCCGAGCAGTAGGGTTCGACAGGCCAGGAATGTTGTCAAATATTGCATCCGAGATGTTAGGTTGCCTTAGATTAGGATATGCAACGTTATAGACGCATATAATGTTCCCACCGAGAAGTAGGGTCCGACACGCCTGGAAGGTTGTAGAATATTACATCCGAGATGTTAGGTTGCCTTAGGTTAGGATATATAACGTTATAGACGTACATACTGTTCCCTCCGAGAAGTAGGGTTCGACAGGCCAGGAATGTTATCAAATATTGCATCCGAGATATTAGGTTGCCTTAGATTAGGATATATACCGCTATAGACGTATATACTGTTCCCTCCGAGATGTAGGGATCGACAGGCCAGGAATGTTGTAAAATATTACGTCTGAGAAAATAGATTGCCTTAGATTGGGATACACAACGTTATAGACTCATATAATGTTCCCACCGAAAAGTAGGGTCCGACACGCCTGGAATGATGTAGAATATTACATCCGAGATGTCAGGTTGCCTTAGGTTAGGATATATAACGTTATAGACGTATATACTGTTCCCTCCGAGAAGTAGGGTTCGACAAGCTAGGAATGTTGTCAAATATTGCATCCGAGATGTTAGGTTGCCTTAGATTAGGATACACAACGTTATAGACTCATATAATGTTCCCACCGAAAAGTAGGGTTCGACACGCCTGGAATGATGTAGAATATTACATCCGAGATGTCAGGTTGCCTTAGGTTAGGATATATAACGTTATAGACGTATATACTGTTCCCTCCGAGAAGTAGGGTTCGACAAGCTAGGAATGTTGTCAAATATTGCATCCGAGATGTTAGGTTGCCTTAGATAAGGATATATAACGTTATAGACACATATAATGTTACCACCGAGACGTAGGGACCGACATGCCAGGAATGTTGTCAAATGTTACATCCGAGATGTTAGGTTGCCTTAGGTTAGGATATATAACGTTATAGACGCATGTAACGTTACCACCGAGACGTAGGGACCGACACACCTGGAATGTTGTCAAATGTTACATCCGAGATGTTAGGTTGCCTTAGGTTAGGATATATGACGTTATAGACGTATATACAGTTCCCACCGAGAAGTAGGGACCGACACGCCAGGAATGTTGTCAAATATTACATACGAGATGTTAGGTGGCCTTAGGTTAGGATATATAACGTTATAGACGCATGTAATGTTACCACCGAGACGTAGGGACCGGCACGCCTGGAATGTGGTAAAATGTTACATCCGAGATGTTAGGTTGCCTAAGATTAGAATATATACCGTTATAGACGCATGTAATGTTACCACCGAGACGTAGGGACCGACACGCCTGGAATGTTGTCAAATGTTACATCCGAGATGTTAGGTTGCCTTAGGCTAGGATATATGACGTTATAGATGTATATGCTGTTCCCTCCGAGAAGTAGGGTCGACAGGCCAGGAATGTTGTCAAATATTGCATCCGAGATATTAGGTTGCCTTAGGATAGGATATATAACGTTATAGACGCATGTAATGTTACCACCGAGACGTAGGGACCGACACGCGTGGAATGTTGTCAAATGTTACATCCGAGATGTTAGGTTGTCTTAGGTTAGGATATATGACGTTACAGACGTATATACTGTTCCCTCCGAGATGTAGGGTTCGACAGGCCAGGAATGTTGTCAAATATTGCATCCGAGATGTTAGGTTGCCTTAGATTAGGATATGCAACGTTATAGACGCATATAATGTTCCCACCGAGAAGTAGGGTCCGACACGCCAGGAATGTTGTCAAATATTACATCCGAGATGTTAGGTTGCCTTAGGTTAGGATATATAACGTTATAGACGTATATACCGTTCCCACCGAGACGTAGGGACCGACATGCCAGGAATGTTGTCAAATGTTACATCCGAGATGTTAGGTTGCCTTAGGTTAGGATATATAACGTTATAGACGTAAATACTGTACCCTCCGAGCAGTAGGGTTCGACAGGCCGGGAATGTTGTCAAATATTGCATCCGAGATGTTAGGTTGCCTTAGATTAGGATATGCAACGTTATAGACGCATATAATGTTCCCACCGAGAAGTAGGGTCCGACACGCCTGGAAGGTTGTAGAATATTACATCCGAGATGTTAGGTTGCCTTAGGTTAGGATATATAACGTTATAGACGTACATACTGTTCCCTCCGAGAAGTAGGGTTCGACAGGCCAGGAATGTTATCAAATATTGCATCCGAGATGTTAGGTTGCCTTAGATTAGGATATATACCGCTATAGACGTATATACTGTTCCCTCCGAGATGTAGGGTTCGACAGGCCAGGAATGTTGTCAAATATTGCATCCGAGATGTTAGGTTGCCTTAGGCTAGGATATATGACGTTATAGACGTATATACTGTTCCCTCCGAGAAGTAGGGTTCGACAGGCCAGGAATGTTGTCAAATATTGCATCCGAGATGTTAGGTTGCCTTAGATTACGATATCGACCGTTATAGACGTATATGATATTCCCACCGGAAAGTATGCACCGACACGCCAGGAATACTGTAAAATATTACGTCTGAGAAAATAGATTGCCTTAGATTAGGATACACAACGTTATAGACTCATATAATGTTCCCACCGAAAAGTAGGGTTCGACACGCCTGGAATGATGTAGAATATTACATCCGAGATGTCAGGTTGCCTTAGGTTAGGATATATAACGTTATAGACGCATGTAACATTACCACCGAGACGTAGGGACCGACACGCCTGGAATGTTGTCAAATGTTACATCCGAGATGTTAGGTTGCCTTAGGCTAGGATATATGACGTTATAGATGTATATGCTGTTCCCTCCGAGAAGTAGGGTCGACAGGCCAGGAATGTTGTCAAATATTGCATCCGAGATATTAGGTTGCCTTAGGATAGGATATATAACGTTATAGACGCATGTAATGTTACCACCGAGACGTAGGGACCGACACGCGTGGAATGTTGTCAAATGTTACATCCGAGATGTTAGGTTGTCTTAGGTTAGGATATATGACGTTACAGACGTATATACTGTTCCCTCCGAGATGTAGGGTTCGACAGGCCAGGAATGTTGTCAAATATTGCATCCGAGATGTTAGGTTGCCTTAGATTAGGATATGCAACGTTATAGACGCATATATTGTTCCCACCGAGAAGTAGGGTCCGACACGCCAGGAATGTTGTCAAATATTACATCCGAGATGTTAGGTTGCCTTAGGTTAGGATATATAACGTTATAGACGTATATACCGTTCCCACCGAGAAGTAGGGTTCGACATGCCAGGAATGTTGTCAAATATTACATACGAGATGTTAGGTGGCCTTAGGTTAGGATAAATAACGTTATAGACGCATGTAATGGTACCACCGAGACGTAGGGACCGACAGGCCTGGAATGTTGTCAAATGTTACATACGAGATGTTAGGTTGCCTTAGGTTAGGATATATGACGTTATAGACGTATATACTGTTCCCTCCGAGAAGTAGGGTTCGACGGGCCAGGAATGTTGTCAAATATTGCATCCGGGATGTCAAGTTGCCTTAGATAAGGATATATAACGTTATAGACGCATATAATGTTACCACCGAGACGTAGGGACCGACATGCCTGGAATGTTGTCAAATGTTACATACGAGATGTTAGGTTGCCTTAGGTTAGGATATATGACGTTATAGACGTATATACTGTTCCCTCCGAGAAGTAGGGTTCGACGGGCCAGGAATGTTGTCAAATATTGCATCCGGGATGTTAGGTTGCCTTAGATTACGATATCGACCGTTATAGACGTATATAATATTCCCACCGAAAAGTATGCACCGACACGCCAGGAATACTGTAAAATATTACGTCTGAGAAAATAGATTGCCTTAGATTAGGATATACAACGTTATAGACTCATATAATGTTCCCACCGAAAAGTAGTGTCCGACACGCCTGGAATGATGTAGAATATTACATCCGAGATGTCAGGTTGCCTTAGGTTAGGATATATAACGTTATAGACGTATATACTGATCCCTCCGAGAAGTAGGGTTCGACAAGCTAGGAATGCTGTCAAATATTGCATCCGAGATGTTAGGTTGCCTTAGATAAGGATATATAACGTTATAGACACATATAATGTTACCACCGAGACGTAGGGACCGACATGCCTGGAATGTTGTCAAATGTTACATCCGAGATGTTAGGTTGCCTTAGGTTAGGATATATGACGTTATAGACGTATATACTGTTCCCCCCGAGAAGTAGGGTTCGACAGGCCATGAATGTTGTCAAATATTGCATCCGAGATGTTAGGTTGCCTTAGATTAGGATATATAACGTTATAGACGTATATACTGTTCCCTCCGAAAAGTAGGGCTCGACAGGCTAGGAATGTTGTCAAATATTGCATCCGAGATGTTAGGTTGCCTTAGATAAGGATATATAACGTTATAGACGCATATAATGTTACCACCGAGACGTAGGGACCGACATGCCTGGAATGTTGTCAAATGTTACATCCAAGATGTTAGGTTGCCTTAGGTTAGGATATATAACGTTGTAGACGCATGTAACGTTACCACCGAGACGTAGGGACCGACACACCTGGAATGTTGTCAAATGTTACATCCGAGATGTTAGGTTGCCTTAGGCTTGGATATATGACGTTATAGATGTATATGCTGTTCCCTCCGAGAAGTAGGGTTCGACAGGCCATGAATGTTGTCAAATATTGCATCCGAGATGTTAGGTTGCCTTAGGTTATGATATATGACGTTACAGACGTATATACTGTTCCCACCGAGAAGTAGGGTCCGACACGCCAGGAATGTTGTCAAATATTACATCCGAGATGTTAGGTTGCCTTAGGTTAGGATATATAACGTTATAGACGTATATACTGTTCCCACCGAGAAGTAGGGTTCGACACGCCAGGACTGTTGTCAAATATTACATACGAGATGTTAGGTGGCCTTAGGTTAGGATATATAACGTTATAGACGCATGTAATGTTACCACCGAGACGTAGGGACCGACAGGCCTGGAATGATGTAGAATATTACATCCGAGATGTCAGGTTGCCTTAGGTTAGGATATATAACGTTATAGACGTATATACTGTTCCCTCCGAGAAATAGGGTTCGACAGGCCAGGAATGTTGTCAAATATTGCATCCGAGATGTTAGATTGCCTTAGATTACGATATCGACCGTTATAGATGCATATAATATTCCCACCGAAAACTATGCACCGACACGCCAGGAATATTGTAAAATATTACGTCTGAGATAATAGGTTGCCTTAGATTAGGATATACAACGTTATAGACGCATATAATGTTCCCACCGAGAAGTAGGGTCCGACACGCCTGGAACGGTGCAGAATATTACATCCGAGATGTCAGGTTGCCTTACGTTAGGATATATAACGTTATAGACGTATATACTGTTCCCTCCGAGAAGTAGGGTTCGACAGGCTAGGAATGTTGTCAAATATTGCATCCGGGATGTCAAGTTGCCTTAGATAAGGATATATAACGTTATAGACGCATATAATGTTACCACCGAGACGTAGGGACCGACATGCCTGGAATGTTGTCAAATGTTACGTCCGAGATGTTAGGTTGCCTTAGGTTAGGATATATAACGTTATAGACGCATGTAACGTTACCACCGAGACGTAGGGACCGACACACCTGGAATGTTGTCAAATGTTACATCCGAGATGTTAGGTTGCCTTAGGTTAGGATATATGACGTTATAGACGTATATACTGTTCCCACCGAGACGTAGGGACCGACACGCCAGGAATGTTGTCAAATATTACATACGAGATATTAAGTGGCCTTAGGTTAGGATATATAACGTTATAGACGCATGTAATGTTACCACCGAGACGTAGGGACCGACACGCCTGGAATGTTGTCAAATGTTACATCCGAGATGTTAGGTTGTCTTAGGTTAGGATATATGACGTTACAGATATATATACTGTTCCCTCCGAGATGTAGGGTTCGACAGGGCAGGAATGTTGTCACATATTTCATCCGAGATGTTAGGTTGCCTTAGACTACGATATATACCGTTATAGACGTATATACTGTTCCCTCCGAGCAGTAAGGTTCGACAGGCCAGGAATGTTGTCAAATATTGCATCCGAGATGTTAGGTTGCCTTAGATTAGGATATGCAACGTTATAGACGCATATAATGTTACCACCGAGAAGTAGGGTCCGACACGCCTGGAAGGTTATAGAATATTACATCGGAGATGTTAGGTTGCCTTAGGTTAGGATATATAACGTTATAGACGTACATACTGTTCCCTGCGAGAAGTAGGGTTCGACAGGCAAGGAATGTTGTCAAATATTGCATCCGAGATGTTAGATTGCCTTAGATTACGATATCGACCGTTGTGGACGCATATAATATTCCCACCGAAAAGTATGCACCGACACGCGAGGAATATTGTAAAATATTACGTCTGAGATAATAGGTTGCCTTAGATTAGGATATACAACGTTATAGACTCATATAATGTTCCCACCGAGAAGTAGGGTCCGACACGCCTTGAATGATGTAGAATATTATATCCGAGATGTCAGGTTGCCTTCGGTTAGGATATATAACGTTATAGACGTATATACTGTTCCCTCCGAGAAGTAGGGTTCGACAGGCCACGAATGTTGTCAAATATTGCATCCGAGATGTTAGGTTGCCTTAGATAAGGATATACAACGTTATAGACGCATATAATGTTCCCACCGAGAAGTAGGGTCCGACACGCCTGGAAGGTTGTAGAATATTACATCCGAGATGTTAGGTTGCCCTAGGTTAGGATATATAACGTTATAGACGTATATACTGTTCCCTCCGAGAAGTAGGGTTCGACAGGCCAGGAATGTGGTCAAATATTGCATCCGAGATGTTAGGTTGCCTTAGATTAGGATATATACCGCTATAGACGTATATACTGTTCCCTCCGAGATGTAGGGTTCGACAGGCCAGGAATGTTGTCAAATATTGCATCCGAGATGTTAGGTTGCCTTAGGTTAGGATATATGACGTTATAGACGTATATACTGTTCCCTCCGAGAAGTAGGGTTCGACAGGCCAGGAATGTTGTCAAATATTGCATCCGAGATGTTAGGTTGCCTTAGATTACGATATCGACCGTTATAGACGTATATAATATTCCCACCGAAAAGTATGCACCGACACGCCAGGAATACTGTAAAATATTACGTCTGAGAAAATAGATTGCCTTAGATTAGGATACACAACGTTATAGACTCATATAATGTTCCCACCGAAAAGTAGGGTCCGACACGCCTGGAATGATGTAGAATATTACATCCGAGATGTCAGGTTGCCTTAGGTTAGGATATATAACGTTATAGACGTATATACTGTTCCCTCCGAGAAGTAGGGTTCGACAAGCTAGGAATGTTGTCAAATATTGCATCCGAGATGTTAGGTTGCCTTAGATAAGGGTATATAACGTTATAGACACATATAATGTTACCACCGAGACGTAGGGACCGACATGCCTGGAATGTTGTCAAATGGTACATCCGAGATGTTAGGTTGCCTTAGGTTAGGATATATAACGTTATAGACGCATGTAACGTTACCACCGAGACGTAGGGACCGACACACCTGGAATGTTGTCAAATGTTACATCCGAGATGTTAGGTTGCCTTAGGTTAGGATATATGACGTTATAGACGTATATACTGTTCCCACCGAGACATAGGGACCGACACGCCAGGAATGTTGTCAAATATTACATACGAGATGTTAGGTGGCCTTAGGTTAGGATATATAACGTTATAGACGCATGTAATGTTACCACCGAGACGTAGGGACCGACACGCCTGGAATGTGGTAAAATGTTACATCCGAGATGTTAGGTTGCCTAAGATTAGAATATATACGGTTATAGACGCATGTAATGTTACCACCGAGACGTAGGGACCGACACGCCTGGAATGTTGTCAAATGTTACATCCGAGATGTTAGGTTGCCTTAGGCTAGGATATATGACGTTATAGATGTATATGCTGTTCCCTCCGAGAAGTAGGGTCGACAGGCCAGGAATGTTGTCAAATATTGCATCCGAGATGTTAGGTTGCCTTAGGATAGGATATATAACGTTATAGACGCATGTAATGTTACCACCGAGACGTAGGGACCGACACGCGTGGAATGTTGTCAAATGTTACATCCGAGATGTTAGGTTGCCTTAGGTTAGGATATATGACGTTACAGACGTATATACTGTTCCCTCCGAGATGTAGGGTTCGACAGGCCAGGAATGTTGTCAAATATTTCATCCGAGATGTTAGGTTGCCTTAGATTAGGATATATACCGTTATAGACGTAAATACTGTACCCTCCGAGCAGAAGGGTTCGACAGGCCGGGAATGTTGTCAAATATTGCATCCGAGATGTTAGGTTGCCTTAGATTAGGATATGCAACGTTATAGACGCATATAATGTTCCCACCGAGAAGTAGGGTCCGACACGCCTGGAAGGTTGTAGAATATTACATCCGAGATGTTAGGTTGCCTTAGGTTAGGATATATAACGTTATAGACGTACATACTGTTCCCTCCGAGAAGTAGGGTTCGACAGGCCAGGAATGTTATCAAATATTGCATCCGAGATGTTAGGTTGCCTTAGATTAGGATATATACCGCTATAGACGTATATACTGTTCCCTCCGAGATGTAGGGTTCGACAGGCCAGGAATGTTGTCAAATATTGCATCCGAGATGTTAGGTTGCCTTAGGCTAGGATATATGACGTTATAGACGTATATACTGTTCCCTCCGAGAAGTAGGGTTCGACAGGCCAGGAATGTTGTCAAATATTGCATCCGAGATGTTAGGTTGCCTTAGATTACGATATCGACCGTTATAGACGTATATAATATTCCCACCGGAAAGTATGCACCGACACGCCAGGAATACTGTAAAATATTACGTCTGAGAAAATAGATTGCCTTAGATTAGGATACACAACGTTATAGACTCATATAATGTTCCCACCGAAAAGTAGGGTTCGACACGCCTGGAATGATGTAGAATATTACATCCGAGATGTCAGGTTGCCTTAGGTTAGGATATATAACGTTATAGACGTATATACTGTTCCCTCCGAGAAGTAGGGTTCGACAAGCTAGGAATGTTGTCAAATATAGCATCCGAGATGTTAGGTTGCCTTAGATTAGGATATGCAACGTTATAGACGCATATAATGTTCCCACCGAGAAGTAGGGTCCGACACGCCAGGAATGTTGTCAAATATTACATCCGAGATGTTAGGTTGCCTTAGGTTAGGATATATAACGTTATAGACGTATATACCGTTCCCACCGAGAAGTAGGGTTCGACATGCCAGGAATGTTGTCAAATATTACATACGAGATGTTAGGTGGCCTTAGGTTAGGATAAATAACGTTATAGACGCATGTAATGGTACCACCGAGACGTATGGACCGACAGGCCTGGAATGTTGTCAAATGTTACATACGAGATGTTAGGTTGCCTTAGGTTAGGATATATGACGTTATAGACGTATATACTGTTCCCTCCGAGAAGTAGGGTTCGACGGGCCAGGAATGTTGTCAAATATTGCATCCGGGATGTCAAGTTGCCTTAGATAAGGATATATAACGTTATAGACGCATATAATGTTACCACCGAGACGTAGGGACCGACATGCCTGGAATGTTGTCAAATGTTACATACGAGATGTTAGGTTGCCTTAGGTTAGGATATATGACGTTATAGACGTATATACTGTTCCCTCCGAGAAGTAGGGTTCGACGGGCCAGGAATGTTGTCAAATATTGCATCCGGGATGTTAGGTTGCCTTAGATTACGATATCGACCGTTATAGACGTATATAATATTCCCACCGAAAACTATGCACCGACACGCCAGGAATATTGTAAAATATTACGTCTGAGATAATAGGTTGCCTTAGATTAGGATATACAACGTTATAGACGCATATAATGTTCCCACCGAGAAGTAGGGTCCGACACGCCTGCAATGGTGCAGAATAGTACATCCGAGATGTCAGGTTGCCTTACGTTAGGATATATAACGTTATAGACGTATATACTGTTCCCTCCGAGATGTAGGGTTCGACAGGCTAGGAATGCTGTCAAATATTGCATCCGGGATGTCAAGTTGCCTTAGATAAGGATATATAACGTTATAGACGCATATAATGTTACCACCGAGACGTAGGGACCGACATGCCTGGAATGTTGTCAAATGTTACATACGAGATGTTAGGTTGCCTTAGGTTAGGATATATGACGTTATAGACGTATATACTGTTCCCTCCGAGAAGTAGGGTTCGACGGGCCAGGAATGTTGTCAAATATTGCATCCGGGATGTTAGGTTGCCTTAGATTACGATATCGACCGTTATAGACGTATATAATATTCCCACCGAAAAGTATGCACCGACACGCCAGGAATACTGTAAAATATTACGTCTGAGAAAATAGATTGCCTTAGATTAGGATACACAACGTTATAGACTCATATAATGTTCCCACCGAAAAGTAGTGTCCGACACGCCTGGAATGATGTAGAATATTACATCCGAGATGTCAGGTTGCCTTAGGTTAGGATATATAACGTTATAGACGTATATACTGTTCCCTCCGAGAAGTAGGGTTCGACAAGCTAGGAATGCTGTCAAATATTGCATCCGAGATGTTAGGTTGCCTTAGATAAGGATATATAACGTTATAGACACATATAATGTTACCACCGAGACGTAGGGACCGACATGCCTGGAATGTTGTCAAATGTTACATCCGAGATGTTAGGTTGCCTTAGGTTAGGATATATGACGTTATAGACGTATATACTGTTCCCCCCGAGAAGTAGGGTTCGACAGGCCATGAATGTTGTCAAATATTGCATCCGAGATGTTAGGTTGCCTTAGATTAGGATATATAACGTTATAGACGTATATACTGTTCCCTCCGAAAAGTAGGGCTCGACAGGCTAGGAATGTTGTCAAATATTGCATCCGAGATGTTAGGTTGCCTTAGATAAGGATATATAACGTTATAGACGCATATAATGTTACCACCGAGACGTAGGGACCGACATGCCTGGAATGTTGTCAAATGTTACATCCAAGATGTTAGGTTGCCTTAGGTTAGGATATATAACGTTGTAGACGCATGTAACGTTACCACCGAGACGTAGGGACCGACACACCTGGAATGTTGTCAAATGTTACATCCGAGATGTTAGGTTGCCTTAGGCTAGGATATATGACGTTATAGATGTATATGCTGTTCCCTCCGAGAAGTAGGGTTCGACAGGCCATGAATGTTGTCAAATATTGCATCCGAGATGTTAGGTTGCCTTAGGTTATGATATATGACGGTACAGACGTATATACTGTTCCCACCGAGAAGTAGGGTCCGACACGCCAGGAATGTTGTCAAATATTACATCCGAGATGTTAGGTTGCCTTAGGTTAGGATATATAACGTTATAGACGTATATACTGTTCCCACCGAGAAGTAGGGTTCGACACGCCAGGACTGTTGTCAAATATTACATACGAGATGTTAGGTGGCCTTAGGTTAGGATATATAACGTTATAGACGCATGTAATGTTACCACCGAGACGTAGGGACCGACAGGCCTGGAATGATGTAGAATATTACATCCGAGATGTCAGGTTGCCTTAGGTTAGGATATATAACGTTATAGACGTATATACTGTTCCCTCCGAGAAATAGGGTTCGACAGGACAGGAATGTTGTCAAATATTGCATCCGAGATGTTAGGTTGTCTTAGGTTAGGATATATGACGTTACAGATATATATACTGTTCCCTCCGAGATGTAGGGTTCGACAGGCCAGGAATGTTGTCACATATTTCATCCGAGATGTTAGGTTGCCTTAGACTACGATATATACCGTTATAGACGTATACACTGTTCCCTCCGAGCAGTAAGGTTCGACAGGCCAGGAATGTTGTCAAATATTGCATCCGAGATGTTAGGTTGCCTTAGATTAGGATATGCAACGTTATAGACGCATATAATGTTACCACCGAGAAGTAGGGTCCGACACGCCTGGAAGGTTGTAGAATATTACATCGGAGATGTTAGGTTGCCTTAGGTTAGGATATATAACGTTATAGACGTACATACTGTTCCCTCCGAGAAGTAGGGTTCGACAGGCAAGGAATGTTGTCAAATATTGCATCCGAGATGTTAGATTGCCTTAGATTACGATATCGACCGTTGTGCACGTATATAATATTCCCACCGAAAAGTATGCACCGACACGCGAGGAATATTGTAAAATATTACGTCTGAGATAATAGGTTGCCTTAGATTAGCATATACAACGTTATAGACTCATATAATGTTCCCACCGAGAAGTAGGGTCCGACACGCCTTGAATGATGTAGAATATTATATCCGAGATGTCAGGTTGCCTTCGGTTAGGATATATAACGTTATAGACGTATATACTGTTCCCTCCGAGAAGTAGGGTTCGACAGGCCACGAATGTTGTCAAATATTGCATCCGAGATGTTAGGTTGCCTTAGATAAGGATATACAACGTTATAGACGCATATAATGTTCCCACCGAGAAGTAGGGTCCGACACGCCTGGAAGGTTGTAGAATATTACATCCGAGATGTTAGGTTGCCCTAGGTTAGGATATATAACGTTATAGACGTATATACTGTTCCCTCCGAGAAGTAGGGTTCGACAGGCCAGGAATGTGGTCAAATATTGCATCCGAGATGTTAGATTGCCTTAGATTACGATATCGACCGTTATAAACGCATATAATATTCCCACCGAAAAGTATGCACCGACACGCGAGGAATATTGTAAAATATTACGTCTGAGATAATAGGTTGCCTTAGATTAGGATATACAACGTTATAGACTCATATAATGTTCCCACCGAGAAGTAGGGTCCGACACGCCTGGAATGATGTAGAATATTACATCCGAGATGTCAGGTTGCCTTAGGTTAGGATATATAACGTTATAGACGTATATACTGTTCCCTCCGAGAAGTAGGGTTCGACAGGCTAGGAATGTTGTCCAATATTGCATCCGAGATGTTAGGTTGCCTTAGATAAGGATATATAACGTTATAGACACATATAATGTTACCACCGAGACGTAGGGACCGACATGCCTGGAATGTTGTCAAATGTTACATCCGAGATGTTAGGTTGCTTTAGATTACGATATATAACGTTATAGACGTATATACTGTTCCCACCGAGAAGTAGGGCTCGACACGCCAGGAATGTTGTCAAATATTACATACGAGATGTTCCGGTGGCCTTAGGTTAGGATATATAACGTTATAGACACATATAATGTTACCACCGAGACGTAGGGACCGACATGCCTGGAATGTTGTCAAATGTTACATCCGAGATGTTAGGTGGCCTTAGGTTAGGATATATAACGTTATAGACGCATGTAATGTTACCACCGAGACGTAGGGACCGACACGCCTGGAATGTGGTAAAATGTTACATCCGAGATGTTAGGTTGCCTAAGATTAGAATATATACCGTTATAGACGCATGTAATGTTACCACCGAGACGTAGGGACCGACACGCCTGGAATGTTGTCAAATGTTACATCCGAGATGTTAGGTTGCCTTAGGCTAGGATATATGACGTTATAGATGTATATGCTGTTCCCTCCGAGAAGTAGGGTCGACAGGCCAGGAATGTTGTCAAATATTGCATCCGAGATGTTAGGTTGCCTTAGGATAGGATATATAACGTTATAGACGCATGTAATGTTACCACCGAGACGTAGGGACCGACACGCGTGGAATGTTGTCAAATGTTACATCCGAGATGTTAGGTTGCCTTAGGTTAGGATATAAGGACGTTACAGACGTATATACTGTTCCCTCCGAGATGTAGGGTTCGACAGGCCAGGAATGTTGTCAAATATTTCATCCGAGATGTTAGGTTGCCTTAGATTAGGATATATACCGTTATAGACGTAAATACTGTACCCTCCGAGCAGTAGGGTTCGACAGGCCGGGAATGTTGTCAAATATTGCATCCGAGATGTTAGGTTGCCTTAGATTACGATATCGACCGTTATAGACGTATATAATATTCCCACCGGAAAGTATGCACCGACACGCCAGGAATACAGTAAAATATTACGTCTGAGAAAATAGATTGCCTTAGATTAGGATACACAACGTTATAGACTCATATAATGTTCCCACCGAAAAGTAGGGTTCGACACGCCTGGAATGATGTAGAATATTACATCCGAGATGTCAGGTTGCCTTAGGTTAGGATATATAACGTTATAGACGTATATACTGTTCCCTCCGAGAAGTAGGGTTCGACAAGCTAGGAATGTTGTCAAATATTGCATCCGAGATGTTAGGTTGCCTTAGATAAGGATATATAACGTTATAGACACATATAATGTTACCACCGAGACGTAGGGACCGACATGCCTGGAATGTTGTCAAATGTTACATCCGAGATGTTAGGTTGCCTTAGGTTAGGATATATAACGTTATAGACGCATGTAACGTTACCACCGTGACGTAGGGACCGACACACCTGGAATGTTGTCAAATGTTACATCCGAGATGTTAGGTTGCCTTAGGTTAGGATATATGACGTTATAGACGTATATACTGTTCCCACCGAGACGTAGGGACCGACACGCCAGGAATGCTGTCAAATATTACATACGAGATGTTAGGTGGCCTTAGGTTAGGATATATAACGTTATAGACGCATGTAATGTTACCACCGAGACGTAGGGACCGGCACGCCTGGAATGTGGTAAAATGTTACATCCGAGATGTTAGGTTGCCTAAGATTAGAATATATACCGTTATAGACGCATGTATTGTTACCACCGAGACGTAGGGACCGACACGCCTGGAATGTTGTCAAATGTTACATCCGAGATGTTAGGTTGCCTTAGGCTAGGATATATGACGTTACAGACGTATATACTGTTCCCTCCGAGATGTAGGGTTCGACAGGCCAGGAATGTTGTCAAATATTGCATCCGAGATGTTAGGTTGCCTTAGATTAGGATATGCAACGTTATAGACGCATATAATGTTCCCACCGAGAAGTAGTGTCCGACACGCCAGGAATGTTGTCAAATATTACATCCGAGATGTTAGGTTGCCTTAGGTTAGGATATATAACGTTATAGACGTATATACCGTTCCCACCGAGAAGTAGGGTTCGACATGCCAGGAATGTTGTCAAATATTACATACGAGTTGTTAGGTGGCCTTAGGTTAGGATAAATAACGTTATAGACGCATGTAATGGTACCACCGAGACGTAGGGACCGACAGGCCTGGAATGTTGTCAAATGTTACATACGAGATGTTAGGTTGCCTTAGGTTAGGATATATGACGTTATAGACGTATATACTTTTCCCTCCGAGAAGTAGGGTTCGACGGGCCAGGAATGTTGTCAAATATTGCATCCGGGATGTCAAGTTGCCTTAGATAAGGATATATAACGTTATAGACGCATATAATGTTACCACCGAGACGTAGGGACCGACATGCCTGGAATGTTGTCAAATGTTACATACGAGATGTTAGGTTGCCTTAGGTTAGGATATATGACGTTATAGACGTATATACTGTTCCCTCCGAGAAGTAGGGTTCGACGGGCCAGGAATGTTGTCAAATATTGCATCCGAGATGTTAGGTTGCCTTAGATTAGGATACATACCGCTATAGACGTATATACTGTTCCCTCCGAGATGTAGGGTTCGACAGGCCAGGAATGTTGTCAAATATTGCATCCGAGATGTTAGGTTGCCTTAGGTTAGGATATATGACGTTATAGACGTATATACTGTTCCCTCCGTGAAGTAGGGTTCGACAGGCCAGGAATGTTGTCAAATATTGCATCCGAGATGTTAGGTTGCCTTAGATTACGATATCGACCGTTATAGACGTATATAATATTCCCACCGAAAAGTATGCACCGACACGCCAGGAATACTGTAAAATATTACGTCTGAGAAAATAGATTGCCTTAGATTAGGATACACAACGTTATAGACTCATATAATGTTCCCACCGAAAAGTAGGGTCCGACACGCCTGGAATAATGTAGAATATTACATCCGAGATGTCAGGTTGCCTTAGGTTAGGATATATAACGTTATAGACGTATATACTGTTCCCTCCGAGAAGTAGGGTTCGACCAGCTAGGAATGTTGTCAAATATTGCATCCGAGATGTTAGGTTGCCTTAGATAAGGGTATATAACGTTATAGACGTATATACTGTTCCCTCCGAAAAGTAGGGCTCGACAGGCTAGGAATGTTGTCAAATATTGCATCCGAGATGTTAGGTTGCCTTAGATAAGGATATATAACGTTATAGACGCATATAATGTTACCACCGAGACGTAGGGACCGACATGCCTGGAATGTTGTCAAATGTTACATCCAAGATGTTAGGTTATCTTAGGTTAGGATATATAACGTTGTAGACGCATGTAACGTTACCACCGAGACGTAGGGACCGACACACCTGGAATGTTGTCAAATGTTACATCCGAGATGTTAGGTTGCCTTAGGCTAGGATATATGACGTTATAGATGTATATGCTGTTCCCTCCGAGAAGTAGGGTTCGACAGGCCATGAATGTTGTCAAATATTGCATCCGAGATGTTAGGTTGCCTTAGGTTATGATATATGACGTTACAGACGTATATACTGTTCCCACCGAGAAGTAGGGTCCGACACGCCAGGAATGTTGTCAAATATTACATCCGAGATGTTAGGTTGCCTTAGGTTAGGACATATAACGTTATAGACGTATATACTGTTCCCACCGAGAAGTAGGGTTCGACACGCCAGGACTGTTGTCAAATATTACATACGAGATGTTAGGTGGCCTTAGGTTAGGATATATAACGTTATAGACGCATGTAATGTTACCACCGAGACGTAGGGACCGACAGGCCTGGAATGATGTAGAATATTACATCCGATATGTCAGGTTGCCTTAGGTTAGGATATATAACGTTATAGACGTATATACTGTTCCCTCCGAGAAATAGGGTTCGACAGGCCAGGAATGTTGTCAAATATTGCATCCGAGATGTTAGATTGCCTTAGATAACGATATCGACCGTTATAGATGCATATAATATTCCCACCGAAAACTATGCACCGACACGCCAGGAATATTGTAAAATATTACGTCTGAGATAATAGGTTGCCTTAGATTAGGATATACAACGTTATAGACGCATATAATGTTCCCACCGAGAAGTAGGGTCCGACACGCCTGGAACGGTGCAGAATATTACATCCGAGATGTCAGGTTGCCTTACGTTAGGATATATAACGTTATAGACGTATATACTGTTCCCTCCGAGAAGTAGGGTTCGACAGGCTAGGAATGTTGTCAAATATTGCATCCGGGATGTCAAGTTGCCTTAGATAAGGATATATAACGTTATAGACGCATATAATGTTACCACCGAGACGTAGGGACCGACATGCCTGGAATGTTGTCAAATGTTACGTCCGAGATGTTAGGTTGCCTTAGGTTAGGATATATAACGTTATAGACCCATGTAACGTTACCACCGAGACGTAGGGACCGACACACCTGGAATGTTGTCAAATGTTACATCCGAGATGTTAGGTTGCCTTAGGTTAGGATATATGACGTTATAGACGTATATACTGTTCCCACCGAGACGTAGGGACCGACACGCCAGGAATGTTGTCAAATATTACATACGAGATATTAGGTGGCCTTAGGTTAGGATATATAACGTTATAGACGCATGTAATGTTACCACCGAGACGTAGGGACCGACACGCCTGGAATGTGGTAAAATGTTACATCCGAGATGTTAGGTTGCCTAAGATTAGAATATATACCGTTATAGACGCATGTAATGTTACCACCGAGAAGTAGGGACCGACACGCCTGGAATGTTGTCAAATGTTACATCCGAGATGTTAGGTTGCCTTAGGCTAGGATATATGACGTTATAGATGTATATGCTGTTCCCTCCGAGAAGTAGGGTCCACAGGCCAGGAATGTTGTCAAATATTGCATCCGTGATGTTAGGTTGCCTTAGGATAGGATATATAACGTTATAGACGCATGTAATGTTACCACCGAGACGTAGGGACCGACACGCGTGGAATGTTGTCAAATGTTACATCCGAGATGTTAGGTTGTCTTAGGTTAGGATATATGACGTTACAGACGTATATAATGTTCCCTCCGAGATGTAGGGTTCGACAGGCCAGGAATGTTGTCAAATATTTCATCCGAGATGTTAGGTTGCCTTAGATTAGGATATATACCGTTATAGACGTATATACTGTTCCCTCCGAGCAGTAGGGTTCGACAGGCCAGGAATGTTGTCAAATATTGCATCCGAGATGTTAGGTTGCCTTAGATTAGGATATGCAACGTTATAGACGCATATAATGTTCCCACCGAGAAGTAGGGTCCGACACGCCTGGAAGGTTGTAGAATATTACATCCGAGATGTTAGGTTGCCTTAGGTTAGGATATATAACGTTATAGACGTACATACTGTTCCCTCCGAGAAGTAGGGTTCGACAGGCCAGGAATGTCATCAAATATTGCATCCGAGATGTTAGGTTGCCTTAGATTAGGATATATACCGCTATAGACGTATATACTGTTCCCTCCGAGATGTAGGGTTCGACAGGCCAGGAATGTTGTCAAATATTGCATCCGAGATGTTAGGTTGCCTTAGATTAGGAAATATACCGTTATAGACGCATGTAATGTTACCACCGAGACGTAGGGACCGACACGCCTGGAATGTTGTCAAATATTACATACGAGATGTTAGGTTGCCTTAGGTTAGGATATATGACGTTATAGACGTATATACTGTTCCCTCCGAGAAGTAGGGTTCGACAGGCCAGGAATGTTGTCAAATATTGCATCCGAGATGTCAGGTTGCCTTAGATTACGATATCGACCGTTATAGACGTATATAATATTCCCACCGAAAAGTATGCACCGACACGCCAGGAATACTGTAAAATATTACGTCTGAGAAAATAGATTGCCTTAGATTGGGATACACAACGTTATAGACTCATATAATGTTCCCACCGAAAAGTAGGGTCCGACACGCCTGGAATGATGTAGAATATTACATCCGAGATGTCAGGTTGCCTTAGGTTAGGATATATAACGTTATAGACGTATATACTGTTCCCTCCGAGAAGTAGGGTTCGACAAGCTAGGAATGTTGTCAAATATTGCATCCGAGATGTTAGGTTGCCTTAGATAAGGGTATATAACGTTATAGACACATATAATGTTACCACCGAGACGTAGGGACCGACATGCCTGGAATGTTGTCAAATGTTACATCCGAGATGTTAGGTTGCCTTAGGTTAGGATATATAACGTTATAGACGCATGTAACGTTACCACCGAGACGTAGGGACCGACACACCTGGAATGTTGTCAAATGTTACATCCGAGATGTTAGGTTGCCTTAGGTTAGGATATATGACGTTATAGACGTATATACTGTTCCCACCGAGACGTAGGGACCGACACGCCAGGAATGTTGTCAAATATTACATACGAGATGTTAGGTGGCCTTAGGTTAGGATATAGAACGTTATAGACGCATGTAATGTTACCACCGAGACGTAGGGACCGACACGCCTGGAATGTGGTAAAATGTTACATCCGAGATGTTAGGTTGCCTAAGATTAGAATATATACCGTTATAGACGCATGTAATGTTACCACCGAGACGTAGGGACCGACACGCCTGGAATGTTGTCAAATGTTACATCCGAGATGTTAGGTTGCCTTAGGCTAGGATATATGACGTTATAGATGTATATGCTGTTCCCTCCGAGAAGTAGGGTCGACAGGCCAGGAATGTTGTCAAATATTGCATCCGAGATGTTAGGTTGCCTTAGGATAGGATATATAACGTTATAGACGCATGTAATGTTACCACCGAGACGTAGGGACCGACACGCGTGGAATGTTGTCAAATGTTACATCCGAGATGTTAGGTTGCCTTAGGTTAGGATATATGACGTTACAGACGTATATACTGTTCCCTCCGAGATGTAGGGTTCGACAGGCCAGGAATGTTGTCAAATATTTCATCCGAGATGTTAGGTTGCCTTAGATTAGGATATATACCGTTATAGACGTAAATACTGTACCCTCCGAGCAGTAGGGTTCGACAGGCCGGGAATGTTGTCAAATATTGCATCCGAGATGTTAGGTTGCCTTAGATTAGGATATGCAACGTTATAGACGCATATAATGTTCCCACCGAGAAGTAGGGTCCGACACGCCTGGAAGGTTGTAGAATATTACATCCGAGATGTTAGGTTGCCTTAGGTTAGGATATATAACGTTATAGACGTACATACTGTTCCCTCCGAGAAGTAGGGTTCGACAGGCCAGGAATGTTATCAAATATTGCATCCGAGATGTTAGGTTGCCTTAGATTAGGATATATACCGCTATAGACGTATATACTGTTCCCTCCGAGATGTAGGGTTCGACAGGCCAGGAATGTTGTCAAATATTGCATCCGAGATGTTAGGTTGCCTTAGGCTAGGATATATGACGTTATAGACGTATATACTGTTCCCTCCGAGAAGTAGGGTTCGACAAGCTAGGAATGTTGTCAAATATTGCATCCGAGATGTTAGGTTGCCTTAGATAAGGATATATAACGTTATAGACACATATAATGTTACCACCGAGACGTAGGGACCGACATGCCAGGGATGTTGTCAAATGTTACATCCGAGATGTTAGGATGCCTTAGGTTAGGATATATAACGTTATAGACGTAAATACTGTACCCTCCGAGCAGTAGGGTTCGACAGGCCGGGAATGTTGTCAAATATTGCATCCGAGATGTTAGGTTGCCTTAGATTAGGATATGCAACGTTATAGACGCATATAATGTTCCCACCGAGAAGTAGGGTCCGACACGCCTGGAAGGTTGTAGAATATTACATCCGAGATGTTAGGTTGCCTTAGGTTAGGATATATAACGTTATAGACGTACATACTGTTCCCTCCGAGAAGTAGGGTTCGACAGGCCAGGAATGTTATCAAATATTGCATCCGAGATGTTAGGTTGCCTTAGATTAGGATATATACCGCTATAGACGTATATACTGTTCCCTCCGAGATGTAGGGATCGACAGGCCAGGAATGTTGTCAAATATTACATACGAGATGTTAGGTTGCCTTAGGTTAGGATATATGACGTTATAGACGTATATACTGTTCCCTCCGAGAAGTAGGGTTCGACAGGCCAGGAATGTTGTCAAATATTGCATCCGAGATGTCAGGTTGCCTTAGATTACGATATCGACCGTTATAGACGTATATAATATTCCCACCGAAAAGTATGCACCGACACGCCAGGAATACTGTAAAATATTACGTCTGAGAAAATAGATTGCCTTAGATTGGGATACACAACGTTATAGACTCTTATAATGTTCCCACCGAAAAGTAGGGTCCGACACGCCTGGAATGATGTAGAATATTACATCCGAGATGTCAGGTTGCCTTAGGTTAGGATATATAACGTTATAGACGTATATACTGTTCCCTCCGAGAAGTAGGGTTCGACAAGCTAGGAATGTTGTCAAATATTGCATCCGAGATGTTAGGTTGCCTTAGATAAGGGTATATAACGTTATAGACACATATAATGTTACCACCGAGACGTAGGGACCGACATGCCTGGAATGTTGTCAAATGTTACATCCGAGATGTTAGGTTGCCTTAGGTTAGGATATATAACGTTATAGACGCATGTAACGTTACCACCGAGACGTAGGGACCGACACACCTGGAATGTTGTCAAATGTTACATCCGAGATGTTAGGTTGCCTTAGGTTAGGATATATGACGTTATAGACGTATATACTGTTCCCACCGAGAAGTAGGGTCGACAGGCCAGGAATGTTGTCAAATATTGCATCCGAGATGTTAGGTTGCCTTAGGATAGGATATATAACGTTATAGACGCATGTAATGTTACCACCGAGACGTAGGGACCGACACGCGTGGAATGTTGTCAAATATTACATCCGAGATGTTAGGTTGCCTTAGGTTAGGATATATGACGTTACAGACGTATATACTGTTCCCTCCGAGATGTAGGGTTCGACAGGCCAGGAATGTTGTCAAATATTTCATCCGAGATGTTAGGTTGCCTTAGATTAGGATATATACCGTTATAGACGTAAATACTGTACCCTCCGAGCAGTAGGGTTCGACAGGCCGGGAATGTTGTCAAATATTGCATCCGAGATGTTAGGTTGCCTTAGATTAGGATATGCAACGTTATAGAGGCATATAATGTTCCCACCGAGAAGTAGGGTCCGACACGCCTGGAAGGTTGTAGAATATTACATCCGAGATGTTAGGTTGCCTTAGGTTAGGATATATAACGTTATAGACGTACATACTGTTCCCTCCGAGAAGTAGGGTTCGACAGGCCAGGAATGTTATCAAATATTGCATCCGAGATGTTAGGTTGCCTTAGATTAGGATATATACCGCTATAGACGTATATACTGTTCCCTCCGAGATGTAGGGTTCGGCAGGCCAGGAATGTTGTCAAATATTGCATCCGAGATGTTAGGTTGCCTTAGGCTAGGATATATGACGTTATAGACGTATATACTGTTCCCTCCGAGAAGTAGGGTTCGACAAGCTAGGAATGTTGTCAAATATTGCATCCGAGATGTTAGGTTGCCTTAGATAAGGATATATAACGTTATAGACACATATAATGTTACCACCGAGACGTAGGGACCGACATGCCAGGAATGTTGTCAAATGTTACATCCGAGATGTTAGGATGCCTTAGGTTAGGATATATAACGTTATAGACGTGAATACTGTACCCTCCGAGCAGTAGGGTTCGACAGGCCGGGAATGTTGTCAAATATTGCATCCGAGATGTTAGGTTGCCTTAGATTAGGATATGCAACGTTATAGACGCATATAATGTTCCCACCGAGAAGTAGGGTCCGACACGCCTGGAAGGTTGTAGAATATTACATCCGAGATGTTAGGTTGCCTTAGGTTAGGATATATAACGTTATAGACGTACATACTGTTCCCTCCGAGAAGTAGGGTTCGACAGGCCAGGAATGTTATCAAATATTGCATCCGAGATGTTAGGTTGCCTTAGATTAGGATATATACCGCTATAGACGTATATACTGTTCCCTCCGAGATGTAGGGATCGACAGGCCAGGAATGTTGTCAAATATTGCATCCGAGATGTTAGGTTGCCTTAGGCTAGGATATATGACGTTATAGACGTATATACTGTTCCCTCCGAGAAGTAGGGTTCGACAGGCCAGGAATGTTGTCAAATATTGCATCCGAGATGTTAGGTTGCCTTAGATTACGATATCGACCGTTATAGACGTATATAATATTCCCACCGGAAAGTATGCACCGACACGCCAGGAATACTGTAAAATATTACGTCTGAGAAAATAGATTGCCTTAGATTAGGATACACAACGTTATAGACTCATATAATGTTCCCACCGAAAAGTAGGGTTCGACACGCCTGGAATGATGTAGAATATTACATCCGAGATGTCAGGTTGCCTTAGGTTAGGATATATAACGTTATAGACGTATATACTGTTCCCTCCGAGAAGTAGGGTTCGACAAGCTAGGAATGTTGTCAAATATTGCATCCGAGATGTTAGGTTGCCTTAGATAAGGATATATAACGTTATAGACACATATAATGTTACCACCGAGACGTAGGGACCGACATGCCAGGAATGTTGTCAAATGTTACATCCGAGATGTTAGGTTGCCTTAGGTTAGGATATATAACGTTATAGACGCATGTAACGTTACCACCGAGACGTAGGGACCGACACACCTGGAATGTTGTCAAATGTTACATCCGAGATGTTAGGTTGCCTTAGGTTAGGATATATGACGTTATAGGCGTATATACAGTTCCCACCGAGAAGTAGGGACCGACACGCCAGGAATGTTGTCAAATATTACATACGAGATGTTAGGTGGCCTTAGGTTAGGATATATAACGTTATAGACGCATGTAATGTTACCACCGAGACGTAGGGACCGGCACGCCTGGAATGTGGTAAAATGTTACATCCGAGATGTTAGGTTGCCTAAGATTAGAATATATACCGTTATAGACGCATGTAATGTTACCACCGAGACGTAGGGACCGACACGCCTGGAATGTTGTCAAATGTTACATCCGAGATGTTAGGTTGCCTTAGGCTAGGATATATGACGTTATAGATGTATATGCTGTTCCCTCCGAGAAGTAGGGTCGACAGGCCAGGAATGTTGTCAAATATTGCATCCGAGATATTAGGTTGCCTTAGGATAGGATATATAACGTTATAGACGCATGTAATGTTACCACCGAGACGTAGGGACCGACACGCGTGGAATGTTGTCAAATGTTACATCCGAGATGTTAGGTTGTCTTAGGTTAGGATATATGACGTTACAGACGTATATACTGTTCCCTCCGAGATGTAGGGTTCGACAGGCCAGGAATGTTGTCAAATATTGCATCCGAGATGTTAGGTTGCCTTAGATTAGGATATGCAACGTTATAGACGCATATAATGTTCCCACCGAGAAGTAGGGTCCGACACGCCAGGAATGTTGTCAAATATTACATCCGAGATGTTAGGTTGCCTTAGGTTAGGATATATAACGTTATAGACGTATATACCGTTCCCACCGAGACGTAGGGACCGACATGCCAGGAATGTTGTCAAATGTTACATCCGAGATGTTAGGTTGCCTTAGGTTAGGATATATAACGTTATAGACGTATATACTGTTCCCTCCGAGATGTAGGGTTCGACAGGCCAGGAATGTTGTCAAATATTGCATCCGAGATGTTAGGTTGCCTTAGATTAGGATATGCAACGTTATAGACGCATATAATGTTCCCACCGAGAAGTAGGGTCCGACACGCCAGGAATGTTGTCAAATATTACATCCGAGAAGTTAGGTTGCCTTAGGTTAGGATATATAACGTTATAGACGTATATACCGTTCCCACCGAGAAGTAGGGTTCGACATGCCAGGAATGTTGTCAAATATTACATACGAGATGTTAGGTGGCCTTAGGTTAGGATAAATAACGTTATAGACGCATATAATGTTACCACCGAGACGTAGGGACCGACATGCCTGGAATGTTGTCAAATGTTACGTCCGAGATGTTAGGTTGCCTTAGGTTAGGATATATAACGTTATAGACGCATGTAACGTTACCACCGAGACGTAGGGACCGACACACCTGGAATGTTGTCAAATGTTACATCCGAGATGTTAGGTTGCCTTAGGTTAGGATATATGACGTTATAGACGTATATACTGTTCCCACCGAGACGTAGGGACCGACACGCCAGGAATGTTGTCAAATATTACATACGAGATATTAGGTGGCCTTAGGTTAGGATATATAACGTTATAGACGCATGTAATGTTACCACCGAGACGTAGGGACCGACACGCCTGGAATGTGGTAAAATGTTACATCCGAGATGTTAGGTTGCCTAAGATTAGAATATATACCGTTATAGACGCATGTAATGTTACCACCGAGACGTAGGGACCGACACGCCTGGAATGTTGTCAAATGTTACATCCGAGATGTTAGGTTGCCTTAGGCTAGGATATATGACGTTATAGATGTATATGCTGTTCCCTCCGAGAAGTAGGGTCCACAGGCCAGGAATGTTGTCAAATATTGCATCCGTGATGTTAGGTTGCCTTAGGATAGGATATATAACGTTATAGACGCATGTAATGTTACCACCGAGACGTAGGGACCGACACGCGTGGAATGTTGTCAAATGTTACATCCGAGATGTTAGGTTGTCTTAGGTTAGGATATATGACGTTACAGACGTATATAATGTTCCCTCCGAGATGTAGGGTTCGACAGGCCAGGAATGTTGTCAAATATTTCATCCGAGATGTTAGGTTGCCTTAGATTAGGATATATACCGTTATAGACGTATATACTGTTCCCTCCGAGCAGTAGGGTTCGACAGGCCAGGAATGTTGTCAAATATTGCATCCGAGATGTTAGGTTGCCTTAGATTAGGATATGCAACGTTATAGACGCATATAATGTTCCCACCGAGAAGTAGGGTCCGACACGCCTGGAAGGTTGTAGAATATTACATCCGAGATGTTAGGTTGCCTTAGGTTAGGATATATAACGTTATAGACGTACATACTGTTCCCTCCGAGAAGTAGGGTTCGACAGGCCAGGAATGTCATCAAATATTGCATCCGAGATGTTAGGTTGCCTTAGATTAGGATATATACCGCTATAGACGTATATACTGTTCCCTCCGAGATGTAGGGTTCGACAGGCCAGGAATGTTGTCAAATATTGCATCCGAGATGTTAGGTTGCCTTAGATTAGGAAATATACCGTTATAGACGCATGTAATGTTACCACCGAGACGTAGGGACCGACACGCCTGGAATGTTGTCAAATATTACATACGAGATGTTAGGTTGCCTTAGGTTAGGATATATGACGTTATAGACGTATATACTGTTCCCTCCGAGAAGTAGGGTTCGACAGGCCAGGAATGTTGTCAAATATTGCATCCGAGATGTCAGGTTGCCTTAGATTACGATATCGACCGTTATAGACGTATATAATATTCCCACCGAAAAGTATGCACCGACACGCCAGGAATACTGTAAAATATTACGTCTGAGAAAATAGATTGCCTTAGATTGGGATACACAACGTTATAGACTCATATAATGTTCCCACCGAAAAGTAGGGTCCGACACGCCTGGAATGATGTAGAATATTACATCCGAGATGTCAGGTTGCCTTAGGTTAGGATATATAACGTTATAGACGTATATACTGTTCCCTCCGAGAAGTAGGGTTCGACAAGCTAGGAATGTTGTCAAATATTGCATCCGAGATGTTAGGTTGCCTTAGATAAGGGTATATAACGTTATAGACACATATAATGTTACCACCGAGACGTAGGGACCGACATGCCTGGAATGTTGTCAAATGTTACATCCGAGATGTTAGGTTGCCTTAGGTTAGGATATATAACGTTATAGACGCATGTAACGTTACCACCGAGACGTAGGGACCGACACACCTGGAATGTTGTCAAATGTTACATCCGAGATGTTAGGTTGCCTTAGGTTAGGATATATGACGTTATAGACGTATATACTGTTCCCACCGAGACGTAGGGACCGACACGCCAGGAATGTTGTCAAATATTACATACGAGATGTTAGGTGGCCTTAGGTTAGGATATAGAACGTTATAGACGCATGTAATGTTACCACCGAGACGTAGGGACCGACACGCCTGGAATGTGGTAAAATGTTACATCCGAGATGTTAGGTTGCCTAAGATTAGAATATATACCGTTATAGACGCATGTAATGTTACCACCGAGACGTAGGGACCGACACGCCTGGAATGTTGTCAAATGTTACATCCGAGATGTTAGGTTGCCTTAGGCTAGGATATATGACGTTATAGATGTATATGCTGTTCCCTCCGAGAAGTAGGGTCGACAGGCCAGGAATGTTGTCAAATATTGCATCCGAGATGTTAGGTTGCCTTAGGATAGGATATATAACGTTATAGACGCATGTAATGTTACCACCGAGACGTAGGGACCGACACGCGTGGAATGTTGTCAAATGTTACATCCGAGATGTTAGGTTGCCTTAGGTTAGGATATATGACGTTACAGACGTATATACTGTTCCCTCCGAGATGTAGGGTTCGACAGGCCAGGAATGTTGTCAAATATTTCATCCGAGATGTTAGGTTGCCTTAGATTAGGATATATACCGTTATAGACGTAAATACTGTACCCTCCGAGCAGTAGGGTTCGAAAGGCCGGGAATGTTGTCAAATATTGCATCCGAGATGTTAGGTTGCCTTAGATTAGGATATGCAACGTTATAGACGCATATAATGTTCCCACCGAGAAGTAGGGTCCGACACGCCTGGAAGGTTGTAGAATATTACATCCGAGATGTTAGGTTGCCTTAGGTTAGGATATATAACGTTATAGACGTACATACTGTTCCCTCCGAGAAGTAGGGTTCGACAGGCCAGGAATGTTATCAAATATTGCATCCGAGATGTTAGGTTGCCTTAGATTAGGATATATACCGCTATAGACGTATATACTGTTCCCTCCGAGATGTAGGGTTCGACAGGCCAGGAATGTTGTCAAATATTGCATCCGAGATGTTAGGTTGCCTTAGGCTAGGATATATGACGTTATAGACGTATATACTGTTCCCTCCGAGAAGTAGGGTTCGACAAGCTAGGAATGTTGTCAAATATTGCATCCGAGATGTTAGGTTGCCTTAGATAAGGATATATAACGTTATAGACACATATAATGTTACCACCGAGACGTAGGGACCGACATGCCAGGGATGTTGTCAAATGTTACATCCGAGATGTTAGGATGCCTTAGGTTAGGATATATAACGTTATAGACGTAAATACTGTACCCTCCGAGCAGTAGGGTTCGACAGGCCGGGAATGTTGTCAAATATTGCATCCGAGATGTTAGGTTGCCTTAGATTAGGATATGCAACGTTATAGACGCATATAATGTTCCCACCGAGAAGTAGGGTCCGACACGCCTGGAAGGTTGTAGAATATTACATCCGAGATGTTAGGTTGCCTTAGGTTAGGATATATAACGTTATAGACGTACATACTGTTCCCTCCGAGAAGTAGGGTTCGACAGGCCAGGAATGTTATCAAATATTGCATCCGAGATGTTAGGTTGCCTTAGATTAGGATATATACCGCTATAGACGTATATACTGTTCCCTCCGAGATGTAGGGATCGACAGGCCAGGAATGTTGTCAAATATTACATACGAGATGTTAGGTTGCCTTAGGTTAGGATATATGACGTTATAGACGTATATACTGTTCCCTCCGAGAAGTAGGGTTCGACAGGCCAGGAATGTTGTCAAATATTGCATCCGAGATGTCAGGTTGCCTTAGATTACGATATCGACCGTTATAGACGTATATAATATTCCCACCGAAAAGTATGCACCGACACGCCAGGAATACTGTAAAATATTACGTCTGAGAAAATAGATTGCCTTAGATTGGGATACACAACGTTATAGACTCTTATAATGTTCCCACCGAAAAGTAGGGTCCGACACGCCTGGAATGATGTAGAATATTACATCCGAGATGTCAGGTTGCCTTAGGTTAGGATATATAACGTTATAGACGTATATACTGTTCCCTCCGAGAAGTAGGGTTCGACAAGCTAGGAATGTTGTCAAATATTGCATCCGAGATGTTAGGTTGCCTTAGATAAGGGTATATAACGTTATAGACACATATAATGTTACCACCGAGACGTAGGGACCGACATGCCTGGAATGTTGTCAAATGTTACATCCGAGATGTTAGGTTGCCTTAGGTTAGGATATATAACGTTATAGACGCATGTAACGTTACCACCGAGACGTAGGGACCGACACACCTGGAATGTTGTCAAATGTTACATCCGAGATGTTAGGTTGCCTTAGGTTAGGATATATGACGTTATAGACGTATATACTGTTCCCACCGAGAAGTAGGGTCGACAGGCCAGGAATGTTGTCAAATATTGCATCCGAGATGTTAGGTTGCCTTAGGATAGGATATATAACGTTATAGACGCATGTAATGTTACCACCGAGACGTAGGGACCGACACGCGTGGAATGTTGTCAAATATTACATCCGAGATGTTAGGTTGCCTTAGGTTAGGATATATGACGTTACAGACGTATATACTGTTCCCTCCGAGATGTAGGGTTCGACAGGCCAGGAATGTTGTCAAATATTTCATCCGAGATGTTAGGTTGCCTTAGATTAGGATATATACCGTTATAGACGTAAATACTGTACCCTCCGAGCAGTAGGGTTCGACAGGCCGGGAATGTTGTCAAATATTGCATCCGAGATGTTAGGTTGCCTTAGATTAGGATATGCAACGTTATAGAGGCATATAATGTTCCCACCGAGAAGTAGGGTCCGACACGCCTGGAAGGTTGTAGAATATTACATCCGAGATGTTAGGTTGCCTTAGGTTAGGATATATAACGTTATAGACGTACATACTGTTCCCTCCGAGAAGTAGGGTTCGACAGGCCAGGAATGTTATCAAATATTGCATCCGAGATGTTAGGTTGCCTTAGATTAGGATATATACCGCTATAGACGTATATACTGTTCCCTCCGAGATGTAGGGTTCGGCAGGCCAGGAATGTTGTCAAATATTGCATCCGAGATGTTAGGTTGCCTTAGGCTAGGATATATGACGTTATAGACGTATATACTGTTCCCTCCGAGAAGTAGGGTTCGACAAGCTAGGAATGTTGTCAAATATTGCATCCGAGATGTTAGGTTGCCTTAGATAAGGATATATAACGTTATAGACACATATAATGTTACCACCGAGACGTAGGGACCGACATGCCAGGAATGTTGTCAAATGTTACATCCGAGATGTTAGGATGCCTTAGGTTAGGATATATAACGTTATAGACGTGAATACTGTACCCTCCGAGCAGTAGGGTTCGACAGGCCGGGAATGTTGTCAAATATTGCATCCGAGATGTTAGGTTGCCTTAGATTAGGATATGCAACGTTATAGACGCATATAATGTTCCCACCGAGAAGTAGGGTCCGACACGCCTGGAAGGTTGTAGAATATTACATCCGAGATGTTAGGTTGCCTTAGGTTAGGATATATAACGTTATAGACGTACATACTGTTCCCTCCGAGAAGTAGGGTTCGACAGGCCAGGAATGTTATCAAATATTGCATCCGAGATGTTAGGTTGCCTTAGATTAGGATATATACCGCTATAGACGTATATACTGTTCCCTCCGAGATGTAGGGATCGACAGGCCAGGAATGTTGTCAAATATTGCATCCGAGATGTTAGGTTGCCTTAGGCTAGGATATATGACGTTATAGAGGTATATACTGTTCCCTCCGAGAAGTAGGGTTCGACAGGCCAGGAATGTTGTCAAATATTGCATCCGAGATGTTAGGTTGCCTTAGATTACGATATCGACCGTTATAGACGTATATAATATTCCCACCGGAAAGTATGCACCGACACGCCAGGAATACTGTAAAATATTACGTCTGAGAAAATAGATTGCCTTAGATTAGGATACACAACGTTATAGACTCATATAATGTTCCCACCGAAAAGTAGGGTTCGACACGCCTGGAATGATGTAGAATATTACATCCGAGATGTCAGGTTGCCTTAGGTTAGGATATATAACGTTATAGACGTATATACTGTTCCCTCCGAGAAGTAGGGTTCGACAAGCTAGGAATGTTGTCAAATATTGCATCCGAGATGTTAGGTTGCCTTAGATAAGGATATATAACGTTATAGACACATATAATGTTACCACCGAGACGTAGGGACCGACATGCCAGGAATGTTGTCAAATGTTACATCCGAGATGTTAGGTTGCCTTAGGTTAGGATATATAACGTTATAGACGCATGTAACGTTACCACCGAGACGTAGGGACCGACACACCTGGAATGTTGTCAAATGTTACATCCGAGATGTTAGGTTGCCTTAGGTTAGGATATATGACGTTATAGGCGTATATACAGTTCCCACCGAGAAGTAGGGACCGACACGCCAGGAATGTTGTCAAATATTACATACGAGATGTTAGGTGGCCTTAGGTTAGGATATATAACGTTATAGACGCATGTAATGTTACCACCGAGACGTAGGGACCGGCACGCCTGGAATGTGGTAAAATGTTACATCCGAGATGTTAGGTTGCCTAAGATTAGAATATATACCGTTATAGACGCATGTAATGTTACCACCGAGACGTAGGGACCGACACGCCTGGAATGTTGTCAAATGTTACATCCGAGATGTTAGGTTGCCTTAGGCTAGGATATATGACGTTATAGATGTATATGCTGTTCCCTCCGAGAAGTAGGGTCGACAGGCCAGGAATGTTGTCAAATATTGCATCCGAGATATTAGGTTGCCTTAGGATAGGATATATAACGTTATAGACGCATGTAATGTTACCACCGAGACGTAGGGACCGACACGCGTGGAATGTTGTCAAATGTTACATCCGAGATGTTAGGTTGTCTTAGGTTAGGATATATGACGTTACAGACGTATATACTGTTCCCTCCGAGATGTAGGGTTCGACAGGCCAGGAATGTTGTCAAATATTGCATCCGAGATGTTAGGTTGCCTTAGATTAGGATATGCAACGTTATAGACGCATATAATGTTCCCACCGAGAAGTAGGGTCCGACACGCCAGGAATGTTGTCAAATATTACATCCGAGATGTTAGGTTGCCTTAGGTTAGGATATATAACGTTATAGACGTATATACCGTTCCCACCGAGACGTAGGGACCGACATGCCAGGAATGTTGTCAAATGTTACATCCGAGATGTTAGGTTGCCTTAGGTTAGGATATATAACGTTATAGACGTATATACTGTTCCCTCCGAGATGTAGGGTTCGACAGGCCAGGAATGTTGTCAAATATTGCATCCGAGATGTTAGGTTGCCTTAGATTAGGATATGCAACGTTATAGACGCATATAATGTTCCCACCGAGAAGTAGGGTCCGACACGCCAGGAATGTTGTCAAATATTACATCCGAGAAGTTAGGTTGCCTTAGGTTAGGATATATAACGTTATAGACGTATATACCGTTCCCACCGAGAAGTAGGGTTCGACATGCCAGGAATGTTGTCAAATATTACATACGAGATGTTAGGTGGCCTTAGGTTAGGATAAATAACGTTATAGACGCATGTAATGTTACCACCGAGACGTAGGGACCGACACGCGTGGAATGTTGTCAAATGTTACATCCGAGATGTTAGGTTGTCTTAGGTTAGGATATATGACGTTACAGACGTATATAATGTTCCCTCCGAGATGTAGGGTTCGACAGGCCAGGAATGTTGTCAAATATTTCATCCGAGATGTTAGGTTGCCTTAGATTAGGATATATACCGTTATAGACGTATATACTGTTCCCTCCGAGCAGTAGGGTTCGACAGGCCAGGAATGTTGTCAAATATTGCATCCGAGATGTTAGGTTGCCTTAGATTAGGATATGCAACGTTATAGACGCATATAATGTTCCCACCGAGAAGTAGGGTCCGACACGCCAGGAATGTTGTCAAATATTACATCCGAGATGTTAGGTTGCCTTAGGTTAGGATATATAACGTTATAGACGTATATACTGTTCCCTCCGAGAAGTAGGGTTCGACAGGCCAGGAATGTTGTCAAATATTGCATCCGAGATGTTAGGTTGCCTTAGATTACGATATCGACCGTTATAGACGTATATAATATTCCCACCGGAAAGTATGCACCGACACGCCAGGAATACTGTAAAATATTACGTCTGAGAAAATAGATTGCCTTAGATTAGGATACACAACGTTATAGACTCATATAATGTTCCCACCGAAAAGTAGGGTTCGACACGCCTGGAATGATGTAGAATATTACATCCGAGATGTCAGGTTGCCTTAGGTTAGGATATATAACGTTATAGACGCATGTAACGTTACCACCGAGACGTAGGGACCGACACGCCTGGAATGTTGTCAAATGTTACATCCGAGATGTTAGGTTGCCTTAGGCTAGGATATATGACGTTATAGATGTATATGCTGTTCCCTCCGAGAAGTAGGGTCGACAGGCCAGGAATGTTGTCAAATATTGCATCCGAGATATTAGGTTGCCTTAGGATAGGATATATAACGTTATAGACGCATGTAATGTTACCACCGAGACGTAGGGACCGACACGCGTGGAATGTTGTCAAATGTTACATCCGAGATGTTAGGTTGTCTTAGGTTAGGATATATGACGTTACAGACGTATATACTGTTCCCTCCGAGATGTAGGGTTCGACAGGCCAGGAATGTTGTCAAATATTGCATCCGAGATGTTAGGTTGCCTTAGATTAGGATATGCAACGTTATAGACGCATATAATGTTCCCACCGAGAAGTAGGGTCCGACACGCCAGGAATGTTGTCAAATATTACATCCGAGATGTTAGGTTGCCTTAGGTTAGGATATATAACGTTATAGACGTATATACCGTTCCCACCGAGAAGTAGGGTTCGACATGCCAGGAATGTTGTCAAATATTACATACGAGATGTTAGGTGGCCTTAGGTTAGGATAAATAACGTTATAGACGCATGTAATGGTACCACCGAGACGTAGGGACCGACAGGCCTGGAATGTTGTCAAATGTTACATACGAGATGTTAGGTTGCCTTAGGTTAGGATATATGACGTTATAGACGTATATACTGTTCCCTCCGAGAAGTAGGGTTCGACGGGCCAGGAATGTTGTCAAATATTGCATCCGGGATGTCAAGTTGCCTTAGATAAGGATATATAACGTTATAGACGCATATAATGTTACCACCGAGACGTAGGGACCGACATGCCTGGAATGTTTTCAAATGTTACATACGAGATGTTAGGTTGCCTTAGGTTAGGATATATGACGTTATAGACGTATATACTGTTCCCTCCGAGAAGTAGGGTTCGACGGGCCAGGAATGTTGTCAAATATTGCATCCGGGATGTTAGGTTGCCTTAGATTACGATATCGACCGTTATAGACGTATATAATATTCCCACCGAAAAGTATGCACCGACACGCCAGGAATACTGTAAAATATTACGTCTGAGAAAATAGATTGCCTTAGATTAGGATATACAACGTTATAGACTCATATAATGTTCCCACCGAAAAGTAGTGTCCGACACGCCTGGAATGATGTAGAATATTACATCCGAGATGTCAGGTTGCCTTAGGTTAGGATATATAACGTTATAGACGTATATACTGTTCCCTCCGAGAAGTAGGGTTCGACAACCTAGGAATGCTGTCAAATATTGCATCCGAGATGTTAGGTTGCCTTAGATAAGGATATATAACGTTATAGACACATATAATGTTACCACCGAGACGTAGGGACCGACATGCCTGGAATGTTGTCAAATGTTACATCCGAGATGTTAGGTTGCCTTAGGTTAGGATATATGACGTTATAGACGTATATACTGTTCCCCCCGAGAAGTAGGGTTCGACAGGCCATGAATGTTGTCAAATATTGCATCCGAGATGTTAGGTTGCCTTAGATTAGGATATATAACGTTATAGACGTATATACTGTTCCCTCCGAAAAGTAGGGCTCGACAGGCTAGGAATGTTGTCAAATATTGCATCCGAGATGTTAGGTTGCCTTAGATAAGGATATATAACGTTATAGACGCATATAATGTTACCACCGAGACGTAGGGACCGACATGCCTGGAATGTTGTCAAATGTTACATCCAAGATGTTAGGTTGCCTTAGGTTAGGATATATAACGTTGTAGACGCATGTAACGTTACCACCGAGACGTAGGGACCGACACACCTGGAATGTTGTCAAATGTTACATCCGAGATGTTAGGTTGCCTTAGGCTAGGATATATGACGTTATAGATGTATATGCTGTTCCCTCCGAGAAGTAGGGTTCGACAGGCCATGAATGTTGTCAAATATTGCATCCGAGATGTTAGGTTGCCTTAGGTTATGATATATGACGTTACAGACGTATATACTGTTCCCACCGAGAAGTAGGGTCCGACACGCCAGGAATGTTGTCAAATATTACATCCGAGATGTTAGGTTGCCTTAGGTTAGGATATATAACGTTATAGACGTATATACTGTTCCCACCGAGAAGTAGGGTTCGACACGCCAGGACTGTTGTCAAATATTACATACGAGATGTTAGGTGGCCTTAGGTTAGGATATATAACGTTATAGACGCATGTAATGTTACCACCGAGACGTAGGGACCGACAGGCCTGGAATGATGTAGAATATTACATCCGAGATGTCAGGTTGCCTTAGGTTAGGATATATAACGTTATAGACGTATATACTGTTCCCTCCGAGAAATAGGGTTCGACAGGCCAGGAATGTTGTCAAATATTGCATCCGAGATGTTAGATTGCCTTAGATTACGATATCGACCGTTATAGATGCATATAATATTCCCACCGAAAACTATGCACCGACACGCCAGGAATATTGTAAAATATTACGTCTGAGATAATAGGTTGCCTTAGATTAGGATATACAACGTTATAGACGCATATAATGTTCCCACCGAGAAGTAGGGTCCGACACGCCTGGAACGGTGCAGAATATTACATCCGAGATGTCAGGTTGCCTTACGTTAGGATATATAACGTTATAGACGTATATACTGTTCCCTCCGAGAAGTAGGGTTCGACAGGCTAGGAATGTTGTCAAATATTGCATCCGGGATGTCAAGTTGCCTTAGATAAGGATATATAACGTTATAGACGCATATAATGTTACCACCGAGACGTAGGGACCGACATGCCTGGAATGTTGTCAAATGTTACGTCCGAGATGTTAGGTTGCCTTAGGTTAGGATATATAACGTTATAGACGCATGTAACGTTACCACCGAGACGTAGGGACCGACACACCTGGAATGTTGTCAAATGTTACATCCGAGATGTTAGGTTGCCTTAGGTTAGGATATATGACGTTATAGACGTATATACTGTTCCCACCGAGACGTAGGGACCGACACGCCAGGAATGTTGTCAAATATTACATACGAGATATTAAGTGGCCTTAGGTTAGGATATATAACGTTATAGACGCATGTAATGTTACCACCGTGACGTAGGGACCGACACGCCTGGAATGTGGTAAAATGTTACATCCGAGATGTTAGGTTGCCTAAGATTAGAATATATACCGTTATAGACGCATGTAATGTTACCACCGAGACGTAGGGTCCGACACGCCTGGAATGTTGTCAAATGTTACATCCGAGATGTTAGGTTGCCTTAGGATAGGATATATTACGTTATAGACGCATGTAATGTTACCACCGAGACGTAGGGACCGACACGCGTGGAATGTTGTCAAATGTTACATCCGAGATGTTAGGTTGTCTTAGGTTAGGATATATGACGTTACAGACGTATATAATGTTCCCTCCGAGATGTAGGGTTCGACAGGCCAGGAATGTTGTCAAATATTACATACGAGATGTTAGGTGGCCTTAGGTTAGGATATAGAACGTTATAGACGCATGTAATGTTACCACCGAGACGTAGGGACCGACACGCCTGGAATGTGGTAAAATGTTACATCCGAGATGTTAGGTTGCCTAAGATTAGAATATATACCGTTATAGACGCATGTAATGTTACCACCGAGACGTAGGGACCGACACGCCTGGAATGTTGTCAAATGTTACATCCGAGATGTTAGGTTGCCTTAGGCTAGGATATATGACGTTATAGATGTATATGCTGTTCCCTCCGAGAAGTAGGGTCGACAGGCCAGGAATGTTGTCAAATATTGCATCCGAGATGTTAGGTTGCCTTAGGATAGGATATATAACGTTATAGACGCATGTAATGTTACCACCGAGACGTAGGGACCGACACGCGTGGAATGTTGTCAAATGTTACATCCGAGATGTTAGGTTGCCTTAGGTTAGGATATATGACGTTACAGACGTATATACTGTTCCCTCCGAGATGTAGGGTTCGACAGGCCAGGAATGTTGTCAAATATTTCATCCGAGATGTTAGGTTGCCTTAGATTAGGATATATACCGTTATAGACGTAAATACTGTACCCTCCGAGCAGTAGGGTTCGACAGGCCGGGAATGTTGTCAAATATTGCATCCGAGATGTTAGGTTGCCTTAGATTAGGATATGCAACGTTATAGACGCATATAATGTTCCCACCGAGAAGTAGGGTCCGACACGCCTGGAAGGTTGTAGAATATTACATCCGAGATGTTAGGTTGCCTTAGGTTAGGATATATAACGTTATAGACGTACATACTGTTCCCTCCGAGAAGTAGGGTTCGACAGGCCAGGAATGTTATCAAATATTGCATCCGAGATGTTAGGTTGCCTTAGATTAGGATATATACCGCTATAGACGTATATACTGTTCCCTCCGAGATGTAGGGTTCGACAGGCCAGGAATGTTGTCAAATATTGCATCCGAGATGTTAGGTTGCCTTAGGCTAGGATATATGACGTTATAGACGTATATACTGTTCCCTCCGAGAAGTAGGGTTCGACAGGCCAGGAATGTTGTCAAATATTGCATCCGAGATGTTAGGTTGCCTTAGATTACGATATCGACCGTTATAGACGTATATAATATTCCCACCGGAAAGTATGCACCGACACGCCAGGAATACTGTAAAATATTACGTCTGAGAAAATAGATTGCCTTAGATTAGGATACACAACGTTATAGACTCATATAATGTTCCCACCGAAAAGTAGGGTTCGACACGCCTGGAATGATGTAGAATATTACATCCGAGATGTCAGGTTGCCTTAGGTTAGGATATATAACGTTATAGACGTATATACTGTTCCCTCCGAGAAGTAGGGTTCGACAAGCTAGGAATGTTGTCAAATATTGCATCCGAGATGTTAGGTTGCCTTAGATAAGGATATATAACGTTATAGACACATATAATGTTACCACCGAGACGTAGGGACCGACATGCCAGGAATGTTGTCAAATGTTACATCCGAGATGTTAGGATGCCTTAGGTTAGGATATATAACGTTATAGACGTAAATACTGTACCCTCCGAGCAGTAGGGTTCGACAGGCCGGGAATGTTGTCAAATATTGCATCCGAGATGTTAGGTTGCCTTAGATTAGGATATGCAACGTTATAGACGCATATAATGTTCCCACCGAGAAGTAGGGTCCGACACGCCTGGAAGGTTGTAGAATATTACATCCGAGATGTTAGGTTGCCTTAGGTTAGGATATATAACGTTATAGACGTACATACTGTTCCCTCCGAGAAGTAGGGTTCGACAGGCCAGGAATGTTATCAAATATTGCATCCGAGATGTTAGGTTGCCTTAGATTAGGATATATACCGCTATAGACGTATATACTGTTCCCTCCGAGATGTAGGGTTCGACAGGCCAGGAATGTTGTCAAATATTGCATCCGAGATGTTAAGTTGCCTTAGGCTAGGATATATGACGTTATAGACGTATATACTGTTCCCTCCGAGAAGTAGGGTTCGACAGGCCAGGAATGTTGTCAAATATTGCATCCGAGATGTTAGGTTGCCTTAGATTACGATATCGACCGTTATAGACGTATATAATATTCCCACCGGAAAGTATGCACCGACACGCCAGGAATACTGTAAAATATTACGTCTGAGAAAATAGATTGCCTTAGATTAGGATACACAACGTTATAGACTCATATAATGTTCCCACCGAAAAGTAGGGTTCGACACGCCTGGAATGATGTAGAATATTACATCCGAGATGTCAGGTTGCCTTAGGTTAGGATATATAACGTTATAGACGTATATACTGTTCCCTCCGAGAAGTAGGGCTCGACAAGCTAGGAATGTTGTCAAATATTGCATCCGAGATGTTAGGTTGCCTTAGATAAGGATATATAACGTTATAGACACATATAATGTTACCACCGAGACGTAGGGACCGACATGCCAGGAATGTTGTCAAATGTTACATCCGAGATGTTAGGTTGCCTTAGGTTAGGATATATAACGTTATAGACGCATGTAACGTTACCACCGAGACGTAGGGTCCGACACACCTGGAATGTTGTCAAATGTTACATCCGAGATGTTAGGTTGCCTTAGGTTAGGATATATGACGTTATAGACGTATATACTGTTCCCACCGAGACGTAGGGACCGACACGCCAGGAATGTTGTCAAATATTACATACGAGATGTTAGGTGGCCTTAGGTTAGGATATATAACGTTATAGACGCATGTAATGTTACCACCGAGACGTAGGGACCGGCACGCCTGGAATGTGGTAAAATGTTACATCCGAGATGTTAGGTTGCCTTAGGTTAGGATATATAACGTTATAGACGTATATACCGTTCCCACCGAGACGTAGGGACCGACATGCCAGGAATGTTGTCAAATGTTACATCCGAGATGTTAGGTTGCCTTAGGTTAGGATATATAACGTTATAGACGTAAATACTGTACCCTCCGAGCAGTAGGGTTCGACAGGCCGGGAATGTTGTCAAATATTGCATCCGAGATGTTAGGTTGCCTTAGATTAGGATATGCAACGTTATAGACGCATATAATGTTCCCACCGAGAAGTAGGGTCCGACACGCCTGGAAGGTTGTAGAATATTACATCCGAGATGTTAGGTTGCCTTAGGTTAGGATATATAACGTTATAGACGTACATACTGTTCCCTCCGAGAAGTAGGGTTCGACAGGCCAGGAATGTCATCAAATATTGCATCCGAGATGTTAGGTTGCCTTAGATTAGGATATATACCGCTATAGACGTATATACTGTTCCCTCCGAGATGTAGGGTTCGACAGGCCAGGAATGTTGTCAAATATTGCATCCGAGATGTTAGGTTGCCTTAGATTAGGAAATATACCGTTATAGACGCATGTAATGTTACCACCGAGACGTAGGGACCGACACGCCTGGAATGTTGTCAAATATTACATACGAGATGTTAGGTTGCCTTAGGTTAGGATATATGACGTTATAGACGTATATACTGTTCCCTCCGAGAAGTAGGGTTCGACAGGCCAGGAATGTTGTCAAATATTGCATCCGAGATGTCAGGTTGCCTTAGATTACGATATCGACCGTTATAGACGTATATAATATTCCCACCGAAAAGTATGCACCGACACGCCAGGAATACTGTAAAATATTACGTCTGAGAAAATAGATTGCCTTAGATTGGGATACACAACGTTATAGACTCATATAATGTTCCCACCGAAAAGTAGGGTCCGACACGCCTGGAATGATGTAGAATATTACATCCGAGATGTCAGGTTGCCTTAGGTTAGGATATATAACGTTATAGACGTATATACTGTTCCCTCCGAGAAGTAGGGTTCGACAAGCTAGGAATGTTGTCAAATATTGCATCCGAGATGTTAGGTTGCCTTAGATAAGGGTATATAACGTTATAGACACATATAATGTTACCACCGAGACGTAGGGACCGACATGCCTGGAATGTTGTCAAATGTTACATCCGAGATGTTAGGTTGCCTTAGGTTAGGATATATAACGTTATAGACGCATGTAACGTTACCACCGAGACGTAGGGACCGACACACCTGGAATGTTGTCAAATGTTACATCCGAGATGTTAGGTTGCCTTAGGTTAGGATATATGACGTTATAGACGTATATACTGTTCCCACCGAGACGTAGGGACCGACACGCCAGGAATGTTGTCAAATATTACATACGAGATGTTAGGTGGCCTTAGGTTAGGATATAGAACGTTATAGACGCATGTAATGTTACCACCGAGACGTAGGGACCGACACGCCTGGAATGTGGTAAAATGTTACATCCGAGATGTTAGGTTGCCTAAGATTAGAATATATACCGTTATAGACGCATGTAATGTTACCACCGAGACGTAGGGACCGACACGCCTGGAATGTTGTCAAATGTTACATCCGAGATGTTAGGTTGCCTTAGGCTAGGATATATGACGTTATAGATGTATATGCTGTTCCCTCCGAGAAGTAGGGTCGACAGGCCAGGAATGTTGTCAAATATTGCATCCGAGATGTTAGGTTGCCTTAGGATAGGATATATAACGTTATAGACGCATGTAATGTTACCACCGAGACGTAGGGACCGACACGCGTGGAATGTTGTCAAATGTTACATCCGAGATGTTAGGTTGCCTTAGGTTAGGATATATGACGTTACAGACGTATATACTGTTCCCTCCGAGATGTAGGGTTCGACAGGCCAGGAATGTTGTCAAATATTTCATCCGAGATGTTAGGTTGCCTTAGATTAGGATATATACCGTTATAGACGTAAATACTGTACCCTCCGAGCAGTAGGGTTCGACAGGCCGGGAATGTTGTCAAATATTGCATCCGAGATGTTAGGTTGCCTTAGATTAGGATATGCAACGTTATAGACGCATATAATGTTCCCACCGAGAAGTAGGGTCCGACACGCCTGGAAGGTTGTAGAATATTACATCCGAGATGTTAGGTTGCCTTAGGTTAGGATATATAACGTTATAGACGTACATACTGTTCCCTCCGAGAAGTAGGGTTCGACAGGCCAGGAATGTTATCAAATATTGCATCCGAGATGTTAGGTTGCCTTAGATTAGGATATATACCGCTATAGACGTATATACTGTTCCCTCCGAGATGTAGGGTTCGACAGGCCAGGAATGTTGTCAAATATTGCATCCGAGATGTTAGGTTGCCTTAGGCTAGGATATATGACGTTATAGACGTATATACTGTTCCCTCCGAGAAGTAGGGTTCGACAAGCTAGGAATGTTGTCAAATATTGCATCCGAGATGTTAGGTTGCCTTAGATAAGGATATATAACGTTATAGACACATATAATGTTACCACCGAGACGTAGGGACCGACATGCCAGGGATGTTGTCAAATGTTACATCCGAGATGTTAGGATGCCTTAGGTTAGGATATATAACGTTATAGACGTAAATACTGTACCCTCCGAGCAGTAGGGTTCGACAGGCCGGGAATGTTGTCAAATATTGCATCCGAGATGTTAGGTTGCCTTAGATTAGGATATGCAACGTTATAGACGCATATAATGTTCCCACCGAGAAGTAGGGTCCGACACGCCTGGAAGGTTGTAGAATATTACATCCGAGATGTTAGGTTGCCTTAGGTTAGGATATATAACGTTATAGACGTACATACTGTTCCCTCCGAGAAGTAGGGTTCGACAGGCCAGGAATGTTATCAAATATTGCATCCGAGATGTTAGGTTGCCTTAGATTAGGATATATACCGCTATAGACGTATATACTGTTCCCTCCGAGATGTAGGGATCGACAGGCCAGGAATGTTGTCAAATATTACATACGAGATGTTAGGTTGCCTTAGGTTAGGATATATGACGTTATAGACGTATATACTGTTCCCTCCGAGAAGTAGGGTTCGACAGGCCAGGAATGTTGTCAAATATTGCATCCGAGATGTCAGGTTGCCTTAGATTACGATATCGACCGTTATAGACGTATATAATATTCCCACCGAAAAGTATGCACCGACACGCCAGGAATACTGTAAAATATTACGTCTGAGAAAATAGATTGCCTTAGATTGGGATACACAACGTTATAGACTCTTATAATGTTCCCACCGAAAAGTAGGGTCCGACACGCCTGGAATGATGTAGAATATTACATCCGAGATGTCAGGTTGCCTTAGGTTAGGATATATAACGTTATAGACGTATATACTGTTCCCTCCGAGAAGTAGGGTTCGACAAGCTAGGAATGTTGTCAAATATTGCATCCGAGATGTTAGGTTGCCTTAGATAAGGGTATATAACGTTATAGACACATATAATGTTACCACCGAGACGTAGGGACCGACATGCCTGGAATGTTGTCAAATGTTACATCCGAGATGTTAGGTTGCCTTAGGTTAGGATATATAACGTTATAGACGCATGTAACGTTACCACCGAGACGTAGGGACCGACACACCTGGAATGTTGTCAAATGTTACATCCGAGATGTTAGGTTGCCTTAGGTTAGGATATATGACGTTATAGACGTATATACTGTTCCCACCGAGAAGTAGGGTCGACAGGCCAGGAATGTTGTCAAATATTGCATCCGAGATGTTAGGTTGCCTTAGGATAGGATATATAACGTTATAGACGCATGTAATGTTACCACCGAGACGTAGGGACCGACACGCGTGGAATGTTGTCAAATATTACATCCGAGATGTTAGGTTGCCTTAGGTTAGGATATATGACGTTACAGACGTATATACTGTTCCCTCCGAGATGTAGGGTTCGACAGGCCAGGAATGTTGTCAAATATTTCATCCGAGATGTTAGGTTGCCTTAGATTAGGATATATACCGTTATAGACGTAAATACTGTACCCTCCGAGCAGTAGGGTTCGACAGGCCGGGAATGTTGTCAAATATTGCATCCGAGATGTTAGGTTGCCTTAGATTAGGATATGCAACGTTATAGAGGCATATAATGTTCCCACCGAGAAGTAGGGTCCGACACGCCTGGAAGGTTGTAGAATATTACATCCGAGATGTTAGGTTGCCTTAGGTTAGGATATATAACGTTATAGACGTACATACTGTTCCCTCCGAGAAGTAGGGTTCGACAGGCCAGGAATGTTATCAAATATTGCATCCGAGATGTTAGGTTGCCTTAGATTAGGATATATACCGCTATAGACGTATATACTGTTCCCTCCGAGATGTAGGGTTCGGCAGGCCAGGAATGTTGTCAAATATTGCATCCGAGATGTTAGGTTGCCTTAGGCTAGGATATATGACGTTATAGACGTATATACTGTTCCCTCCGAGAAGTAGGGTTCGACAAGCTAGGAATGTTGTCAAATATTGCATCCGAGATGTTAGGTTGCCTTAGATAAGGATATATAACGTTATAGACACATATAATGTTACCACCGAGACGTAGGGACCGACATGCCAGGAATGTTGTCAAATGTTACATCCGAGATGTTAGGATGCCTTAGGTTAGGATATATAACGTTATAGACGTGAATACTGTACCCTCCGAGCAGTAGGGTTCGACAGGCCGGGAATGTTGTCAAATATTGCATCCGAGATGTTAGGTTGCCTTAGATTAGGATATGCAACGTTATAGACGCATATAATGTTCCCACCGAGAAGTAGGGTCCGACACGCCTGGAAGGTTGTAGAATATTACATCCGAGATGTTAGGTTGCCTTAGGTTAGGATATATAACGTTATAGACGTACATACTGTTCCCTCCGAGAAGTAGGGTTCGACAGGCCAGGAATGTTATCAAATATTGCATCCGAGATGTTAGGTTGCCTTAGATTAGGATATATACCGCTATAGACGTATATACTGTTCCCTCCGAGATGTAGGGATCGACAGGCCAGGAATGTTGTCAAATATTGCATCCGAGATGTTAGGTTGCCTTAGGCTAGGATATATGACGTTATAGAGGTATATACTGTTCCCTCCGAGAAGTAGGGTTCGACAGGCCAGGAATGTTGTCAAATATTGCATCCGAGATGTTAGGTTGCCTTAGATTACGATATCGACCGTTATAGACGTATATAATATTCCCACCGGAAAGTATGCACCGACACGCCAGGAATACTGTAAAATATTACGTCTGAGAAAATAGATTGCCTTAGATTAGGATACACAACGTTATAGACTCATATAATGTTCCCACCGAAAAGTAGGGTTCGACACGCCTGGAATGATGTAGAATATTACATCCGAGATGTCAGGTTGCCTTAGGTTAGGATATATAACGTTATAGACGTATATACTGTTCCCTCCGAGAAGTAGGGTTCGACAAGCTAGGAATGTTGTCAAATATTGCATCCGAGATGTTAGGTTGCCTTAGATAAGGATATATAACGTTATAGACACATATAATGTTACCACCGAGACGTAGGGACCGACATGCCAGGAATGTTGTCAAATGTTACATCCGAGATGTTAGGTTGCCTTAGGTTAGGATATATAACGTTATAGACGCATGTAACGTTACCACCGAGACGTAGGGACCGACACACCTGGAATGTTGTCAAATGTTACATCCGAGATGTTAGGTTGCCTTAGGTTAGGATATATGACGTTATAGGCGTATATACAGTTCCCACCGAGAAGTAGGGACCGACACGCCAGGAATGTTGTCAAATATTACATACGAGATGTTAGGTGGCCTTAGGTTAGGATATATAACGTTATAGACGCATGTAATGTTACCACCGAGACGTAGGGACCGGCACGCCTGGAATGTGGTAAAATGTTACATCCGAGATGTTAGGTTGCCTAAGATTAGAATATATACCGTTATAGACGCATGTAATGTTACCACCGAGACGTAGGGACCGACACGCCTGGAATGTTGTCAAATGTTACATCCGAGATGTTAGGTTGCCTTAGGCTAGGATATATGACGTTATAGATGTATATGCTGTTCCCTCCGAGAAGTAGGGTCGACAGGCCAGGAATGTTGTCAAATATTGCATCCGAGATATTAGGTTGCCTTAGGATAGGATATATAACGTTATAGACGCATGTAATGTTACCACCGAGACGTAGGGACCGACACGCGTGGAATGTTGTCAAATGTTACATCCGAGATGTTAGGTTGTCTTAGGTTAGGATATATGACGTTACAGACGTATATACTGTTCCCTCCGAGATGTAGGGTTCGACAGGCCAGGAATGTTGTCAAATATTGCATCCGAGATGTTAGGTTGCCTTAGATTAGGATATGCAACGTTATAGACGCATATAATGTTCCCACCGAGAAGTAGGGTCCGACACGCCAGGAATGTTGTCAAATATTACATCCGAGATGTTAGGTTGCCTTAGGTTAGGATATATAACGTTATAGACGTATATACCGTTCCCACCGAGACGTAGGGACCGACATGCCAGGAATGTTGTCAAATGTTACATCCGAGATGTTAGGTTGCCTTAGGTTAGGATATATAACGTTATAGACGTATATACTGTTCCCTCCGAGATGTAGGGTTCGACAGGCCAGGAATGTTGTCAAATATTGCATCCGAGATGTTAGGTTGCCTTAGATTAGGATATGCAACGTTATAGACGCATATAATGTTCCCACCGAGAAGTAGGGTCCGACACGCCAGGAATGTTGTCAAATATTACATCCGAGAAGTTAGGTTGCCTTAGGTTAGGATATATAACGTTATAGACGTATATACCGTTCCCACCGAGAAGTAGGGTTCGACATGCCAGGAATGTTGTCAAATATTACATACGAGATGTTAGGTGGCCTTAGGTTAGGATAAATAACGTTATAGACGCATGTAATGTTACCACCGAGACGTAGGGACCGACACGCGTGGAATGTTGTCAAATGTTACATCCGAGATGTTAGGTTGTCTTAGGTTAGGATATATGACGTTACAGACGTATATAATGTTCCCTCCGAGATGTAGGGTTCGACAGGCCAGGAATGTTGTCAAATATTTCATCCGAGATGTTAGGTTGCCTTAGATTAGGATATATACCGTTATAGACGTATATACTGTTCCCTCCGAGCAGTAGGGTTCGACAGGCCAGGAATGTTGTCAAATATTGCATCCGAGATGTTAGGTTGCCTTAGATTAGGATATGCAACGTTATAGACGCATATAATGTTCCCACCGAGAAGTAGGGTCCGACACGCCAGGAATGTTGTCAAATATTACATCCGAGATGTTAGGTTGCCTTAGGTTAGGATATATAACGTTATAGACGTATATACTGTTCCCTCCGAGAAGTAGGGTTCGACAGGCCAGGAATGTTGTCAAATATTGCATCCGAGATGTTAGGTTGCCTTAGATTACGATATCGACCGTTATAGACGTATATAATATTCCCACCGGAAAGTATGCACCGACACGCCAGGAATACTGTAAAATATTACGTCTGAGAAAATAGATTGCCTTAGATTAGGATACACAACGTTATAGACTCATATAATGTTCCCACCGAAAAGTAGGGTTCGACACGCCTGGAATGATGTAGAATATTACATCCGAGATGTCAGGTTGCCTTAGGTTAGGATATATAACGTTATAGACGCATGTAACGTTACCACCGAGACGTAGGGACCGACACGCCTGGAATGTTGTCAAATGTTACATCCGAGATGTTAGGTTGCCTTAGGCTAGGATATATGACGTTATAGATGTATATGCTGTTCCCTCCGAGAAGTAGGGTCGACAGGCCAGGAATGTTGTCAAATATTGCATCCGAGATATTAGGTTGCCTTAGGATAGGATATATAACGTTATAGACGCATGTAATGTTACCACCGAGACGTAGGGACCGACACGCGTGGAATGTTGTCAAATGTTACATCCGAGATGTTAGGTTGTCTTAGGTTAGGATATATGACGTTACAGACGTATATACTGTTCCCTCCGAGATGTAGGGTTCGACAGGCCAGGAATGTTGTCAAATATTGCATCCGAGATGTTAGGTTGCCTTAGATTAGGATATGCAACGTTATAGACGCATATAATGTTCCCACCGAGAAGTAGGGTCCGACACGCCAGGAATGTTGTCAAATATTACATCCGAGATGTTAGGTTGCCTTAGGTTAGGATATATAACGTTATAGACGTATATACCGTTCCCACCGAGAAGTAGGGTTCGACATGCCAGGAATGTTGTCAAATATTACATACGAGATGTTAGGTGGCCTTAGGTTAGGATAAATAACGTTATAGACGCATGTAATGGTACCACCGAGACGTAGGGACCGACAGGCCTGGAATGTTGTCAAATGTTACATACGAGATGTTAGGTTGCCTTAGGTTAGGATATATGACGTTATAGACGTATATACTGTTCCCTCCGAGAAGTAGGGTTCGACGGGCCAGGAATGTTGTCAAATATTGCATCCGGGATGTCAAGTTGCCTTAGATAAGGATATATAACGTTATAGACGCATATAATGTTACCACCGAGACGTAGGGACCGACATGCCTGGAATGTTTTCAAATGTTACATACGAGATGTTAGGTTGCCTTAGGTTAGGATATATGACGTTATAGACGTATATACTGTTCCCTCCGAGAAGTAGGGTTCGACGGGCCAGGAATGTTGTCAAATATTGCATCCGGGATGTTAGGTTGCCTTAGATTACGATATCGACCGTTATAGACGTATATAATATTCCCACCGAAAAGTATGCACCGACACGCCAGGAATACTGTAAAATATTACGTCTGAGAAAATAGATTGCCTTAGATTAGGATATACAACGTTATAGACTCATATAATGTTCCCACCGAAAAGTAGTGTCCGACACGCCTGGAATGATGTAGAATATTACATCCGAGATGTCAGGTTGCCTTAGGTTAGGATATATAACGTTATAGACGTATATACTGTTCCCTCCGAGAAGTAGGGTTCGACAACCTAGGAATGCTGTCAAATATTGCATCCGAGATGTTAGGTTGCCTTAGATAAGGATATATAACGTTATAGACACATATAATGTTACCACCGAGACGTAGGGACCGACATGCCTGGAATGTTGTCAAATGTTACATCCGAGATGTTAGGTTGCCTTAGGTTAGGATATATGACGTTATAGACGTATATACTGTTCCCCCCGAGAAGTAGGGTTCGACAGGCCATGAATGTTGTCAAATATTGCATCCGAGATGTTAGGTTGCCTTAGATTAGGATATATAACGTTATAGACGTATATACTGTTCCCTCCGAAAAGTAGGGCTCGACAGGCTAGGAATGTTGTCAAATATTGCATCCGAGATGTTAGGTTGCCTTAGATAAGGATATATAACGTTATAGACGCATATAATGTTACCACCGAGACGTAGGGACCGACATGCCTGGAATGTTGTCAAATGTTACATCCAAGATGTTAGGTTGCCTTAGGTTAGGATATATAACGTTGTAGACGCATGTAACGTTACCACCGAGACGTAGGGACCGACACACCTGGAATGTTGTCAAATGTTACATCCGAGATGTTAGGTTGCCTTAGGCTAGGATATATGACGTTATAGATGTATATGCTGTTCCCTCCGAGAAGTAGGGTTCGACAGGCCATGAATGTTGTCAAATATTGCATCCGAGATGTTAGGTTGCCTTAGGTTATGATATATGACGTTACAGACGTATATACTGTTCCCACCGAGAAGTAGGGTCCGACACGCCAGGAATGTTGTCAAATATTACATCCGAGATGTTAGGTTGCCTTAGGTTAGGATATATAACGTTATAGACGTATATACTGTTCCCACCGAGAAGTAGGGTTCGACACGCCAGGACTGTTGTCAAATATTACATACGAGATGTTAGGTGGCCTTAGGTTAGGATATATAACGTTATAGACGCATGTAATGTTACCACCGAGACGTAGGGACCGACAGGCCTGGAATGATGTAGAATATTACATCCGAGATGTCAGGTTGCCTTAGGTTAGGATATATAACGTTATAGACGTATATACTGTTCCCTCCGAGAAATAGGGTTCGACAGGCCAGGAATGTTGTCAAATATTGCATCCGAGATGTTAGATTGCCTTAGATTACGATATCGACCGTTATAGATGCATATAATATTCCCACCGAAAACTATGCACCGACACGCCAGGAATATTGTAAAATATTACGTCTGAGATAATAGGTTGCCTTAGATTAGGATATACAACGTTATAGACGCATATAATGTTCCCACCGAGAAGTAGGGTCCGACACGCCTGGAACGGTGCAGAATATTACATCCGAGATGTCAGGTTGCCTTACGTTAGGATATATAACGTTATAGACGTATATACTGTTCCCTCCGAGAAGTAGGGTTCGACAGGCTAGGAATGTTGTCAAATATTGCATCCGGGATGTCAAGTTGCCTTAGATAAGGATATATAACGTTATAGACGCATATAATGTTACCACCGAGACGTAGGGACCGACATGCCTGGAATGTTGTCAAATGTTACGTCCGAGATGTTAGGTTGCCTTAGGTTAGGATATATAACGTTATAGACGCATGTAACGTTACCACCGAGACGTAGGGACCGACACACCTGGAATGTTGTCAAATGTTACATCCGAGATGTTAGGTTGCCTTAGGTTAGGATATATGACGTTATAGACGTATATACTGTTCCCACCGAGACGTAGGGACCGACACGCCAGGAATGTTGTCAAATATTACATACGAGATATTAAGTGGCCTTAGGTTAGGATATATAACGTTATAGACGCATGTAATGTTACCACCGTGACGTAGGGACCGACACGCCTGGAATGTGGTAAAATGTTACATCCGAGATGTTAGGTTGCCTAAGATTAGAATATATACCGTTATAGACGCATGTAATGTTACCACCGAGACGTAGGGTCCGACACGCCTGGAATGTTGTCAAATGTTACATCCGAGATGTTAGGTTGCCTTAGGATAGGATATATTACGTTATAGACGCATGTAATGTTACCACCGAGACGTAGGGACCGACACGCGTGGAATGTTGTCAAATGTTACATCCGAGATGTTAGGTTGTCTTAGGTTAGGATATATGACGTTACAGACGTATATAATGTTCCCTCCGAGATGTAGGGTTCGACAGGCCAGGAATGTTGTCAAATATTACATACGAGATGTTAGGTGGCCTTAGGTTAGGATATAGAACGTTATAGACGCATGTAATGTTACCACCGAGACGTAGGGACCGACACGCCTGGAATGTGGTAAAATGTTACATCCGAGATGTTAGGTTGCCTAAGATTAGAATATATACCGTTATAGACGCATGTAATGTTACCACCGAGACGTAGGGACCGACACGCCTGGAATGTTGTCAAATGTTACATCCGAGATGTTAGGTTGCCTTAGGCTAGGATATATGACGTTATAGATGTATATGCTGTTCCCTCCGAGAAGTAGGGTCGACAGGCCAGGAATGTTGTCAAATATTGCATCCGAGATGTTAGGTTGCCTTAGGATAGGATATATAACGTTATAGACGCATGTAATGTTACCACCGAGACGTAGGGACCGACACGCGTGGAATGTTGTCAAATGTTACATCCGAGATGTTAGGTTGCCTTAGGTTAGGATATATGACGTTACAGACGTATATACTGTTCCCTCCGAGATGTAGGGTTCGACAGGCCAGGAATGTTGTCAAATATTTCATCCGAGATGTTAGGTTGCCTTAGATTAGGATATATACCGTTATAGACGTAAATACTGTACCCTCCGAGCAGTAGGGTTCGACAGGCCGGGAATGTTGTCAAATATTGCATCCGAGATGTTAGGTTGCCTTAGATTAGGATATGCAACGTTATAGACGCATATAATGTTCCCACCGAGAAGTAGGGTCCGACACGCCTGGAAGGTTGTAGAATATTACATCCGAGATGTTAGGTTGCCTTAGGTTAGGATATATAACGTTATAGACGTACATACTGTTCCCTCCGAGAAGTAGGGTTCGACAGGCCAGGAATGTTATCAAATATTGCATCCGAGATGTTAGGTTGCCTTAGATTAGGATATATACCGCTATAGACGTATATACTGTTCCCTCCGAGATGTAGGGTTCGACAGGCCAGGAATGTTGTCAAATATTGCATCCGAGATGTTAGGTTGCCTTAGGCTAGGATATATGACGTTATAGACGTATATACTGTTCCCTCCGAGAAGTAGGGTTCGACAGGCCAGGAATGTTGTCAAATATTGCATCCGAGATGTTAGGTTGCCTTAGATTACGATATCGACCGTTATAGACGTATATAATATTCCCACCGGAAAGTATGCACCGACACGCCAGGAATACTGTAAAATATTACGTCTGAGAAAATAGATTGCCTTAGATTAGGATACACAACGTTATAGACTCATATAATGTTCCCACCGAAAAGTAGGGTTCGACACGCCTGGAATGATGTAGAATATTACATCCGAGATGTCAGGTTGCCTTAGGTTAGGATATATAACGTTATAGACGTATATACTGTTCCCTCCGAGAAGTAGGGTTCGACAAGCTAGGAATGTTGTCAAATATTGCATCCGAGATGTTAGGTTGCCTTAGATAAGGATATATAACGTTATAGACACATATAATGTTACCACCGAGACGTAGGGACCGACATGCCAGGAATGTTGTCAAATGTTACATCCGAGATGTTAGGATGCCTTAGGTTAGGATATATAACGTTATAGACGTAAATACTGTACCCTCCGAGCAGTAGGGTTCGACAGGCCGGGAATGTTGTCAAATATTGCATCCGAGATGTTAGGTTGCCTTAGATTAGGATATGCAACGTTATAGACGCATATAATGTTCCCACCGAGAAGTAGGGTCCGACACGCCTGGAAGGTTGTAGAATATTACATCCGAGATGTTAGGTTGCCTTAGGTTAGGATATATAACGTTATAGACGTACATACTGTTCCCTCCGAGAAGTAGGGTTCGACAGGCCAGGAATGTTATCAAATATTGCATCCGAGATGTTAGGTTGCCTTAGATTAGGATATATACCGCTATAGACGTATATACTGTTCCCTCCGAGATGTAGGGTTCGACAGGCCAGGAATGTTGTCAAATATTGCATCCGAGATGTTAAGTTGCCTTAGGCTAGGATATATGACGTTATAGACGTATATACTGTTCCCTCCGAGAAGTAGGGTTCGACAGGCCAGGAATGTTGTCAAATATTGCATCCGAGATGTTAGGTTGCCTTAGATTACGATATCGACCGTTATAGACGTATATAATATTCCCACCGGAAAGTATGCACCGACACGCCAGGAATACTGTAAAATATTACGTCTGAGAAAATAGATTGCCTTAGATTAGGATACACAACGTTATAGACTCATATAATGTTCCCACCGAAAAGTAGGGTTCGACACGCCTGGAATGATGTAGAATATTACATCCGAGATGTCAGGTTGCCTTAGGTTAGGATATATAACGTTATAGACGTATATACTGTTCCCTCCGAGAAGTAGGGCTCGACAAGCTAGGAATGTTGTCAAATATTGCATCCGAGATGTTAGGTTGCCTTAGATAAGGATATATAACGTTATAGACACATATAATGTTACCACCGAGACGTAGGGACCGACATGCCAGGAATGTTGTCAAATGTTACATCCGAGATGTTAGGTTGCCTTAGGTTAGGATATATAACGTTATAGACGCATGTAACGTTACCACCGAGACGTAGGGTCCGACACACCTGGAATGTTGTCAAATGTTACATCCGAGATGTTAGGTTGCCTTAGGTTAGGATATATGACGTTATAGACGTATATACTGTTCCCACCGAGACGTAGGGACCGACACGCCAGGAATGTTGTCAAATATTACATACGAGATGTTAGGTGGCCTTAGGTTAGGATATATAACGTTATAGACGCATGTAATGTTACCACCGAGACGTAGGGACCGGCACGCCTGGAATGTGGTAAAATGTTACATCCGAGATGTTAGGTTGCCTTAGGTTAGGATATATAACGTTATAGACGTATATACCGTTCCCACCGAGACGTAGGGACCGACATGCCAGGAATGTTGTCAAATGTTACATCCGAGATGTTAGGTTGCCTTAGGTTAGGATATATAACGTTATAGACGTAAATACTGTACCCTCCGAGCAGTAGGGTTCGACAGGCCGGGAATGTTGTCAAATATTGCATCCGAGATGTTAGGTTGCCTTAGATTAGGATATGCAACGTTATAGACGCATATAATGTTCCCACCGAGAAGTAGGGTCCGACACGCCTGGAAGGTTGTAGAATATTACATCCGAGATGTTAGGTTGCCTTAGGTTAGGATATATAACGTTATAGACGTACATACTGTTCCCTCCGAGAAGTAGGGTTCGACAGGCCAGGAATGTTATCAAATATTGCATCCGAGATGTTAGGTTGCCTTAGATTAGGATATATACCGCTATAGACGTATATACTGTTCCCTCCGAGATGTAGGGTTCGACAGGCCAGGAATGTTGTCAAATATTGCATCCGAGATGTTAGGTTGCCTTAGGCTAGGATATATGACGTTATAGACGTATATACTGTTCCCTCCGAGAAGTAGGGTTCGACAGGCCAGGAATGTTGTCAAATATTGCATCCGAGATGTTAGGTTGCCTTAGATTACGATATCGACCGTTATAGACGTATATAATATTCCCACCGGAAAGTATGCACCGACACGCCAGGAATACTGTAAAATATTACGTCTGAGAAAATAGATTGCCTTAGATTAGGATACACAACGTTATAGACTCATATAATGTTCCCACCGAAAAGTAGGGTTCGACACGCCTGGAATGATGTAGAATATTACATCCGAGATGTCAGGTTGCCTTAGGTTAGGATATATAACGTTATAGACGTATATACTGTTCCCTCCGAGAAGTAGGGTTCGACAAGCTAGGAATGTTGTCAAATATTGCATCCGAGATGTTAGGTTGCCTTAGATAAGGATATATAACGTTATAGACACATATAATGTTACCACCGAGACGTAGGGACCGACATGCCAGGAATGTTGTCAAATGTTACATCCGAGATGTTAGGTTGCCTTAGGTTAGGATATATAACGTTATAGACGCATGTAACGTTACCACCGAGACGTAGGGACCGACACACCTGGAATGTTGTCAAATGTTACATCCGAGATGTTAGGTTGCCTTAGGTTAGGATATATGACGTTATAGACGTATATACTGTTCCCACCGAGACGTAGGGACCGACACGCCAGGAATGTTGTCAAATATTACATACGAGATGTTAGGTGGCCTTAGGTTAGGATATATAAATTATAGACGCATGTAATGTTACCACCGAGACGTAGGGACCGGCACGCCTGGAATGTGGTAAAATGTTACATCCGAGATATTAGGTTGCCTTAGGATAGGATATATAACGTTATAGACGCATGTAATGTTACCACCGAGACGTAGGGACCGACACGCGTGGAATGTTGTCAAATGTTACATCCGAGATGTTAGGTTGTCTTAGGTTAGGATATATGACGTTACAGACGTATATACTGTTCCCTCCGAGATGTAGGGTTCGACAGGCCAGGAATGTTGTCAAATATTGCATCCGAGATGTTAGGTTGCCTTAGATTAGGATATGCAACGTTATAGACGCATATAATGTTCCCACCGAGAAGTAGGGTCCGACACGCCAGGAATGTTGTCAAATATTACATCCGAGATGTTAGGTTGCCTTAGGTTAGGATATATAACGTTATAGACGTATATACCGTTCCCACCGAGAAGTAGGGTTCGACATGCCAGGAATGTTGTCAAATATTACATACGAGATGTTAGGTGGCCTTAGGTTAGGATAAATAACGTTATAGACGCATGTAATGGTACCACCGAGACGTAGGGACCGACAGGCCTGGAATGTTGTCAAATGTTACATACGAGATGTTAGGTTGCCTTAGGTTAGGATATATGACGTTATAGACGTATATACTGTTCCCTCCGAGAAGTAGGGTTCGACGGGCCAGGAATGTTGTCAAATATTGCATCCGGGATGTCAAGTTGCCTTAGATAAGGATGTATAACGTTATAGACGCATATAATGTTACCACCGAGACGTAGGGACCGACATGCCTGGAATGTTGTCAAATGTTACATACGAGATGTTAGGTTGCCTTAGGTTAGGATATATGACGTTATAGACGTATATACTGTTCCCTCCGAGAAGTAGGGTTCGACGGGCCAGGAATGTTGTCAAATATTGCATCCGGGATGTTAGGTTGCCTTAGATTACGATATCGACCGTTATAGACGTATATAATATTCCCACCGGAAAGTATGCACCGACACGCCAGGAATACTGTAAAATATTACGTCTGAGAAAATAGATTGCCTTAGATTAGGATACACAACGTTATAGACTCATATAATGTTCCCACCGAAAAGTAGTGTCCGACACGCCTGGAATGATGTAGAATATTACATCCGAGATGTCAGGTTGCCTTAGGTTAGGATATATAACGTTATAGACGTATATACTGTTCCCTCCGAGAAGTAGGGTTCGACAGGCCAGGAATGTTATCAAATATTGCATCCGAGATGTTAGGTTGCCTTAGATTAGGATATATACCGCTATAGACGTATATACTGTTCCCTCCGAGATGTAGGGTTCGACAGGCCAGGAATGTTGTCAAATATTGCATCCGAGATGTTAGGTTGCCTTAGGCTAGGATATATGACGTTATAGACGTATATACTGTTCCCTCCGAGAAGTAGGGTTCGACAGGCCAGGAATGTTGTCAAATATTGCATCCGAGATGTTAGGTTGCCTTAGATTACGATATCGACCGTTATAGACGTATATAATATTCCCACCGGAAAGTATGCACCGACACGCCAGGAATACTGTAAAATATTACGTCTGAGAAAATAGATTGCCTTAGATTAGGATACACAACGTTATAGACTCATATAATGTTCCCACCGAAAAGTAGGGTTCGACACGCCTGGAATGATGTAGAATATTACATCCGAGATGTCAGGTTGCCTTAGGTTAGGATATATAACGTTATAGACGTATATACTGTTCCCACCGAGAAGTAGGGTTCGACACGCCAGGACTGTTGTCAGATATTACATACGAGATGTTAGGTGGCCTTAGGTTAGGATATATAACGTTATAGACGCATGTAATGTTACCACCGAGACGTAGGGACCGACAGGCCTGGAATGTTGTAAAATGATACATCCGAGATGTTAGGTTGCCTAAGATTAGGATATATACCGCTATAGACGGATATAATGTTCCCACCGAGAAGTAGGGTCCGACACGCCTGGAATGATGTAGAATATTACATCCGAGATGTCAGGTTGCCTTAAGTTAGGATATATAACGTTATAGACGTATATACTGTTCCCTCCGAGAAGTAGGGTTCGACAGGCTAGGAATGTTGTTAAATATTGCATCCGAGATGTTAGGTTGCCTTAGCTTAGCATATATAACGTTATAGACGCACGTAATGTTACCACCGAGACGTAGGGTTCCAACACTCCTGGAATGTTGTCAAATGTTATATCCGAGATGTTAGGTTGCCTTAGGTTAGGATATGTGACGTTACAGACGTATATACTGTTCCCACCGAGAAGTAGGGTCCGACACGCCAGGAATGTTGTCAAATACTACATCCGAGATGTTAGGTTGCCTTAGGTTAGGATATATAACGTTATAGACGTATATACTGTTCCCACCGAGAAGTAGGGTTCGACACGCCAGGAATGTTGTCAAATATTACATACGAGATGTTAGGTGGCCTTAGGCTAGGATAAATAACATTATAGCCGCATGTAATGTTACCACCGAGACGTAGGGACCGACAGGCCTGGAATGTTGTAAAATGTTACATCCGAGATGTTAGGTTGCCTAAGATTAGGATATATACCGCTATAGACGCATATAATGTTCCCACCGAGAAGTAGGGTCCGACACGCCTGGAATGATGTAGAATATTACATCCGAGATGTCAGGTTGCCTTAGGTTAGGATATATAACGTTATAGACGTATATACTGTTCCCTCCGAGAAATAGGGTTCGACAGGCCAGGAATGTTGTCAAATATTGCATCCGAGATGTTAGATTGCCTTAGATTACGATATCGACCGTTATAGACGCATATAATATTCCCACCGAAAACTATGCACCGACACGCCAGGAATATTGTAAAATATTACGTCTGAGATAATAGGTTGCCTTAGATTAGGATATACAACGTTATAGACGCATATAATGTTCCCACCGAGAAGTAGGGTCCGACACGCCTGGAATGGTGCAGAATATTACATCCGAGATGTCAGGTTGCCTTACGTTAGGATATATAACGTTATAGACGTATATACTGTTCCCTCCGAGAAGTAGGGTTCGACAGGCTAGGAATGTTGTCAAATATTGCATCCGGGATGTCAAGTTGCCTTAGATAAGGATATATAACGTTATAGACGCATATAATGTTACCACCGAGACGTAGGGACCGACATGCCTGGAATGTTGTCAAATGTTACGTCCGAGATGTTAGGTTGCCTTAGGTTAGGATATATAACGTTATAGACGCATGTAACGTTACCACCGAGACGTAGGGACCGACACACCTGGAATGTTGTCAAATGTTACATCCGAGATGTTAGGTTGCCTTAGGTTAGGATATATGACGTTATAGACGTATATACTCTTCCCACCGAGACGTAGGGACCGACACGCCAGGAATGTTGTCAAATATTACATACGAGATATTAGGTGGCCTTAGGTTAGGATATATAACGTTATAGACGCATGTAATGTTACCACCGAGACGTAGGGACCGACACGCCTGGAATGTGGTAAAATGTTACATCCGAGATGTTAGGTTGCCTAAGATTAGAATATATACCGTTATAGACGCATGTAATGTTACCACCGAGACGTAGGGACCGACACGCCTGGAAGGTTGTCAAATGTTACATCCGAGATGTTAGGTTGCCTTAGGCTAGGATATATGACGTTATAGATGTATATGCTGTTCCCTCCGAGAAGTAGGGTCGACAGGCCAGGAATGTTGTCAAATATTGCATCCGTGATGTTAGGTTGCCTTAGGATAGGATATATAACGTTATAGACGCATGTAATGTTACCACCGAGACGTAGGGACCGACACGCGTGGAATGTTGTCAAATGTTACATCCGAGATGTTAGGTTGTCTTAGGTTAGGATATATGACGTTACAGACGTATATAATGTTCCCTCCGAGATGTAGGGTTCGACAGGCCAGGAATGTTGTCAAATATTTCATCCGAGATGTTAGGTTGCCTTAGATTAGGATATATACCGTTATAGACGTATATACTGTTCCCTCCGAGCAGTAGGGTTCGACAGGCCAGGAATGTTGTCAAATATTGCATCCGAGATGTTAGGTTGCCTTAGATTAGGATATGCAACGTTATAGACGCATATAATGTTCCCACCGAGAAGTAGGGTCCGACACGCCTGGAAGGTTGTAGAATATTACATCCGAGATGTTAGGTTGCCTTAGGTTAGGATATATAACGTTATAGACGTACATACTGTTCCCTCCGAGAAGTAGGGTTCGACAGGCCAGGAATGTCATCAAATATTGCATCCGAGATGTTAGGTTGCCTTAGATTAGGATATATACCGCTATAGACGTATATACTGTTCCCTCCGAGATGTAGGGTTCGACAGGCAAGGAATGTTGTCAAATATTGCATCCGAGATGTTAGGTTGCCTTAGATTAGGAAATATACCGTTATAGACGCATGTAATGTTACCACCGAGACGTAGGGACCGACACGCCTGGAATGTTGTCAAATATTACATACGAGATGTTAGGTTGCCTTAGGTTAGGATATATGACGTTATAGACGTATATACTGTTCCCTCCGAGAAGTAGGGTTCGACAGGCCAGGAATGTTGTCAAATATTGCATCCGAGATGTCAGGTTGCCTTAGATTACGATATCGACCGTTATAGACGTATATAATATTCCCACCGAAAAGTATGCACCGACACGCCAGGAATACTGTAAAATATTACGTCTGAGAAAATAGATTGCCTTAGATTAGGATACACAACGTTATAGACTCATATAATGTTCCCACCGAAAAGTAGGGTCCGACACGCCTGGAATGATGTAGAATATTACATCCGAGATGTCAGGTTGCCTTAGGTTAGGATATATAACGTTATAGACGTATATACTGTTCCCTCCGAGAAGTAGGGTTCGACAAGCTAGGAATGTTGTCAAATATTGCATCCGAGATGTTAGGTTGCCTTAGATAAGGGTATATAACGTTATAGACACATATAATGTTACCACCGAGACGTAGGGACCGACATGCCTGGAATGTTGTCAAATGTTACATCCGAGATGTTAGGTTGCCTTAGGTTAGGATATATAACGTTATAGACGCATGTAACGTTACCACCGAGACGTAGGGACCGACACACCTGGAATGTTGTCAAATGTTACATCCGAGATGTTAGGTTGCCTTAGGTTAGGATATATGACGTTATAGACGTATATACTGTTCCCACCGAGACGTAGGGACCGACACGCCAGGAATGTTGTCAAATATTACATACAAGATGTTAGGTGGCCTTAGGTTAGGATATATAACGTTATAGACGCATGTAATGTTACCACCGAGACGTAGGGACCGACACGCCTGGAATGTGGTAAAATGTTACATCCGAGATGTTAGGTTGCCTAAGATTAGAATATATACCGTTATAGACGCATGTAATGTTACCACCGAGACGTAGGGACCGACACGCCTGGAATGTTGTCAAATGTTACATCCGAGATGTTATGTTGCCTTAGGCTAGGATATATGACGTTATAGATGTATATGCTGTTCCCTCCGAGAAGTAGGGTCGACAGGCCAGGAATGTTGTCAAATATTGCATCCGAGATGTTAGGTTGCCTTAGGATAGGATATATAACGTTATAGACGCATGTAATGTTACCACCGAGACGTAGGGACCGACACGCGTGGAATGTTGTCAAATGTTACATCCGAGATGTTAGGTTGCCTTAGGTTAGGATATATGACGTTACAGACGTATATACTCTTCCCTCCGAGATGTAGGGTTCGACAGGCCAGGAATGTTGTCAAATATTTCATCCGAGATGTTAGGTTGCCTTAGATTAGGATATATACCGTTATAGACGTAAATACTGTACCCTCCGAGCAGTAGGGTTCGACAGGCCGGGAATGTTGTCAAATATTGCATCCGAGATGTTAGGTTGCCTTAGATTAGGATATGCAACGTTATAGACGCATATAATGTTCCCACCGAGAAGTAGGGTCCGACACGCCTGGAAGGTTGTAGAATATTACATCCGAGATGTTAGGTTGCCTTAGGTTAGGATATATAACGTTATAGACGTACATACTGTTCCCTCCGAGAAGTAGGGTTCGACAGGCCAGGAATGTTATCAAATATTGCATCCGAGATGTTAGGTTGCCTTAGATTAGGATATATACCGCTATAGACGTATATACTGTTCCCTCCGAGATGTAGGGTTCGACAGGCCAGGAATGTTGTCAAATATTGCATCCGAGATGTTAGGTTGCCTTAGGCTAGGATATATGACGTTATAGACGTATATACTGTTCCCTCCGAGAAGTAGGGTTCGACAGGCCAGGAATGTTGTCAAATATTGCATCCGAGATGTTAGGTTGCCTTAGATTACGATATCGACCGTTATAGACGTATATAATATTCCCACCGGAAAGTATGCACCGACACGCCAGGAATACTGTAAAATATTACGTCTGAGAAAATAGATTGCCTTAGATTAGGATACACAACGTTATAGACTCATATAATGTTCCCACCGAAAAGTAGGGTTCGACACGCCTGGAATGATGTAGAATATTACATCCGAGATGTCAGGTTGCCTTAGGTTAGGATATATAACGTTATAGACGTATATACTGTTCCCTCCGAGAAGTAGGGTTCGACAAGCTAGGAATGTTGTCAAATATTGCATCCGAGATGTTAGGTTGCCTTAGATAAGGATATATAACGTTATAGACACATATAATGTTACCACCGAGACGTAGGGACCGACATGACAGGAATGTTGTCAAATGTTACATCCGAGATGTTAGGTTGCCTTAGGTTAGGATATATAACGTTATAGACGCATGTAACGTTACCACCGAGACGTAGGGACCGACACACCTGGAATGTTGTCAAATGTTACATCCGAGATGTTAGGTTGCCTTAGGTTAGGATATATGACGTTATAGACGTATATACTGTTCCCACCGAGACGTAGGGACCGACACGCCAGGAATGTTGTCAAATATTACATACGAGATGTTAGGTGGCCTTAGGTTAGGATATATAACGTTATAGACGCATGTAATGTTACCACCGAGACGTAGGGACCGACACGCGTGGAATGTTGTCAAATGTTACATCCGAGATGTTAGGTTGTCTTAGGTTAGGATATATGACGTTACAGACGTATATACTGTTCCCTCCGAGATGTAGGGTTCGACAGGCCAGGAATGTTGTCAAATATTGCATCCGAGATGTTAGGTTGCCTTAGATTAGGATATGCAACGTTATAGACGCATATAATGTTCCCACCGAGAAGTAGGGTCCGACACGCCAGGAATGTTGTCAAATATTACATCCGAGATGTTAGGTTGCCTTAGGTTAGGATATATAACGTTATAGACGTATATACCGTTCCCACCGAGACGTAGGGACCGACATGCCAGGAATGTTGTCAAATGTTACATCCGAGATGTTAGGTTGCCTTAGGTTAGGATATATAACGTTATAGACGTAAATACTGTACCCTCCGAGCAGTAGGGTTCGACAGGCCGGGAATGTTGTCAAATATTGCATCCGAGATGTTAGGTTGCCTTAGATTAGGATATGCAACGTTATAGACTCATATAATGTTCCCACCGAAAAGTAGTGTCCGACACGCCTGGAATGATGTAGAATATTACATCCGAGATGTCAGGTTGCCTTAGGTTAGGATGTATAACGTTATAGACGTATATACTGTTCCCTCCGAGAAGTAGGGTTCGACAGGCCAGGAATGTTATCAAATATTGCATCCGAGATGTTAGGTTGCCTTAGATTAGGATATATACCGCTATAGACGTATATACTGTTCCCTCCGAGATGTAGGGTTCGACAGGCCAGGAATGTTGTCAAATATTGCATCCGAGATGTTAGGTTGCCTTAGGCTAGGATATATGACGTTATAGACGTATATACTGTTCCCTCCGAGAAGTAGGGTTCGACAGGCCAGGAATGTTGTCAAATATTGCATCCGAGATGTTAGGTTGCCTTAGATTACGATATCGACCGTTATAGACGTATATAATATTCCCACCGGAAAGTATGCACCGACACGCCAGGAATACTGTAAAATATTACGTCTGAGAAAATAGATTGCCTTAGATTAGGATACACAACGTTATAGACTCATATAATGTTCCCACCGAAAAGTAGGGTTCGACACGCCTGGAATGATGTAGAATATTACATCCGAGATGTCAGGTTGCCTTAGGTTAGGATATATAACGTTATAGACGTATATACTGTTCCCTCCGAGAAGTAGGGTTCGACAAGCTAGGAATGTTGTCAAATATTGCATCCGAGATGTTAGGTTGCCTTAGATAAGGATATATAACGTTATAGACACATATAATGTTACCACCGAGACGTAGGGACCGACATGCCAGGAATGTTGTCAAATGTTACATCCGAGATGTTAGGTTGCCTTAGGTTAGGATATATAACGTTATAGACGCATGTAACGTTACCACCGAGACGTAGGGACCGACACACCTGGAATGTTGTCAAATGTTACATCCGAGATGTTAGGTTGCCTTAGGTTAGGATATATGACGTTATAGACGTATATACTGTTCCCACCGAGACGTAGGGACCGACACGCCAGGAATGTTGTCAAATATTACATACGAGATGTTAGGTGGCCTTAGGTTAGGATATATAACGTTATAGACGCATGTAATGTTACCACCGAGACGTAGGGACCGGCACGCCTGGAATGTGGTAAAATGTTACATCCGAGATGTTAGGTTGCCTAAGATTAGAATATATACCGTTATAGACGCATGTAATGTTACCACCGAGACGTAGGGACCGACACGCCTGGAATGTTGTCAAATGTTACATCCGAGATGTTAGGTTGCCTTAGGCTAGGATATATGACGTTATAGATGTATATGCTGTTCCCTCCGAGAAGTAGGGTCGACAGGCCAGGAATGTTGTCAAATATTGCATCCGAGATATTAGGTTGCCTTAGGATAGGATATATAACGTTATAGACGCATGTAATGTTACCACCGAGACGTAGGGACCGACACGCGTGGAATGTTGTCAAATGTTACATCCGAGATGTTAGGTTGTCTTAGGTTAGGATATATGACGTTACAGACGTATATACTGTTCCCTCCGAGATGTAGGGTTCGACAGGCCAGGAATGTTGTCAAATATTGCATCCGAGATGTTAGGTTGCCTTAGATTAGGATATGCAACGTTATAGACGCATATAATGTTCCCACCGAGAAGTAGGGTCCGACACGCCAGGAATGTTGTCAAATATTACATCCGAGATGTTAGGTTGCCTTAGGTTAGGATATATAACGTTATAGACGTATATACCGTTCCCACCGAGAAGTAGGGTTCGACATGCCAGGAATGTTGTCAAATATTACATACGAGATGTTGGGTGGCCTTAGGTTAGGATAAATAACGTTATAGACGCATGTAATGGTACCACCGAGACGTAGGGACCGACAGGCCTGGAATGTTGTCAAATGTTACATACGAGATGTTAGGTTGCCTTAATTTAGGATATATGACGTTATAGACGTATATACTGTTCCCTCCGAGAAGTAGGGTTCGACGGGCCAGGAATGTTGTCAAATATTGCATCCGGGATGTCAAGTTGCCTTAGATAAGGATATATAACGTTATAGACGCATATAATGTTACCACCGAGACGTAGGGACCGACATGCCTGGAATGTTGTCAAATGTTACATACGAGATGTTAGGTTGCCTTAGGTTAGGATATATGACGTTATAGACGTATATACTGTTCCCTCCGAGAAGTAGGGTTCGACGGGCCAGGAATGTTGTCAAATATTGCATCCGGGATGTTAGGTTGCCTTAGATTACGATATCGACCGTTATAGACGTATATAATATTCCCACCGAAAACTATGCACCGACACGCCAGGAATATTGTAAAATATTACGTCTGAGATAATAGGTTGCCTTAGATTAGGATATACAACGTTATAGACGCATATAATGTTCCCACCGAGAAGTAGGGTCCGACACGCCTGGAATGGTGCAGAATAGTACATCCGAGATGTCAGGTTGCCTTACGTTAGGATATATAACGTTATAGACGTATATACTGTTCCCTCCGAGATGTAGGGTTCGACAGGCTAGGAATGTTGTCAAATATTGCATCCGGGATGTCAAGTTGCCTTAGATAAGGATATATAACGTTATAGACGCATATAATGTTACCACCGAGACGTAGGGACCGACATGCCTGGAATGTTGTCAAATGTTACATACGAGATGTTAGGTTGCCTTAGGTTAGGATATATGACGTTATAGACGTATATACTGTTCCCTCCGAGAAGTAGGGTTCGACGGGCCAGGAATGTTGTCAAATATTGCATCCGGGATGTTAGGTTGCCTTAGATTACGATATCGACCGTTATAGACGTATATAATATTCCCACCGAAAAGTATGCACCGACACGCCAGGAATACTGTAAAATATTACGTCTGAGAAAATAGATTGCCTTAGATTAGGATGCACAACGTTATAGACTCATATAATGTTCCCACCGAAAAGTAGTGTCCGACACGCCTGGAATGATGTAGAATATTACATCCGAGATGTCAGGTTGCCTTAGGTTAGGATGTATAGCGTTATAGACGTATATACTGTTCCCTCCGAGAAGTAGGGTTCGACAGGCCAGGAATGTTATCAAATATTGCATCCGAGATGTTAGGTTGCCTTAGATTAGGATATATACCGCTATAGACGTATATACTGTTCCCTCCGAGATGTAGGGTTCGACAGGCCAGGAATGTTGTCAAATATTGCATCCGAGATGTTAGGTTGCCTTAGGCTAGGATATATAACGTTATAGACGTATATACTGTTCCCTCCGAGAAGTAGGGTTCGACAGGCCAGGAATGTTGTCAAATATTGCATCCGAGATGTTAGGTTGCCTTAGATTACGATATCGACCGTTATAGACGTATATAATATTCCCACCGGAAAGTATGCACCGACACGCCAGGAATACTGTAAAATATTACGTCTGAGAAAATAGATTGCCTTAGATTAGGATACACAACGTTATAGACTCATATAATGTTCCCACCGAAAAGTAGGGTTCGACACGCCTGGAATGATGTAGAATATTACATCCGAGATGTCAGGTTGCCTTGGGTTAGGATATATAACGTTATAGACGTATATACTGTTCCCTCCGAGAAGTAGGGTTCGACAAGCTAGGAATGTTGTCAAATATTGCATCCGAGATGTTAGGTTGCCTTAGATAAGGATATATAACGTTATAGACACATATAATGTTACCACCGAGACGTAGGGACCGACATGCCAGGAATGTTGTCAAATGTTACATCCGAGATGTTAGGTTGCCTTAGGTTAGGATATATAACGTTATAGACGCATGTAACGTTACCACCGAGACGTAGGGACCGACACACCTGGAATGTTGTCAAATGTTACATCCGAGATGTTAGGTTGCCTTAGGTTAGGATATATGACGTTATAGACGTATATACTGTTCCCACCGAGACGTAGGGACCGACACGCCAGGAATGTTGTCAAATATTACATACGAGATGTTAGGTGGCCTTAGGTTAGGATATATAACGTTATAGACGCATGTAATGTTACCACCGAGACGTAGGGACCGGCACGCCTGGAATATGGTAAAATGTTACATCCGAGATGTTAGGTTGCCTAAGATTAGAATATATACCGTTATAGACGCATGTAATGTTACCACCGAGACGTAGGGACCGACACGCCTGGAATGTTGTCAAATGTTACATCCGAGATGTTAGGTTGCCTTAGGCTAGGATATATGACGTTATAGATGTATATGCTGTTCCCTCCGAGAAGTAGGGTCGACAGGCCAGGAATGTTGTCAAATATTGCATCCGAGATATTAGGTTGCCTTAGGATAGGATATATAACGTTATAGACGCATGTAATGTTACCACCGAGACGTAGGGACCGACACGCGTGGAATGTTGTCAAATGTTACATCCGAGATGTTAGGTTGTCTTAGGTTAGGATATATGACGTTACAGACGTATATACTGTTCCCTCCGAGATGTAGGGTTCGACAGGCCAGGAATGTTGTCAAATATTGCATCCGAGATGTTAGGTTGCCTTAGATTAGGATATGCAACGTTATAGACGCATATAATGTTCCCACCGAGAAGTAGGGTCCGACACGCCAGGAATGTTGTCAAATATTACATCCGAGATGTTAGGTTGCCTTAGGTTAGGATATATAACGTTATAGACGTATATACCGTTCCCACCGAGAAGTAGGATTCGACATGCCAGGAATGTTGTCAAATATTACATACGAGATGTTGGGTGGCCTTAGGTTAGGATAAATAACGTTATAGACGCATGTAATGGTACCACCGAGACGTAGGGACCGACAGGCCTGGAATGTTGTCAAATGTTACATACGAGATGTTAGGTTGCCTTAGGTTAGGATATATGACGTTATAGACGTATATACTGTTCCCTCCGAGAAGTAGGGTTCGACGGGCCAGGAATGTTGTCAAATATTGCATCCGGGATGTCAAGTTGCCTTAGATAAGGATATATAACGTTATAGACGCATATAATGTTACCACCGAGACGTAGGGACCGACATGCCTGGAATGTTGTCAAATGTTACATACGAGATGTTAGGTTGCCTTAGGTTAGGATATATGACGTTATAGACGTATATACTGTTCCCTCCGAGAAGTAGGGTTCGACGGGCCAGGAATGTTGTCAAATATTGCATCCGGGATGTTAGGTTGCCTTAGATTACGATATCGACCGTTATAGACGTATATAATATTCCCACCGAAAACTATGCACCGACACGCCAGGAATATTGTAAAATATTACGTCTGAGATAATAGGTTGCCTTAGATTAGGATATACAACGTTATAGACGCATATAATGTTCCCACCGAGAAGTAGGGTCCGACACGCCTGGAATGGTGCAGAATAGTACATCCGAGATGTCAGGTTGCCTTACGTTAGGATATATAACGTTATAGACGTATATACTGTTCCCTCCGAGATGTAGGGTTCGACAGGCTAGGAATGTTGTCAAATATTGCATCCGGGATGTCAAGTTGCCTTAGATAAGGATATATAACGTTATAGACGCATATAATGTTACCACCGAGACGCAGGGACCGACATGCCTGGAATGTTGTCAAATGTTACATACGAGATGTTAGGTTGCCTTAGGTTAGGATATATGACGTTATAGACGTATATACTGTTCCCTCCGAGAAGTAGGGTTCGACGGGCCAGGAATGTTGTCAAATATTGCATCCGGGATGTTAGGTTGCCTTAGATTACGATATCGACCGTTATAGACGTATATAATATTCCCACCGAAAAGTATGCACCGACACGCCAGGAATACTGTAAAATATTACGTCTGAGAAAATAGATTGCCTTAGATTAGGATGCACAACGTTATAGACTCATATAATGTTCCCACCGAAAAGTAGTGTCCGACACGCCTGGAATGATGTAGAATATTACATCCGAGATGTCAGGTTGCCTTAGGTTAGGATGTATAGCGTTATAGACGTATATACTGTTCCCTCCGAGAAGTAGGGTTCGACAGGCCAGGAATGTTATCAAATATTGCATCCGAGATGTTAGGTTGCCTTAGATTAGGATATATACCGCTATAGACGTATATACTGTTCCCTCCGAGATGTAGGGTTCGACAGGCCAGGAATGTTGTCAAATATTGCATCCGAGATGTTAGGTTGCCTTAGGCTAGGATATATGACGTTATAGACGTATATACTGTTCCCTCCGAGAAGTAGGGTTCGACAGGCCAGGAATGTTGTCAAATATTGCATCCGAGATGTTAGGTTGCCTTAGATTACGATATCGACCGTTATAGACGTATATAATATTCCCACCGGAAAGTATGCACCGACACGCCAGGAATACTGTAAAATATTACGTCTGAGAAAATAGATTGCCTTAGATTAGGATACACAACGTTATAGACTCATATAATGTTCCCACCGAAAAGTAGGGTTCGACACGCCTGGAATGATGTAGAATATTACATCCGAGATGTCAGGTTGCCTTGGGTTAGGATATATAACGTTATAGACGTATATACTGTTCCCTCCGAGAAGTAGGGTTCGACAAGCTAGGAATGTTGTCAAATATTGCATCCGAGATGTTAGGTTGCCTTAGATAAGGATATATAACGTTATAGACACATATAATGTTACCACCGAGACGTAGGGACCGACATGCCAGGAATGTTGTCAAATGTTACATCCGAGATGTTAGGTTGCCTTAGGTTAGGATATATAACGTTATAGACGCATGTAACGTTACCACCGAGACGTAGGGACCGACACACCTGGAATGTTGTCAAATGTTACATCCGAGATGTTAGGTTGCCTTAGGTTAGGATATATGACGTTATAGACGTATATACTGTTCCCACCGAGTCGTAGGGACCGACACGCCAGGAATGTTGTCAAATATTACATACGAGATGTTAGGTGGCCTTAGGTTAGGATATATAACGTTATAGACGCATGTAATGTTACCACCGAGACGTAGGGACCGGCACGCCTGGAATATGGTAAAATGTTACATCCGAGATGTTAGGTTGCCTAAGATTAGAATATATACCGTTATAGACGCATGTAATGTTACCACCGAGACGTAGGGACCGACACGCCTGGAATGTTGTCAAATGTTACATCCGAGATGTTAGGTTGCCTTAGGCTAGGATATATGACGTTATAGATGTATATGCTGTTCCCTCCGAGAAGTAGGGTCGACAGGCCAGGAATGTTGTCAAATATTGCATCCGAGATATTAGGTTGCCTTAGGATAGGATATATAACGTTATAGACGCATGTAATGTTACCACCGAGACGTAGGGACCGACACGCGTGGAATGTTGTCAAATGTTACATCCGAGATGTTAGGTTGTCTTAGGTTAGGATATATGACGTTACAGACGTATATACTGTTCCCTCCGAGATGTAGGGTTCGACAGGCCAGGAATGTTGTCAAATATTGCATCCGAGATGTTAGGTTGCCTTAGATTAGGATATGCAACGTTATAGACGCATATAATGTTCCCACCGAGAAGTAGGGTCCGACACGCCAGGAATGTTGTCAAATATTACATCCGAGATGTTAGGTTGCCTTAGGTTAGGATATATAACGTTATAGACGTATATACCGTTCCCACCGAGAAGTAGGGTTCGACATGCCAGGAATGTTGTCAAATATTACATACGAGATGTTGGGTGGCCTTAGGTTAGGATAAATAACGTTATAGACGCATGTAATGGTACCACCGAGACGTAGGGACCGACAGGCCTGGAATGTTGTCAAATGTTACATACGAGATGTTAGGTTGCCTTAGGTTAGGATATATGACGTTATAGACGTATATACTGTTCCCTCCGAGAAGTAGGGTTCGACGGGCCAGGAATGTTGTCAAATATTGCATCCGGGATGTCAAGTTGCCTTAGATAAGGATATATAACGTTATAGACGCATATAATGTTACCACCGAGACGTAGGGACCGACATGCCTGGAATGTTGTCAAATGTTACATACGAGATGTTAGGTTGCCTTAGGTTAGGATATATGACGTTATAGACGTATATACTGTTCCCTCCGAGAAGTAGGGTTCGACGGGCCAGGAATGTTGTCAAATATTGCATCCGGGATGTTAGGTTGCCTTAGATTACGATATCGACCGTTATAGACGTATATAATATTCCCACCGAAAACTATGCACCGACACGCCAGGAATATTGTAAAATATTACGTCTGAGATAATAGGTTGCCTTAGATTAGGATATACAACGTTATAGACGCATATAATGTTCCCACCGAAAAGTAGTGTCCGACACGCCTGGAATGATGTAGAATATTACATCCGAGATGTCAGGTTGCCTTAGGTTAGGATATATAACGTTATAGACGTATATACTGTTCCCTCCGAGAAGTAGGGTTCGACAAGCTAGGAATGCTGTCAAATATTGCATCCGAGATGTTAGGTTGCCTTAGGTTAGGATATATGACGTTACAGACGTATATAATGTTCCCTCCGAGATGTAGGGTTCGACAGGCCAGGAATGTCATCAAATATTGCATCCGAGATGTTAGGTT
>CAXAJV010000002.1:16472041-16574041 GCA_963969225.1 Xylocopa violacea | reverse complement strand
ATATATCCTAACCTAAGGCCACCTAACATCTCGTATGTAATATTTGACAATATTCCTGGCGTGTCGGTCCCTACTTCTCGGTGGGAACAGTATATACGTCTATAACGTTATATATCCTAACCTAAGGCAACCTAACATCTCGGATGTAATATTTGACAACATTCCTGGCGTGTCGGACCCTACTTCTCGGTGGGAACAGTATATACGTCTGTAACGTTATATATCCTAACCTAAGGCAACCTAACATCTCGGATGCAATATTTGACAACATTCCTGGCCTGTCGAACCCTACTTCTCGGAGGGAACAGCATATACATCTATAACGTCATATATCCTAGCCTAAGGCAACCTAACATCTCGGATGTAACATCTGACAACATTCCAGGCGTGTCGGTCCCAACGTCTCGGTGGTAACATTACATGCGTCTATAACGGTATATATCCTAATCTTAGGCAACCTAACATCTCGGATGTAACATTTTACCACATTCCCGGCGTGTCGGTCCCTACGTCTCGGTGGTAACATTACATGCGTCTATAACGTTATATATCCTAACCTAAGGCCACCTAACATCTCGTATGTAATATTTGACAATATTCCTGGCGTGTCGGTCCCTACGTCTCGGTGGTAACATTACATGCGTCTATAGCGGTATATATCCTAATCTTAGGCAACCTAACATCTCGGATGTAATATTCTACATCATTCCAGGCGTGTCGGACCCTACTTCTCGGTGGGAACATTATATGCGTCTATAGCGGTATATATCCTAATCTTAGGCAACCTAACATCTCGGATGTAACATTTTACAACATTCCAGGCCTGTCGGTCCCTACGTCTCGGTGGTAACATTACATGCGTCTATAACGTTATATATCCTAACCTAAGGCCACCTAACATCTCGTATGTAATATTTGACAACATTCCTGGCCTGCCGAACCCTACTTCTCGGAGGGAACAGCATATACATCTATAACGTCATATATCCTAACCTAAGGCAACCTAACATCTCGGATGTAACATTTGACAACATTCCAGGCATGTCGGTCCCTACGTCTCGGTGGTAACATTATATGCGTCTATAACGTTATATATCCTTATCTAAGGCAACCTAACATCTCGGATGCAATATTTGACAACATTCCTAGCCTGTCGAACCCTACTTCTCGGAGGGAACAGTATATACGTCTATAACGTTATATATCCTAACCTAGGGCAACCTAACATCTCGGATGTAATATTCTACAACCTTCCAGACGTGTCGGACCCTACTTCTCGGTGGGAACATTATATGCGTCTATAACGTTATATATCCTAACCTAAGGCAACCTAACATCTCGGATGCAATATTTGACAACATTCCTGGCCTGTCGAACCCTACTTCTCGGAGGGAACAGCATATACATCTATAACGTCATATATCCTAGCCTAAGGCAACCTAACATCTCGGATGTAACATTTGACAACATTCCAGGTGTGTCGGTCGCTACGTCTCGGTGGTAACGTTACATGCGTCTATAACGTTATATATCCTAACCTAAGGCAACCTAACATCTCGGATGTAACATTTGACAACATTCCAGGCATGTCGAACCCTACTTCTCGGAGGGAACAGCATATACATCTATAACGTCATATATCCTAGCCTAAGGCAACCTAACATCTCGGGTGTAACATTTGACAACATTCCAGGTGTGTCGGTCCCTACGTCTCGGTGGTAACGTTACATGCGTCTATAACGTTATATATCCTAACCTAAGGCAACCTAACATCTCGGATGTAACATTTGACAACATTCCAGGCATGTCGGTCCCTACGTCTCGGTGGTAACATTATATGCGTCTATAACGTTATATATCCTTATCTAAGGCAACCTAACATCTCGGATGCAATATTTGACAACATTCCTAGCCTGTCGAACCCTACTTCTCGGAGGGAACAGTATATACGTCTATAACGTTATATATCCTAACCTAAGGCAACCTGACATCTCGGATGTAATATTCTACATCATTCCAGGCGTGTCGGACCCTACTTCTCGGTGGGAACATTATATGAGTCTATAACGTTGTATATCCTAATCTAAGGCAACCTATTGTCTCAGACGTAATATTTTACAATATTCCTGGCGTGTCGGTGCATACTTTTCGGTGGGAATATTATATGCGTCTATAACGGTCGATATCGTAATCTAAGGCAACCTAACATCTCGGATGCAATATTTGACAACATTCCTGGCCTGTCGAACCCTACTTCTCGGAGGGAACAGTATATACGGCTATAACGTTATATATCCTGACCTAGGGCAACCTAACATCTCGGATGTATTATTCTACAACCTTCCAGGCGTGTCGGACCCTACTTCTCGGTGGGAACATTATTTGCGTCTATAACGTTGTATATCCTTATCTAAGGCAACCTAACACCTCGGATGCAATATTTGACAACATTCCTGGCCTGTCGAACCCTACTTCTCGGTGGGAACATTATATGCGTCTATAACGTTGTATATCCTTATCTAAGGCAACCTAACACCTCGGATGAAATATGTGACAACATTCCTGGCCTGTCGAACCCTACATCTCGGAGGGAACAGTATATACGTCTGTAACGTCATATATCCTAACCTAAGACAACCTAACATCTCGGATGTAACATTTGACAACATTCCAGGCGTGTCGGTCCCTACGTCTCGGTGGTAACATTACATGCGTCTATAACGTTATATATCCTAACCTAAGGCAACCTAACATCTCGGATGCAATATTTGACAACATTCCTGGCCTGTCGAACCCTACTTCTCGGAGGGAACAGCATATACGTCTATAACGTCATATATCCTAGCCTAAGGCAACCTAACATCTCGGATGTAACATTTGACAACATTCCAGGTGTGTCGGTCCCTACGTCTCGGTGGTAACGTTACATGCGTCTATAACGTTATATATCCTAACCTAAGGCAACCTAACATCTCGGATGTAACATTTGACAACATTCCAGGCATGTCGGTCCCTACGTCTCGGTGGTAACATTATATGCGTCTATAACGTTATATATCCTTATCTAAGGCAACCTAACATCTCGGATGCAATATTTGACAACATTCCTAGCCTGTCGAACCCTACTTCTCGGAGGGAACAGTATATGCGTCTATAACGTTATATATCCTAACCTAGGGCAACGTAACATCTCGGATGTAATATTCTACAACCTTCCAGGCGTGTCGGACCCTACTTCTCGGTGGGAACATTATATGCGTCTATAACGTTGTATATCCTTATCTAAGGCAACCTAACATCTCGGATGCAATATTTGACAACATTCCTGGCCTGTCGAACCCTACATCTCGGAGGGAACAGTATATACGTCTATAGCGGTATATATCCTAATCTAAGGCAACCTAACATCTCGTATGCAATATTTGACAACATTCCTGGCCTGTCGAACCCTACTTCTCGGAGGGAACAGTATATATGTCTATAACGTTATATATCCTAACCGAAGGCAACCTGACATCTCGGATGTAATATTCTACATCATTCCAGGCGTGTCGGACCCTACTTCTCGGTGGGAACAGCATATACGTCTATAACGTCATATATCCTAGCCTAAGGCAACCTAACATCTCGGATGTAGCATTTGACAACATTCCAGGTGTGTCGGTCCCTACGTCTCGGTGGTAACGTTACATGCGTCTATAACGTTATATATCCTAACCTAAGGCAACCTAACATCTCGGATGTAACATTTGACAACATTCCAGGCATGTCGGTCCCTACGTCTCGGTGGTAACATTATATGCGTCTATAACGTTATATATCCTTATCTAAGGCAACCTAACATCTCGGATGCAATATTTGACAACATTCCTAGCCTGTCGAACCCTACTTCTCGGAGGGAACAGTATATGCGTCTAAAACGTTATATATCCTAACCTAGGGCAACCTAACATCTCGGATGTAATATTCTACAACCTTCCAGGCGTGTCGGACCCTACTTCTCGGTGGGAACATTATATGCGTCTATAACGTTGTATATCCTTATCTAAGGCAACCTAACATCTCGGATGCAATATTTGACAACATTCCTGGCCTGTCGAACCCTACATCTCGGAGGGAACAGTATATACGTCTATAGCGGTATATATCCTAATCTAAGGCAACCTAACATCTCGTATGCAATTTTTGACATCATTCCTGGCCTGTCGAACCCTACTTCTCGGAGGGAACAGTATATATGTCTATAACGTTATATATCCTAACCGAAGGCAACCTGACATCTCGGATGTAATATTCTACATCATTCCAGGCGTGTCGGACCCTACTTCTCGGTGGGAACATTATATGAGTCTATAACGTTGTATATCATAATCTAAGGCAACCTATTATCTCAGACGTAATATTGTACAATATTCCTCGCGTGTCGGTGCATACTTTTCGGTGGGAATATTATATGCGTCCATAACGGTCGATATCGTAATCTAAGGCAATCTAACATCTCGGATGCAATATTTGACAACATTCCTTGCCTGTCGAACCCTACTTCTCGGAGGGAACAGTATGTACGTCTATAACGTTATATATCCTAACCTAAGGCAACCTAACATCTCGGATGTAATATTCTAGAACCTTCCAGGCGTGTCGGACCTTACTTCTCGGTGGTAACATGATATGCGTCTATAACGTTGCATATCCTAATCTAAGGCAACCTAACATCTCGGATGCAATATTTGACAACATTCCTGGCCTGTCGAACCCTACTGCTCGGAGGGAACAGTATATACGTCTATAACGGTATATATCCTAATCTAAGGCAAGCTAACATCTCGGATGAAATATGTGACAACATTCCTGGCCTGTCGAACCCTACATCTCGGAGGGAACAGTATATACGTCTATAACGTCATATATCCTAACCTAAGGCAACCTAACATCTCGGATACAATATTTGACAACACTCCTGGCGTGTCGGACCCTACTTCTCGGTGGGAACAGTATATATGTCTGTAACGTCATATATCCTAAACTAAGGCAACCTAACATCTCGGATATAACATTTGACAACGTTCCCGGCGTGTTGGAACCCTACGTCTCGGTGGTAACATTACGTGCGTCTCTAACGTTATATATGCTAACCTAAGGCAACCTAACATCTCGGATGCAATATTTGACAACATTCCTGGCCTGTCAAACCCTACGTCTCGGTGGTAACATTACATGCGTCTATAACGTTATATATCCTAACCTAAGGCCACCTAACATCTCGTATGTAATATTTGACAACATTCCTGGCCTGTCGAACCCTACTTCTCGGAGGGAACAGCATATACATCTATAACGTCATATATCCTAACCTAAGGCAACCTAACATCTCGGATGTAACATTTGACAACATTCCAGGCATGTCGGTCCCTACGTCTCGGTGGTAACATTATATGCGTCTATAACGTTATATATCCTTATCTAAGGCAACCTAACATCTCGGATGCAATATTTGACAACATTCCTAGCCTGTCGAACCCTACTTCTCGGAGGGAACAGTATATACGTCTATAACGTTATATATCCTAACCTAGGGCAACCTAACATCTCGGACGTAATATTCTACAACCTTCCAGACGTGTCGGACCCTACTTCTCGGTGGGAACATTATATGCGTCTATAACGTTATATATTCTAACCTAAGGCAACCTAACATCTCGGATGCAATATTTGACAACATTCCTGGCCTGTCGAACCCTACTTCTCGGAGGGAACAGCATATACATCTATAACGTCATATATCCTAGCCTAAGGCAACCTAACATCTCGGATGTAACATTTGACAACATTCCAGGTGTGTCGGTCGCTACGTCTCGGTGGTAACGTTACATGCGTCTATAACGTTATATATCCTAACCTAAGGCAACCTAACATCTCGGATGTAACATTTGACAACATTCCAGGCATGTCGGGCCCTACGTCTCGGTGGTAACATTACATGCGTCTATAACGTTATATATCCTAACCTAAGGCAACCTAACATCTCAGATGTAACATTTGACAACATTCCAGGCGTGTCGGTCCCTACGTCTCGGTGGTAACATTACATGCGTCTATAACGTTATATATCCTAACCTAAGGCAACCTAACATCTCGGATGCAATATTTGACAACATTCCTGGCCTGTCGAACCCTACTTCTCGGAGGGAGCAGCATATACATCTATAACGTCATATATCCTAGCCTAAGGCAACCTAACATCTCGGATGTAACATTTGACAACATTCCAGGTGTGTCGGTCGCTACGTCTCGGTGGTAACGTTACATGCGTCTATAACGTTATATATCCTAACCTAAGGCAACCTAACATCTCGGATCTAACATTTGACAACATTCCAGGCATGTCGAACCCTACTTCTCGGAGGGAACAGCATATACATCTATAACGTCATATATCCTAGCCTAAGGCAACCTAACATCTCGGGTGTAACATTTGACAAAATTCCAGGTGTGTCGGTCCCTACGTCTCGGTGGTAACGTTACATGCGTCTATAACGTTGTATATCCTAACCTAAGGCAACCTAACATCTCGGATGTAACATTTGACAACATTCCAGGCATGTCGGTCCCTACGTCTCGGTGGTAACATTATATGCGTCTATAACGTTATATATCCTTATCTAAGGCAACCTAACATCTCGGATGCAATATTTGACAACATTCCCAGCCTGTCGAACCCTACTTCTCGGAGGGAACAGTATATACGTCTATAACGTTATATATCCTAACCTAAGGCAACCTGACATCTCGGATGTAATATTCTACATCATTCCAGGCGTGTCGGACCCTACTTCTCGGTGGGAACATTATATGAGTCTATAACGTTGTATATCCTAATCTAAGGCAACCTATTATCTCAGACGTAATATTTTACAATATTCCTGGCGTGTCGGTGCATACTTTTCGGTGGGAATATTATATGCGTCTATAACTGTCGATATCGTAATCTAAGGCAACCTAACATCTCGGATGCAATATTTGACAACATTCCTGGCCTGTCGAACCCTACTTCTCGGAGGGAACAGTATATACGGCTATAACGTTATATATCCTGACCTAGGGCAACCTAACATCTCGGATGTATTATTCTACAACCTTCCAGGCGTGTCGGACCCTACTTCTCGGTGGGAACATTATTTGCGTCTATAACGTTGTATATCCTTATCTAAGGCAACCTAACATCTCGGATGCAATATTTGACAACATTCCTGGCCTGTCGAACCCTACTTCTCGGTGGGAACATTATATGCGTCTATAACGTTGTATATCCTTATCTAAGGCAACCTAACACCTCGGATGAAATATGTGACAACATTCCTGGCCTGTCGAACCCTACATCTCGGAGGGAACAGTATATACGTCTGTAACGTCATATATCCTAACCTAAGACAACCTAACATCTCGGATGTAACATTTGACAACATTCCAGGCGTGTCGGTCCCTACGTCTCGGTGGTAACATTACATGCGTCTATAACGTTATATATCCTAACCTAAGGCAACCTAACATCTCGGATGCAATATTTGACAACATTCCTGGCCTGTCGAACCCTACTTCTCGGAGGGAACAGCATATACGTCTATAACGTCATATATCCTAGCCTAAGGCAACCTAACATCTCGGATGTAACATTTGACAACATTCCAGGTGTGTCGGTCCCTACGTCTCGGTGGTAACGTTACATGCGTCTATAACGTTATATATCCTAACCTAAGGCAACCTAACATCTCGGATGTAACATTTGACAACATTCCAGGCATGTCGGTCCCTACGTCTCGGTGGTAACATTATATGCGTCTATAACGTTATATATCCTTATCTAAGGCAACCTAACATCTCGGATGCAATATTTGACAACATTCCTAGCCTGTCGAACCCTACTTCTCGGAGGGAACAGTATATGCGTCTATAACGTTATATATCCTAACCTAGGGCAACCTAACATCTCGGATGTAATATTCTACAACCTTCCAGGCGTGTCGGACCCTACTTCTCGGTGGGAACATTATATGCGTCTATAACGTTGTATATCCTTATCTAAGGCAACCTAACATCTCGGATGCAATATTTGACAACATTCCTGGCCTGTCGAACCCTACATCTCGGAGGGAACAGTATATACGTCTATAGCGGTATATATCCTAATCTAAGGCAACCTAACATCTCGTATGCAATATTTGACAACATTCCTGGCCTGTCGAACCCTACTTCTCGGAGGGAACAGTATATATGTCTATAACGTTATATATCCTAACCGAAGGCAACCTGACATCTCGGATGTAATATTCTACATCATTCCAGGCGTGTCGGACCCTACTTCTCGGTGGGAACGTTATATGAGTCTATAACGTTGTATATCATAATCTAAGGCAACCTATTATCTCAGACGTAATATTGTACAATATTCCTCGCGTGCCGGTGCATACTTTTCGGTGGGAATATTATATGCGTCCATAACGGTCGATATCGTAATCTAAGGCAATCTAACATCTCGGATGCAATATTTGACAACATTCCTTGCCTGTCGAACCCTACTTCTCGGAGGGAACAGTATGTACGTCTATAACGTTATATATCCTAACCTAAGGCAACCTAACATCTCGGATGTAATATTCTAGAACCTTCCAGGCGTGTCGGACCTTACTTCTCGGTGGTAACATGATATGCGTCTATAACGTTGCATATCCTAATCTAAGGCAACCTAACATCTCGGATGCAATATTTGACAACATTCCTGGCCTGTCGAACCCTACTGCTCGGAGGGAACAGTATATACGTCTATAACGGTATATATCCTAATCTAAGGCAAGCTAACATCTCGGATGAAATATGTGACAACATTCCTGGCCTGTCGAACCCTACATCTCGGAGGGAACAGTATATACGTCTATAACGTCATATATCCTAACCTAAGGCAACATAACATCTCGGATACAATATTTGACAACACTCCTGGCGTGTCGGACCCTACTTCTCGGTGGGAACAGTATATATGTCTGTAACGTCATATATCCTAACCTAAGGCAACCTAACATCTCGGATATAACATTTGACAACGTTCCCGGCGTGTTGGAACCCTACGTCTCGGTGGTAACATTACGTGCGTCTCTAACGTTATATATGCTAACCTAAGGCAACCTAACATCTCGGATGCAATATTTGATAACATTCCTGGCCTGTCAAACCCTACTTCTCGGAGGGAACAGCATATACGTCTATAGCGGTATATATCCTAATCTAAGGCCACCTAACATCTCGTATGTAATATTTGACAACATTCCTGGTGTGTCGAACCCTACTTCTCGGTGGGAACAGTATATACGTCTATAACGTTATATATCCTAACCTAAGGCAACCTAACATCTCGAATGTAACATTTGACAACATTCCAGGCATGTCGGTCCCTACGCCTCGGTGGTAACATTATATGCGTCTATAACGTTATATATCCTTATCTAAGGCAACCTAACATCTCGGATGCAATATTTGACAACATTCCTAGCCTGTCGAACCCTACTCCTCGGAGGGAACAGTATATACGTCTATAACGTTATATATCCTAACCTAAGGCAACCTGACATCTCGGATGTATTATTCTACAACATTCCAGGCGTGTCGGACCCTACTTCTCGGTGGGAACATTATATTCGTCTATAACGTTGTATATCCTAATCTAAGGCAACCTAACATCTCGGATGCAATATTTGACAATATGCCTGGCCTGTCGAACCCTACATCTCGGAGGGAACAGTATATACGTCTATAGCGGTATATATCCTAATCTAAGGCCACCTAACATCTCGTATGTAATATTTGACAACATTCCTGGCGTGTCGAACCCTACTTCTAGGTGGGAACTGTATATACGTCTATAACGTTATATATCCCAACGTAAGGCAACCTAACATCTCGGATGTAATATTTGACAACATTCCTGGCGTGTCGGACCCTACTTCTCGGTGGGAACAGTATATATGTCTGTAACGTCATATATCCTAACCTAAGGCAACCTAACATCTCGGATATAACATTTGACAACATTCCCGGCGTGTTGGAACCCTACGTCTCGGTGGTAACATTACGTGCGTCTATAACGTTATATATGCTAACCTAAGGCAACCTGACATCTCGGATGCAATATTTGACAACATTCCTGGCCTGTCAAACCCTACTTCTCGGAGGGAACAGCATATACGTCTATAACGTCATATATCCTAACCTAACGCAACCTAACATCTCGGATGTAACATTTGACAACATTCCAGGTGTGTCGGTCCCTACGTCTCGGTGGTAACGTTACATGCGTCTATAACGTTATATATCCTAACCTAAGGCAACCTAACATCTCGGATGTAACATTTGACAACATTCCAGGCATGTCGGTCCCTACGTCTCGGTGGTAACATTATATACGTCTATAACGTTATATATCCTAACCGAAGGCAACCTGACATCTCGGATGTAATATTCTACATCATTCCAGGCGTGTCGGACCCTACTTCTCGGTGGGAACATTATATGCGTCTATAACGTTGTATATACTTATCTAAGGCAACCTAACATCCCGGATGTAACATTTGACAACATTCCAGGCGTGTCGGTCCCTACGTCTCGGTGGTAACATTACATGCGTCTATAACGTTATATATCCTAACCTAAGGCAACCTAACATCTCGGATGCAATGTTTGACAACATTCCTGGCCTGTCGAATCCTACTTCTCGGAGGGAACAGCATATACGTCTATAACGTCATATATCCTAACCTAAGGCAACCTAACATCTCGGATGTAACATTTGACAACATTCCAGGCGTGTCGGTCCCTACGTCTCGGTGATAACATTACATGCGTCTATAGCGGTATATATCCTAATCTTAGGCAAACCTAACATCTCGTATGTAACATTTTACAACATTCCTGGCGTGTCGGACCCTACTTCTCGGTGGGAACAGTATATACGTCTGTAACGTCATATATCCTAACCTAAGGCAGCCTAACATCTCGGATATAACATTTGACAACATTCCAGGCGTGTTGGAACCCTACGTCTCGGTGGTAACATTACGTGCGTCTATAGCGGTATATATCCTAATCTTAGGCAACCTAACATCTCGGATGTAACATTTTACAACATTCCAGGCCTGTCGGTCCCTACGTCTCGGTGGTAACATTACATGCGTCTATAACGTTATATATCCTAACCTAAGGCCACCTAACATCTCGTATGTAATATTTGACAATATTCCTGGCGTGTCGGTCCCTACGTCTCGGTGGTAACATTACATGCGTCTATAGCGGTATATATCCTAATCTTAGGCAACCTAACATCTCGGATGTAATATTCTACATCATTCCAGGCGTGTCGGACCCTACTTCTCGGTGGGAACATTATATGCGTCTATAGCGGTATATATCCTAATCTTAGGCAACCTAACATCTCGGATGTAACATTTGACAACATTCCAGGCATGTCGGTCCCTACGTCTCGGTGGTAACATTATATGCGTCTATAACGTTATATATCCTTATCTAAGGCAACCTAACATCTCGGATGCAATATTTGACAACATTCCTAGCCTGTCGAACCCTACTTCTCGGAGGGAACAGTATATACGTCTATAACGTTATATATCCTAACCTAGGGCAACCTAACATCTCGGATGTAATATTCTACAACCTTCCAGACGTGTCGGACCCTACTTCTCGGTGGGAACATTATATGCGTCTATAACGTTATATATCCTAACCTAAGGCAACCTAACATCTCGGATGCAATATTTGACAACATTCCTGGCCTGTCGAACCCTACTTCTCGGAGGGAACAGCATATACATCTATAACGTCATATATCCTAGCCTAAGGCAACCTAACATCTCGGATGTAACATTTGACAACATTCCAGGTGTGTCGGTCGCTACGTCTCGGTGGTAACGTTACATGCGTCTATAACGTTATATATCCTAACCTAAGGCAACCTAACATCTCGGATGTAACATTTGACAACATTCCAGGCATGTCGGGCCCTACGTCTCGGTGGTAACATTACATGCGTCTATAACGTTATATATCCTAACCTAAGGCAACCTAACATCTCGGATGTAACATTTGACAACATTCCAGGCGTGTCGGTCCCTACGTCTCGGTGATAACATTACATGCGTCTATAGCGGTATATATCCTAATCTTAGGCAAACCTAACATCTCGTATGTAACATTTTACAACATTCCTGGCGTGTCGGACCCTACTTCTCGGTGGGAACAGTATATACGTCTGTAACGTCATATATCCTAACCTAAGGCAGCCTAACATCTCGGATATAACATTTGACAACATTCCAGGCGTGTTGGAACCCTACGTCTCGGTGGTAACATTACGTGCGTCTATAGCGGTATATATCCTAATCTTAGGCAACCTAACATCTCGGATGTAACATTTTACAACATTCCAGGCCTGTCGGTCCCTACGTCTCGGTGGTAACATTACATGCGTCTATAACGTTATATATCCTAACCTAAGGCCACCTAACATCTCGTATGTAATATTTGACAATATTCCTGGCGTGTCGGTCCCTACGTCTCGGTGGTAACATTACATGCGTCTATAGCGGTATATATCCTAATCTTAGGCAACCTAACATCTCGGATGTAATATTCTACATCATTCCAGGCGTGTCGGACCCTACTTCTCGGTGGGAACATTATATGCGTCTATAGCGGTATATATCCTAATCTTAGGCAACCTAACATCTCGGATGTAACATTTTACAACATTCCAGGCCTGTCGGTCCCTACGTCTCGGTGGTAACATTACATGCGTCTATAACGTTATATATCCTAACCTAAGGCCACCTAACATCTCGTATGTAATATTTGACAACATTCCTGGCCTGTCGAACCCTACTTCTCGGAGGGAACAGCATATACATCTATAACGTCATATATCCTAACCTAAGGCAACCTAACATCTCGGATGTAACATTTGACAACATTCCAGGCATGTCGGTCCCTACGTCTCGGTGGTAACATTATATGCGTCTATAACGTTATATATCCTTATCTAAGGCAACCTAACATCTCGGATGCAATATTTGACAACATTCCTAGCCTGTCGAACCCTACTTCTCGGAGGGAACAGTATATACGTCTATAACGTTATATATCCTAACCTAGGGCAACCTAACATCTCGGATGTAATATTCTACAACCTTCCAGACGTGTCGGACCCTACTTCTCGGTGGGAACATTATATGCGTCTATAACGTTATATATCCTAACCTAAGGCAACCTAACATCTCGGATGCAATATTTGACAACATTCCTGGCCTGTCGAACCCTACTTCTCGGAGGGAACAGCATATACATCTATAACGTCATATATCCTAGCCTAAGGCAACCTAACATCTCGGATGTAACATTTGACAACATTCCAGGCATGTCGGTCCCTACGTCTCGGTGGTAACATTATATGCGTCTATAACGTTATATATCCTTATCTAAGGCAACCTAACATCTCGGATGCAATATTTGACAACATTCCTAGCCTGTCGAACCCTACTTCTCGGTGGGAACATTATTTGCGTCTATAACGTTGTATATCCTTATCTAAGGCAACCTAACATCTCGGATGCAATATATGACAACATTCCTGGCCTGTCGAACCCTACTTCTCGGTGGGAACATTATATGCGTCTATAACGTTGTATATCCTTATCTAAGGCAACCTAACACCTCGGATGAAATATGTGACAACATTCCTGGCCTGTCGAACCCTACATCTCGGAGGGAACAGTATATACGTCTGTAACGTCATATATCCTAACCTAAGACAACCTAACATCTCGGATGTAACATTTGACAACATTCCAGGCGTGTCGGTCCCTACGTCTCGGTGGTAACATTACATGCGTCTATAACGTTATATATCCTAACCTAAGGCAACCTAACATCTCGGATGCAATATTTGACAACATTCCTGGCCTGTCGAACCCTACTTCTCGGAGGGAACAGCATATACGTCTATAACGTCATATATCCTAGCCTAAGGCAACCTAACATCTCGGATGTAACATTTGACAACATTCCAGGTGTGTCGGTCCCTACGTCTCGGTGGTAACGTTACATGCGTCTATAACGTTATATATCCTAACCTAAGGCAACCTAACATCTCGGATGTAACATTTGACAACATTCCAGGCGTGTCGGTCCCTACGTCTCGGTGATAACATTACATGCGTCTATAGCGGTATATATCCTAATCTTAGGCAAACCTAACATCTCGTATGTAACATTTTACAACATTCCTGGCGTGTCGGACCCTACTTCTCGGTGGGAACAGTATATACGTCTGTAACGTCATATATCCTAACCTAAGGCAGCCTAACATCTCGGATATAACATTTGACAACATTCCAGGCGTGTTGGAACCCTACGTCTCGGTGGTAACATTACGTGCGTCTATAGCGGTATATATCCTAATCTTAGGCAACCTAACATCTCGGATGTAACATTTTACAACATTCCAGGCCTGTCGGTCCCTACGTCTCGGTGGTAACATTACATGCGTCTATAACGTTATATATCCTAACCTAAGGCCACCTAACATCTCGTATGTAATATTTGACAATATTCCTGGCGTGTCGGTCCCTACGTCTCGGTGGTAACATTACATGCGTCTATAGCGGTATATATCCTAATCTTAGGCAACCTAACATCTCGGATGTAATATTCTACATCATTCCAGGCGTGTCGGACCCTACTTCTCGGTGGGAACATTATATGCGTCTATAGCGGTATATATCCTAATCTTAGGCAACCTAACATCTCGGATGTAACATTTTACAACATTCCAGGCCTGTCGGTCCCTACGTCTCGGTGGTAACATTACATGCGTCTATAACGTTATATATCCTAACCTAAGGCCACCTAACATCTCGTATGTAATATTTGACAACATTCCTGGCCTGTCGAACCCTACTTCTCGGAGGGAACAGCATATACATCTATAACGTCATATATCCTAACCTAAGGCAACCTAACATCTCGGATGTAACATTTGACAACATTCCAGGCATGTCGGTCCCTACGTCTCGGTGGTAACATTATATGCGTCTATAACGTTATATATCCTTATCTAAGGCAACCTAACATCTCGGATGCAATATTTGACAACATTCCTAGCCTGTCGAACCCTACTTCTCGGAGGGAACAGTATATACGTCTATAACGTTATATATCCTAACCTAGGGCAACCTAACATCTCGGATGTAATATTCTACAACCTTCCAGACGTGTCGGACCCTACTTCTCGGTGGGAACATTATATGCGTCTATAACGTTATATATCCTAACCTAAGGCAACCTAACATCTCGGATGCAATATTTGACAACATTCCTGGCCTGTCGAACCCTACTTCTCGGAGGGAACAGCATATACATCTATAACGTCATATATCCTAGCCTAAGGCAACCTAACATCTCGGATGTAACATTTGACAACATTCCAGGCATGTCGGTCCCTACGTCTCGGTGGTAACATTATATGCGTCTATAACGTTATATATCCTTATCTAAGGCAACCTAACATCTCGGATGCAATATTTGACAACATTCCTAGCCTGTCGAACCCTACTTCTCGGTGGGAACATTATTTGCGTCTATAACGTTGTATATCCTTATCTAAGGCAACCTAACATCTCGGATGCAATATATGACAACATTCCTGGCCTGTCGAACCCTACTTCTCGGTGGGAACATTATATGCGTCTATAACGTTGTATATCCTTATCTAAGGCAACCTAACACCTCGGATGAAATATGTGACAACATTCCTGGCCTGTCGAACCCTACATCTCGGAGGGAACAGTATATACGTCTGTAACGTCATATATCCTAACCTAAGACAACCTAACATCTCGGATGTAACATTTGACAACATTCCAGGCGTGTCGGTCCCTACGTCTCGGTGGTAACATTACATGCGTCTATAACGTTATATATCCTAACCTAAGGCAACCTAACATCTCGGATGCAATATTTGACAACATTCCTGGCCTGTCGAACCCTACTTCTCGGAGGGAACAGCATATACGTCTATAACGTCATATATCCTAGCCTAAGGCAACCTAACATCTCGGATGTAACATTTGACAACATTCCAGGTGTGTCGGTCCCTACGTCTCGGTGGTAACGTTACATGCGTCTATAACGTTATATATCCTAACCTAAGGCAACCTAACATCTCGGATGTAACATTTGACAACATTCCAGGCATGTCGGTCCCTACGTCTCGGTGGTAACATTATATGCGTCTATAACGTTATATATCCTTATCTAAGGCAACCTAACATCTCGGATGCAATATTTGACAACATTCCTAGCCTGTCGAACCCTACTTCTCGGAGGGAACAGTATATGCGTCTATAACGTTATATATCCTAACCTAGGGCAACCTAACATCTCGGATGTAATATTCTACAACCTTCCAGGCGTGTCGGACCCTACTTCTCGGTGGGAACATTATATGCGTCTATAACGTTGTATATCCTTATCTAAGGCAACCTAACATCTCGGATGCAATATTTGACAACATTCCTGGCCTGTCGAACCCTACATCTCGGTGGTAACATGATATGCGTCTATAACGTTGCATATCCTAATCTAAGGCAACCTAACATCTCGGATGCAATATTTGACAACATTCCTGGCCTCTCGAACCCTACTGCTCGGAGGGAACAGTATACACGTCTATAACGGTATATATCCTAATCTAAGGCAAGCTAACATCTCGGATGAAATATGTGACAACATTCCTGGCCTGTCGAACCCTACATCTCGGAGGGAACAATATATACGTCTATAACGTCATATATCCTAACCTAAGGCAACCTAACATCTCGGATACAATATTTGACAACACTCCTGGCGTGTCGGACCCTACTTCTCGGTGGGAACAGTATATATGTCTGTAACGTCATATATCCTAACCTAAGGCAACCTAACATCTCGGATATAACATTTGACAACGTTCCCGGCGTGTTGGAACCCTACGTCTCGGTGGTAACATTACGTGCGTCTCTAACGTTATATATGCTAACCTAAGGCAACCTAACATCTCGGATGCAATATTTGACAACATTCCTGGCCTGTCAAACCCTACTTCTCGGAGGGAACAGCATATACGTCTATAGCGGTATATATCCTAATCTAAGGCCACCTAACATCTCGTATGTAATATTTGACAACATTCCTGGCGTGTCGAACCCTACTTCTCGGTGGGAACAGTATATACGTCTATAACGTTATATATCCTAACCTAAGGCAACCTAACATCTCGAATGTAACATTTGACAACATTCCAGGCATGTCGGTCCCTACGCCTCGGTGGTAACATTATATGCGTCTATAACGTTATATATCCTTATCTAAGGCAACCTAACATCTCGGATGCAATATTTGACAACATTCCTAGCCTGTCGAACCCTACTCCTCGGAGGGAACAGTATATACGTCTATAACGTTATATATCCTAACCTAAGGCAACCTGACATCTCGGATGTAATATTCTACATCATTCCAGGCGTGTCGGACCCTACTTCTCGGTGGGAACATTATATGCGTCTATAGCGGTATATATCCTAATCTTAGGCAACCTAACATCTCGGATGTAACATTTTACAACATTCCAGGCCTGTCGGTCCCTACGTCTCGGTGGTAACATTACATGCGTCTATAACGTTATATATCCTAACCTAAGACCACCTAAGATCTCGTATGTAATATTTGACAACATTCCTGGCGTGTCGAACCCTACTTCTCGGTGGGAACAGTATATACGTCTATAACGTTATATATCCTAACCTAAGGCAACCTAACATCTCGGATGTAATATTTGACAACATTCCTGGCGTGTCGGACCCTACTTCTCGGTGGGAACAGTATATACGTCTGTAACGTTATATATCCTAACCTAAGGCAACCTAACATCTCGGATGCAATATTTGACAACATTCCTGGCCTGTCGAACCCTACTTCTCGGAGGGAACAGCATATACATCTATAACGTCATATATCCTAGCCTAAGGCAACCTAACATCTCGGATGTAACATCTGACAACATTCCAGGCGTGTCGGTCCCAACGTCTCGGTGGTAACATTACATGCGTCTATAACGGTATATATCCTAATCTTAGGCAACCTAACATCTCGGATGTAACATTTTACCACATTCCAGGCGTGTCGGTCCCTACGTCTCGGTGGTAACATTACATGCGTCTATAACGTTATATATCCTTATCTAAGGCAACCTAACATCTCGGATGCAATATTTGACAACATTCCTAGCCTGTCGAACCCTACTCCTCGGAGGGAACAGTATATACGTCTATAACGTTATATATCCTAACCTAAGGCAACCTGACATCTCGGATGTAATATTCTACATCATTCCAGGCGTGTCGGACCCTACTTCTCGGCGGGAACATTATATGCGTCTATAGCGGTATATATCCTAATCTTAGGCAACCTAACATCTCGGATGTAACATTTTACAACATTCCAGGCCTGTCGGTCCCTACGTCTCGGTGGTAACATTACATGCGTCTATAACGTTATATATCCTAACCTAAGGCCACCTAAGATCTCGTATGTAATATTTGACAACATTCCTGGCGTGTCGAACCCTACTTCTCGGTGGGAACAGTATATACGTCTATAACGTTATATATCCTAACCTAAGGCAACCTAACATCTCGGATGTAATATTTGACAACATTCCTGGCGTGTCGGACCCTACTTCTCGGTGGGAACAGTATATACGTCTGTAACGTTATATATCCTAACCTAAGGCAACCTAACATCTCGGATGCAATATTTGACAACATTCCTGGCCTGTCGAACCCTACTTCTCGGAGGGAACAGCATATACATCTATAACGTCATATATCCTAGCCTAAGGCAACCTAACATCTCGGATGTAACATCTGACAACATTCCAGGCGTGTCGGTCCCAACGTCTCGGTGGTAACATTACATGCGTCTATAACGGTATATATCCTAATCTTAGGCAACCTAACATCTCGGATGTAACATTTTACCACATTCCAGGCGTGTCGGTCCCTACGTCTCGGTGGTAACATTACATGCGTCTATAACGTTATATATCCTAACCTAAGGCCACCTAACATCTCGTATGTAATATTTGACAATATTCCTGGCGTGTCGGTCCCTACGTCTCGGTGGTAACATTACATGCGTCTATAGCGGTATATATCCTAATCTTAGGCAACCTAACATCTCGGATGTAACATTTTACAACATTCCAGGCCTGTCGGTCCCTACGTCTCGGTGGTAACATTACATGCGTCTATAACGTTATATATCCTAACCTAAGGCCACCTAACATCTCGTATGTAATATTTGACAACATTCCTGGCGTGTCGAACCCTACTTCTCGGTGGGAACAGTATATACGTCTATAACGTTATATATCCTAACCTAAGGCAACCTAACATCTCGGATGTAATATTTGATAACATTCCTGGCTTGTCGGACCCTACTTCTCGGTGGGAACAGTATATACGTCTGTAACGTTATATATCCTAACCTAAGGCAACCTGACATCTCGGATGTAATATTCTACATCATTCCAGGCGTGTCGGACCCTACTTCTCGGTGGGAACATTATATGAGTCTATAACGTTGTATATCCTAATCTAAGGCAACCTATTGTCTCAGACGTAATATTTTACAATATTCCTGGCGTGTCGGTGCATACTTTTCGGTGGGAATATTATATGCGTCTATAACGGTCGATATCCTAACCTAGGGCAACCCAACATCTCGGATGTAACATTTGACAACATTCCAGGCATGTCGGTCCCTACGTCTCGGTGGTAACATTATATGCGTCTATAACGTTATATATCCTTATCTAAGGCAACCTAACATCTCGGATGCAATATTTGACAACATTCCTAGCCTGTCGAACCCTACTTCTCGGTGGGAACATTATTTGCGTCTATAACGTTGTATATCCTTATCTAAGGCAACCTAACATCTCGGATGCAATATTTGACAACATTCCTGGCCTGTCGAACCCTACTTCTCGGTGGGAACATTATATGCGTCTATAACGTTGTATATCCTTATCTAAGGCAACCTAACACCTCGGATGATATATGTGACAACATTCCTGGCCTGTCGAACCCTACATCTCGGAGGGAACAGTATATACGTCTGTAACGTCATATATCCTAACCTAAGACAACCTAACATCTCGGATGTAACATTTGACAACATTCCAGGCGTGTCGGTCCCTACGTCTCGGTGGTAACATTACATGCGTCTATAACGTTATATATCCTAACCTAAGGCAACCTAACATCTCGGATGCAATATTTGACAACATTCCTGGCCTGTCGAACCCTACTTCTCGGAGGGAACAGCATATACGTCTATAACGTCATATATCCTAGCCTAAGGCAACCTAACATCTCGGATGTAACATTTGACAACATTCCAGGTGTGTCGGTCCCTACGTCTCGGTGGTAACGTTACATGCGTCTATAACGTTATATATCCTAACCTAAGGCAACCTAACATCTCGGATGTAACATTTGACAACATTCCAGGCATGTCGGTCCCTACGTCTCGGTGGTAACATTATATGCGTCTATAACGTTATATATCCTTATCTAAGGCAACCTAACATCTCGGATGCAATATTTGACAACATTCCTAGCCTGTCGAACCCTACTTCTCGGAGGGAACAGTATATGCGTCTATAACGTTATATATCCTAACCTAGGGCAACCTAACATCTCGGATGTAATATTCTACAACCTTCCAGGCGTGTCGGACCCTACTTCTCGGTGGGAACATTATATGCGTCTATAACGTTGTATATCCTTATCTAAGGCAACCTAACATCTCGGATGCAATATTTGACAACATTCCTGGCCTGTCGAACCCTACATCTCGGGGGGAACAGTATATACGTCTATAGCGGTATATATCCTAATCTAAGGCAACCTAACATCTCGTATGCAATATTTGACAACATTCCTGGCCTGTCGAACCCTACTTCTCGGAGGGAACAGTATATATGTCTATAACGTTATATATCCTAACCGAAGGCAACCTGACATCTCGGATGTAATATTCTACATCATTCCAGGCGTGTCGGACCCTACTTCTCGGTGGGAACATTATATGAGTCTATAACGTTGTATATCATAATCTAAGGCAACCTATTATCTCAGACGTAATATTGTACAATATTCCTCGCGTGTCGGTGCATACTTTTCGGTGGGAATATTATATGCGTCCATAACGGTCGATATCGTAATCTAAGGCAATCTAACATCTCGGATGCAATATTTGACAACATTCCTTGCCTGTCGAACCCTACTTCTCGGAGGGAACAGTATGTACGTCTATAACGTTATATATCCTAACCTAAGGCAACCTAACATCTCGGATGTAATATTCTAGAACCTTCCAGGCGTGTCGGACCTTACTTCTCGGTGGTAACATGATATGCGTCTATAACGTTGCATATCCTAATCTAAGGCAACCTAACATCTCGGATGCAATATTTGACAACATTCCTGGCCTCTCGAACCCTACTGCTCGGAGGGAACAGTATATACGTCTATAACGGTATATATCCTAATCTAAGGCAAGCTAACATCTCGGATGAAATATGTGACAACATTCCTGGCCTGTCGAACCCTACATCTCGGAGGGAACAATATATACGTCTATAACGTCATATATCCTAACCTAAGGCAACCTAACATCTCGGATACAATATTTGACAACACTCCTGGCGTGTCGGATCCTACTTCTCGGTGGGAACAGTATATATGTCTGTAACGTCATATATCCTAACCTAAGGCAACCTAACATCTCGGATATAACATTTGACAACGTTCCCGGCGTGTTGGAACCCTACGTCTCGGTGGTAACATTACGTGCGTCTCTAACGTTATATATGCTAACCTAAGGCAACCTAACATCTCGGATGCAATATTTGACAACATTCCTGGCCTGTCAAACCCTACTTCTCGGAGGGAACAGCATATACGTCTATAGCGGTATATATCCTAATCTAAGGCCACCTAACATCTCGTATGTAATATTTGACAACATTCCTGGCGTGTCGAACCCTACTTCTCGGTGGGAACAGTATATACGTCTATAACGTTATATATCCTAACCTAAGGCAACCTAACATCTCGAATGTAACATTTGACAACATTCCAGGCATGTCGGTCCCTACGCCTCGGTGGTAACATTATATGCGTCTATAACGTTATATATCCTTATCTAAGGCAACCTAACATCTCGGATGCAATATTTGACAACATTCCTAGCCTGTCGAACCCTACTCCTCGGAGGGAACAGTATATACGTCTATAACGTTATATATCCTAACCTAAGGCAACCTGACATCTCGGATGTAATATTCTACATCATTCCAGGCGTGTCGGACCCTACTTCTCGGTGGGAACATTATATGCGTCTATAGCGGTATATATCCTAATCTTAGGCAACCTAACATCTCGGATGTAACATTTTACAACATTCCAGGCCTGTCGGTCCCTACGTCTCGGTGGTAACATTACATGCGTCTATAACGTTATATATCCTAACCTAAGACCACCTAAGATCTCGTATGTAATATTTGACAACATTCCTGGCGTGTCGAACCCTACTTCTCGGTGGGAACAGTATATACGTCTATAACGTTATATATCCTAACCTAAGGCAACATAACATCTCGGATGTAATATTTGACAACATTCCTGGCGTGTCGGACCCTACTTCTCGGTGGGAACAGTATATACGTCTGTAACGTTATATATCCTAACCTAAGGCAACCTAACATCTCGGATGCAATATTTGACAACATTCCTGGCCTGTCGAACCCTACTTCTCGGAGGGAACAGCATATACATCTATAACGTCATATATCCTAGCCTAAGGCAACCTAACATCTCGGATGTAACATCTGACAACATTCCAGGCGTGTCGGTCCCAACGTCTCGGTGGTATCATTACATGCGTCTATAACGGTATATATCCTAATCTTAGGCAACCTAACATCTCGGATGTAACATTTTACCACATTCCAGGCGTGTCGGTCCCTACGTCTCGGTGGTAGCATTACATGCGTCTATAACGTTATATATCCTTATCTAAGGCAACCTAACATCTCGGATGCAATATTTGACAACATTCCTAGCCTGTCGAACCCTACTCCTCGGAGGGAACAGTATATACGTCTATAACGTTATATATCCTAACCTAAGGCAACCTGACATCTCGGATGTAATATTCTACATCATTCCAGGCGTGTCGGACCCTACTTCTCGGTGGGAACATTATATGCGTCTATAGCGGTATATATCCTAATCTTAGGCAACCTAACATCTCGGATGTAACATTTTACAACATTCCAGGCCTGTCGGTCCCTACGTCTCGGTGGTAACATTACATGCGTCTATAACGTTATATATCCTAACCTAAGGCCACCTAAGATCTCGTATGTAATATTTGACAACATTCCTGGCGTGTCGAACCCTACTTCTCGGTGGGAACAGTATATACGTCTATAACGTTATATATCCTAACCTAAGGCAACCTAACATCTCGGATGTAATATTTGACAACATTCCTGGCGTGTCGGACCCTACTTCTCGGTGGGAACAGTATATACGTCTGTAACGTTATATATCCTAACCTAAGGCAACCTAACATCTCGGATGCAATATTTGACAACATTCCTGGCCTGTCGAACCCTACTTCTCGGAGGGAACAGCATATACATCTATAACGTCATATATCCTAGCCTAAGGCAACCTAACATCTCGGATGTAACATCTGACAACATTCCAGGCGTGTCGGTCCCAACGTCTCGGTGGTAACATTACATGCGTCTATAACGGTATATATCCTAATCTTAGGCAACCTAACATCTCGGATGTAACATTTTACCACATTCCCGGCGTGTCGGTCCCTACGTCTCGGTGGTAACATTACATGCGTCTATAACGTTATATATCCTAACCTAAGGCCACCTAACATCTCGTATGTAATATTTGACAATATTCCTGGCGTGTCGGTCCCTACGTCTCGGTGGTAACATTACATGCGTCTATAGCGGTATATATCCTAATCTTAGGCAACCTAACATCTCGGATGTAACATTTTACAACATTCCAGGCCTGTCGGTCCCTACGTCTCGGTGGTAACATTACATGCGTCTATAACGTTATATATCCTAACCTAAGGCCACCTAACATCTCGTATGTAATATTTGACAACATTCCTGGCGTGTCGAACCCTACTTCTCGGTGGGAACAGTATATACGTCTATAACGTTATATATCCTAACCTAAGGCAACCTAACATCTCGGATGTAATATTTGATAACATTCCTGGCTTGTCGGACCCTACTTCTCGGTGGGAACAGTATATACGTCTGTAACGTCATATATCCTAACCTAAGGCAACCTAACATCTCGGATATAACATTTGACAACATTCCAGGCGTGTTGGAACCCTACGTCTCTGTGGTAACATTACGTGCATCTATAACGCTATATATGCTAACCTAAGGCAACCTAACATCTCGGATGCAATATTTGACAACATACCTGTCCTGTCGAACCCTATTTCTCGGAGGGAACAGTATATACGTCTATAACGTTATATATCCTAACCTAAGGCAACCTGACATCTCGGATGTATTATTCTACAACATTCCAGGCGTGTCGGACCCTACTTCTCGGTGGGAACATTATATTCGTCTATAACGTTGTATATCCTAATCTAAGGCAACCTAACATCTCGGATGCAATATTTGACAACATGCCTGGCCTGTCGAACCCTACATCTCGGAGGGAACAGTATATACGTCTATAGCGGTATATATCCTAATCTAAGGCCACCTAACATCTCGTATGTAATATTTGACAACATTCCTGGCGTGTCGAACCCTACTTCTAGGTGGGAACTGTATATACGTCTATAACGTTATATATCCTAACCTAAGGCAACCTGACATCTCGGATGTAATATTCTACATCATTCCAGGCGTGTCGGACCCTACTTCTCGGTGGGAACATTATATGCGTCTATAGCGGTATATATCCTAATCTTAGGCAACCTAACATCTCGGATGTAACATTTTACAACATTCCAGGCCTGTCGGTCCCTACGTCTCGGTGGTAACATTACATGCGTCTATAACGTTATATATCCTAACCTAAGGCCACCTAAGATCTCGTATGTAATATTTGACAACATTCCTGGCGTGTCGAACCCTACTTCTCGGTGGGAACAGTATATACGTCTATAACGTTATATATCCTAGCCTAAGGCAACCTAACATCTCGGATGTAATATTTGACAACATTCCTGGCGTGTCGGACCCTACTTCTCGGTGGGAACAGTATATACGTCTGTAACGTTATATATCCTAACCTAAGGCAACCTAACATCTCGGATGCAATATTTGACAACATTCCTGGCCTGTCGAACCCTACTTCTCGGAGGGAACAGCATATACATCTATAACGTCATATATCCTAGCCTAAGGCAACCTAACATCTCGGATGTAACATCTGACAACATTCCAGGCGTGTCGGTCCCAACGTCTCGGTGGTAACATTACATGCGTCTATAACGGTATATATCCTAATCTTAGGCAACCTAACATCTCGGATGTAACATTTTACCACATTCCAGGCGTGTCGGTCCCTACGTCTCGGTGGTAACATTACATGCGTCTATAACGTTATATATCCTTATCTAAGGCAACCTAACATCTCGGATGCAATATTTGACAACATTCCTAGCCTGTCGAACCCTACTCCTCGGAGGGAACAGTATATACGTCTATAACGTTATATATCCTAACCTAAGGCAACCTGACATCTCGGATGTAATATTCTACATCATTCCAGGCGTGTCGGACCCTACTTCTCGGTGGGAACATTATATGCGTCTATAGCGGTATATATCCTAATCTTAGGCAACCTAACATCTCGGATGTAACATTTTACAACATTCCAGGCCTGTCGGTCCCTACGTCTCGGTGGTAACATTACATGCGTCTATAACGTTATATATCCTAACCTAAGGCCACCTAAGATCTCGTATGTAATATTTGACAACATTCCTGGCGTGTCGAACCCTACTTCTCGGTGGGAATAGTATATACGTCTATAACGTTATATATCCTAACCTAAGGCAACCAAACATCTCGGATGTAATATTTGACAACATTCCTGGCGTGTCGGACCCTACTTCTCGGTGGGAACAGTATATACGTCTGTAACGTTATATATCCTAACCTAAGGCAACCTAACATCTCGGATGCAATATTTGACAACATTCCTGGCCTGTCGAACCCTACTTCTCGGAGGGAACAGCATATACATCTATAACGTCATATATCCTAGCCTAAGGCAACCTAACATCTCGGATGTAACATCTGACAACATTCCAGGCGTGTCGGTCCCAACGTCTCGGTGGTAACATTACATGCGTCTATAACGGTATATATCCTAATCTTAGGCAACCTAACATCTCGGATGTAACATTTTACCACATTCCAGGCGTGTCGGTCCCTACGTCTCGGTGGTAACATTACATGCGTCTATAACGTTATATATCCTAACCTAAGGCCACCTAACATCTCGTATGTAATATTTGACAATATTCCTGGCGTGTCGGTCCCTACGTCTCGGTGGTAACATTACATGCGTCTATAGCGGTATATATCCTAATCTTAGGCAACCTAACATCTCGGATGTAACATTTTACAACATTTCAGGCCTGTCGGTCCCTACGTCTCGGTGGTAACATTACATGCGTCTATAACGTTATATATCCTAACCTAAGGCCACCTAACATCTCGTATGTAATATTTGACAACATTCCTGGCGTGTCGAACCCTACTTCTCGGTGGGAACAGTATATACGTCTATAACGTTATATATCCTAACCTAAGGCAACCTAACATCTCGGATGTAATATTTGATAACATTCCTGGCTTGTCGGACCCTACTTCTCGGTGGGAACAGTATATACGTCTGTAACGTCATATATCCTAACCTAAGGCAACCTAACATCTCGGATATAACATTTGACAACATTCCAGGCGTGTTGGAACCCTACGTCTCTGTGGTAACATTACGTGCATCTATAACGCTATATATGCTAACCTAAGGCAACCTAACATCTCGGATGCAATATTTGACAACATACCTGTCCTGTCGAACCCTATTTCTCGGAGGGAACAGTATATACGTCTATAACGTTATATATCCTAACCTAAGGCAACCTGACATCTCGGATGTATTATTCTACAACATTCCAGGCGTGTCGGACCCTACTTCTCGGTGGGAACATTATATTCGTCTATAACGTTGTATATCCTAATCTAAGGCAACCTAACATCTCGGATGCAATATTTGACAACATGCCTGGCCTGTCGAACCCTACATCTCGGAGGGAACAGTATATACGTCTATAGCGGTATATATCCTAATCTAAGGCCACCTAACATCTCGTATGTAATATTTGACAACATTCCTGGCGTGTCGAACCCTACTTCTAGGTGGGAACTGTATATACGTCTATAACGTTATATATCCTAACGTAAGGCAACCTAAAATCTCGGATGTAATATTTGACAACATTCCTGGCGTGTCGGACCCTACTTCTCGGTGGGAACAGTATATATGTCTGTAACGTCATATATCCTAACCTAAGGCAACCTAACATCTCGGATATAACATTTGACAACATTCCCGGCGTGTTGGAACCCTACGTCTCGGTGGTAACATTACGTGCGTCTATAACGTTATATATGCTAACCTAAGGCAACCTGACATCTCGGATGCAATATTTGACAACATTCCTGGCCTGTCAAACCCTACTTCTCGGAGGGAACAGCATATACGTCTATAACGTCATATATCCTAACCTAACGCAACCTAACATCTCGGATGTAACATTTGACAACATTCCAGGTGTGTCGGTCCCTACGTCTCGGTGGTAACGTTACATGCGTCTATAACGTTATATATCCTAACCTAAGGCAACCTAACATCTCGGATGTAACATTTGACAACATTCCAGGCATGTCGGTCCCTACGTCTCGGTGGTAACATTATATGCGTCTATAACGTTATATATCCTTATCTAAGGCAACCTAACAACTCGGATGCAATATTTGACAACATTCCGAGCCTGTCGAACCCTACTTCTCGGAGGGAACAGTATATACGTCTATAACGTTATATATCCTAACCTAAGGCAACCTGACATCTCGGATGTAATATTCTACATCATTCCAGGCGTGTGGGACCCTACTTCTCGGTGGGAACATTATATGCGTCTATAACGTTGTATATACTTATCTAAGGCAACCTAACATCCCGGATGTAACATTTGACAACATTCCAGGCGTGTCGGTCCCTACGTCTCGGTGGTAACATTACATGCGTCTATAACGTTATATATCCTAACCTAAGGCAACCTAACATCTCGGATGCAATGTTTGACAACATTCCTGGCCTGTCGAATCCTACTTCTCGGAGGGAACAGCATATACGTCTATAACGTCATATATCCTAACCTAAGGCAACCTAACATCTCGGATGTAACATTTGACAACATTCCAGGCGTGTCGGTCCCTACGTCTCGGTGATAACATTACATGCGTCTATAGCGGTATATATCCTAATCTTAGGCAACCTAACATCTCGTATGTAACATTTTACAACATTCCTGGCGTGTCGGACCCTACTTCTCGGTGGGAACAGTATATACGTCTGTAACGTCATATATCCTAACCTAAGGCAGCCTAACATCTCGGATATAACATTTGACAACATTCCAGGCGTGTTGGAACCCTACGTCTCGGTGGTAACATTACGTGCGTCTATAACGGTATATATCCTAATCTTAGGCAACCTAACATCTCGGATGTAACATTTTACCACATTCCAGGCGTGTCGGTCCCTACGTCTCGGTGGTAACATTACATGCGTCTATAACGTTATATATCCTAACCTAAGGCCACCTAATATCTCGTATGTAATATTTGACAACATTCCTGGCGTGTCGAACCCTACTTCTCGGTGGGAACATTATATACGTCTATAACGTTATATATCCTAACCTAAGGCAACCTAACATCTCGGATGTAATATTTGACAACATTCCTGGCGTGTCGGGCCCTACTTCTCGGTGGGAACAGTATATACGTCTGTAACGTTATATATCCTAACCTAAGGCAACCTAACATCTCGGATGCAATATTTGACAACATTCCTGGCCTGTCGAACCCTACTTCTCGGAGGGAACAGCATATACATCTATAACGTCATATATGCTAGCCTAAGGCAACCTAACATCTCGGATGTAACATCTGACAACATTCCAGGCGTGTCGGTCCCAACGTCTCGGTGGTAACCTTACATGCGTCTATAACGGTATATATCCTAATCTTAGGCAACCTAACATCTCGGATGTAACATTTGACAACATTCCAGGCGTGTCGGTCCCTACGTCTCGGTGATAACATTACATGCGTCTATAGCGGTATATATCCTAATCTTAGGCAACCTAACATCTCGGATGTAACATTTTACAACATTCCTGGCGTGTCGGACCCTACTTTTCGGTGGGAACAGTATATACGTCTGTAACGTCATATATCCTAACCTAAGGCAACCTAACATCTCGGATATAACATTTGACAACATTCCAGGCGTGTTGGAACCCTACGTCTCGGTGGTAACATTACGTGCGTCTATAACGTTATATATGCTAACCTAAGGCAACCTAACATCTCGGATGCAATATTTGACAACATTCCTGGACTGTCAAACCCTACTTCTCGGAGGGAACAGCATATACATCTATAACGTCATATATCCTAGCCTAAGGCAACCTAACATCTCGGATGTAACATCTGACAACATTCCAGGCGTGTCGGTCCCAACGTCTCGGTGGTAACATTACATGCGTCTATAACGGTATATATCCTAATCTTAGGCAACCTAACATCTCGGATGTAACATTTTACCACATTCCAGGCGTGTCGGTCCCTACGTCTCGGTGGTAACATTACATGCGTCTATAACGTTATATATCCTTATCTAAGGCAACCTAACATCTCGGATGCAATATTTGACAACATTCCTAGCCTGTCGAACCCTACTCCTCGGAGGGAACAGTATATACGTCTATAACGTTATATATCCTAACCTAAGGCAACCTGACATCTCGGATGTAATATTCTACATCATTCCAGGCGTGTCGGACCCTACTTCTCGGCGGGAACATTATATGCGTCTATAGCGGTATATATCCTAATCTTAGGCAACCTAACATCTCGGATGTAACATTTTACAACATTCCAGGCCTGTCGGTCCCTACGTCTCGGTGGTAACATTACATGCGTCTATAACGTTATATATCCTAACCTAAGGCCACCTAAGATCTCGTATGTAATATTTGACAACATTCCTGGCGTGTCGAACCCTACTTCTCGGTGGGAACAGTATATACGTCTATAACGTTATATATCCTAACCTAAGGCAACCTAACATCTCGGATGTAATATTTGACAACATTCCTGGCGTGTCGGACCCTACTTCTCGGTGGGAACAGTATATACGTCTGTAACGTTATATATCCTAACCTAAGGCAACCTAACATCTCGGATGCAATATTTGACAACATTCCTGGCCTGTCGAACCCTACTTCTCGGAGGGAACAGCATATACATCTATAACGTCATATATCCTAGCCTAAGGCAACCTAACATCTCGGATGTAACATCTGACAACATTCCAGGCGTGTCGGTCCCAACGTCTCGGTGGTAACATTACATGCGTCTATAACGGTATATATCCTAATCTTAGGCAACCTAACATCTCGGATGTAACATTTTACCACATTCCAGGCGTGTCGGTCCCTACGTCTCGGTGGTAACATTACATGCGTCTATAACGTTATATATCCTAACCTAAGGCCACCTAACATCTCGTATGTAATATTTGACAATATTCCTGGCGTGTCGGTCCCTACGTCTCGGTGGTAACATTACATGCGTCTATAGCGGTATATATCCTAATCTTAGGCAACCTAACATCTCGGATGTAACATTTTACAACATTCCAGGCCTGTCGGTCCCTACGTCTCGGTGGTAACATTACATGCGTCTATAACGTTATATATCCTAACCTAAGGCCACCTAACATCTCGTATGTAATATTTGACAACATTCCTGGCGTGTCGAACCCTACTTCTCGGTGGGAACAGTATATACGTCTATAACGTTATATATCCTAACCTAAGGCAACCTAACATCTCGGATGTAATATTTGATAACATTCCTGGCTTGTCGGACCCTACTTCTCGGTGGGAACAGTATATACGTCTGTAACGTTATATATCCTAACCTAAGGCAACCTGACATCTCGGATGTAATATTCTACATCATTCCAGGCGTGTCGGACCCTACTTCTCGGTGGGAACATTATATGAGTCTATAACGTTGTATATCCTAATCTAAGGCAACCTATTGTCTCAGACGTAATATTTTACAATATTCCTGGCGTGTCGGTGCATACTTTTCGGTGGGAATATTATATGCGTCTATAACGGTCGATATCCTAACCTAGGGCAACCCAACATCTCGGATGTAACATTTGACAACATTCCAGGCATGTCGGTCCCTACGTCTCGGTGGTAACATTATATGCGTCTATAACGTTATATATCCTTATCTAAGGCAACCTAACATCTCGGATGCAATATTTGACAACATTCCTAGCCTGTCGAACCCTACTTCTCGGTGGGAACATTATATGCGTCTATAACGTTGTATATCCTTATCTAAGGCAACCTAACACCTCGGATGATATATGTGACAACATTCCTGGCCTGTCGGTCCCTACGTCTCGGTGGTAACATTACATGCGTCTATAATGTTATATATCCTAACCTAAGGCAACCTAACATCTCGGATGCAATATTTGACAACATTCCTGGCCTGTCGAACCCTACTTCTCGGAGGGAACAGCATATACGTCTATAACGTCATATATCCTAGCCTAAGGCAACCTAACATCTCGGATGTAACATTTGACAACATTCCAGGTGTGTCGGTCCCTACGTCTCGGTGGTAACGTTACATGCGTCTATAACGTTATATATCCTAACCTAAGGCAACCTAACATCTCGGATGTAACATTTGACAACATTCCAGGCATGTCGGTCCCTACGTCTCGGTGGTAACATTATATGCGTCTATAACGTTATATATCCTTATCTAAGGCAACCTAACATCTCGGATGCAATATTTGACAACATTCCTAGCCTGTCGAACCCTACTTCTCGGAGGGAACAGTATATGCGTCTATAACGTTATATATCCTAACCTAGGGCAACCTAACATCTCGGATGTAATATTCTACAACCTTCCAGGCGTGTCGGACCCTACTTCTCGGTGGGAACATTATATGCGTCTATAACGTTGTATATCCTTATCTAAGGCAACCTAACATCTCGGATGCAATATTTGACAACATTCCTGGCCTGTCGAACCCTACATCTCGGGGGGAACAGTATATACGTCTATAGCGGTATATATCCTAATCTAAGGCAACCTAACATCTTGTATGCAATATTTGACAACATTCCTGGCCTGTCGAACCCTACTTCTCGGAGGGAACAGTATATATGTCTATAACGTTATATATCCTAACCGAAGGCAACCTGACATCTCGGATGTAATATTCTACATCATTCCAGGCGTGTCGGACCCTACTTCTCGGTGGGAACATTATATGAGTCTATAACGTTGTATATCATAATCTAAGGCAACCTATTATCTCAGACGTAATATTGTACAATATTCCTCGCGTGTCGGTGCATACTTTTCGGTGGGAATATTATATGCGTCCATAACGGTCGATATCGTAATCTAAGGCAATCTAACATCTCGGATGCAATATTTGACAACATTCCTTGCCTGTCGAACCCTACTTCTCGGAGGGAACAGTATGTACGTCTATAACGTTATATATCCTAACCTAAGGCAACCTAACATCTCGGATGTAATATTCTAGAACCTTCCAGGCGTGTCGGACCTTACTTCTCGGTGGTAACATGATATGCGTCTATAACGTTGCATATCCTAATCTAAGGCAACCTAACATCTCGGATGCAATATTTGACAACATTCCTGGCCTCTCGAACCCTACTGCTCGGAGGGAACAGTATATACGTCTATAACGGTATATATCCTAATCTAAGGCAAGCTAACATCTCGGATGAAATATGTGACAACATTCCTGGCCTGTCGAACCCTACATCTCGGAGGGAACAATATATACGTCTATAACGTCATATATCCTAACCTAAGGCAACCTAACATCTCGGATACAATATTTGACAACACTCCTGGCGTGTCGGACCCTACTTCTCGGTGGGAACAGTATATATGTCTGTAACGTCATATATCCTAACCTAAGGCAACCTAACATCTCGGATATAACATTTGACAACGTTCCCGGCGTGTTGGAACCCTACGTCTCGGTGGTAACATTACGTGCGTCTCTAACGTTATATATGCTAACCTAAGGCAACCTAACATCTCGGATGCAATATTTGACAACATTCCTGGCCTGTCAAACCCTACTTCTCGGAGGGAACAGCATATACGTCTATAGCGGTATATATCCTAATCTAAGGCCACCTAACATCTCGTATGTAATATTTGACAACATTCCTGGCGTGTCGAACCCTACTTCTCGGTGGGAACAGTATATACGTCTATAACGTTATATATCCTAACCTAAGGCAACCTAACATCTCGAATGTAACATTTGACAACATTCCAGGCATGTCGGTCCCTACGCCTCGGTGGTAACATTATATGCGTCTATAACGTTATATATCCTTATCTAAGGCAACCTAACATCTCGGATGCAATATTTGACAACATTCCTAGCCTGTCGAACCCTACTCCTCGGAGGGAACAGTATATACGTCTATAACGTTATATATCCTAACCTAAGGCAACCTGACATCTCGGATGTAATATTCTACATCATTCCAGGCGTGTCGGACCCTACTTCTCGGTGGGAACATTATATGCGTCTATAGCGGTATATATCCTAATCTTAGGCAACCTAACATCTCGGATGTAACATTTTACAACATTCCAGGCCTGTCGGTCCCTACGTCTCGGTGGTAACATTACATGCGTCTATAACGTTATATATCCTAACCTAAGACCACCTAAGATCTCGTATGTAATATTTGACAACATTCCTGGCGTGTCGAACCCTACTTCTCGGTGGGAACAGTATATACGTCTATAACGTTATATATCCTAACCTAAGGCAACCTAACATCTCGGATGTAATATTTGACAACATTCCTGGCGTGTCGGACCCTACTTCTCGGTGGGAACAGTATATACGTCTGTAACGTTATATATCCTAACCTAAGGCAACCTAACATCTCGGATGCAATATTTGACAACATTCCTGGCCTGTCGAACCCTACTTCTCGGAGGGAACAGCATATACATCTATAACGTCATATATCCTAGCCTAAGGCAACCTAACATCTCGGATGTAACATCTGACAACATTCCAGGCGTGTCGGTCCCAACGTCTCGGTGGTAACATTACATGCGTCTATAACGGTATATATCCTAATCTTAGGCAACCTAACATCTCGGATGTAACATTTTACCACATTCCAGGCGTGTCGGTCCCTACGTCTCGGTGGTAGCATTACATGCGTCTATAACGTTATATATCCTTATCTAAGGCAACCTAACATCTCGGATGCAATATTTGACAACATTCCTAGCCTGTCGAACCCTACTCCTCGGAGGGAACAGTATATACGTCTATAACGTTATATATCCTAACCTAAGGCAACCTGACATCTCGGATGTAATATTCTACATCATTCCAGGCGTGTCGGACCCTACTTCTCGGTGGGAACATTATATGCGTCTATAGCGGTATATATCCTAATCTTAGGCAACCTAACATCTCGGATGTAACATTTTACAACATTCCAGGCCTGTCGGTCCCTACGTCTCGGTGGTAACATTACATGCGTCTATAACGTTATATATCCTAACCTAAGGCCACCTAAGATCTCGTATGTAATATTTGACAACATTCCTGGCGTGTCGAACCCTACTTCTCGGTGGGAACAGTATATACGTCTATAACGTTATATATCCTAACCTAAGGCAACCTAACATCTCGGATGTAATATTTGACAACATTCCTGGCGTGTCGGACCCTACTTCTCGGTGGGAACAGTATATACGTCTGTAACGTTATATATCCTAACCTAAGGCAACCTAACATCTCGGATGCAATATTTGACAACATTCCTGGCCTGTCGAACCCTACTTCTCGGAGGGAACAGCATATACATCTATAACGTCATATATCCTAGCCTAAGGCAACCTAACATCTCGGATGTAACATCTGACAACATTCCAGGCGTGTCGGTCCCAACGTCTCGGTGGTAACATTACATGCGTCTATAACGGTATATATCCTAATCTTAGGCAACCTAACATCTCGGATGTAACATTTTACCACATTCCCGGCGTGTCGGTCCCTACGTCTCGGTGGTAACATTACATGCGTCTATAACGTTATATATCCTAACCTAAGGCCACCTAACATCTCGTATGTAATATTTGACAATATTCCTGGCGTGTCGGTCCCTACGTCTCGGTGGTAACATTACATGCGTCTATAGCGGTATATTTCCTAATCTTAGGCAACCTAACATCTCGGATGTAACATTTTACAACATTCCAGGCCTGTCGGTCCCTACGTCTCGGTGGTAACATTACATGCGTCTATAACGTTATATATCCTAACCTAAGGCCACCTAACATCTCGTATGTAATATTTGACAACATTCCTGGCGTGTCGAACCCTACTTCTCGGTGGGAACAGTATATACGTCTATAACGTTATATATCCTAACCTAAGGCAACCTAACATCTCGGATGTAATATTTGATAACATTCCTGGCTTGTCGGACCCTACTTCTCGGTGGGAACAGTATATACGTCTGTAACGTCATATATCCTAACCTAAGGCAACCTAACATCTCGGATATAACATTTGACAACATTCCAGGCGTGTTGGAACCCTACGTCTCTGTGGTAACATTACGTGCATCTATAACGCTATATATGCTAACCTAAGGCAACCTAACATCTCGGATGCAATATTTGACAACATACCTGTCCTGTCGAACCCTATTTCTCGGAGGGAACAGTATATACGTCTATAACGTTATATATCCTAACCTAAGGCAACCTGACATCTCGGATGTATTATTCTACAACATTCCAGGCGTGTCGGACCCTACTTCTCGGTGGGAACATTATATTCGTCTATAGCGGTATATATCCTAACCTAAGGCAACCTGACATCTCGGATGTAATATTCTACATCATTCCAGGCGTGTCGGACCCTACTTCTCGGTGGGAACATTATATGCGTCTATAGCGGTATATATCCTAATCTTAGGCAACCTAACATCTCGGATGTAACATTTTACAACATTCCAGGCCTGTCGGTCCCTACGTCTCGGTGGTAACATTACATGCGTCTATAACGTTATATATCCTAACCTAAGGCCACCTAAGATCTCGTATGTAATATTTGACAACATTCCTGGCGTGTCGAACCCTACTTCTCGGTGGGAATAGTATATACGTCTATAACGTTATATATCCTAACCTAAGGCAACCTAACATCTCGGATGTAATATTTGACAACATTCCTGGCGTGTCGGACCCTACTTCTCGGTGGGAACAGTATATACGTCTGTAACGTTATATATCCTAACCTAAGGCAACCTAACATCTCGGATGCAATATTTGACAACATTCCTGGCCTGTCGAACCCTACTTCTCGGAGGGAACAGCATATACATCTATAACGTCATATATCCTAGCCTAAGGCAACCTAACATCTCGGATGTAACATCTGACAACATTCCAGGCGTGTCGGTCCCAACGTCTCGGTGGTAACATTACATGCGTCTATAACGGTATATATCCTAATCTTAGGCAACCTAACATCTCGGATGTAACATTTTACCACATTCCAGGCGTGTCGGTCCCTACGTCTCGGTGGTAACATTACATGCGTCTATAACGTTATATATCCTAACCTAAGGCCACCTAACATCTCGTATGTAATATTTGACAATATTCCTGGCGTGTCGGTCCCTACGTCTCGGTGGTAACATTACATGCGTCTATAGCGGTATATATCCTAATCTTAGGCAACCTAACATCTCGGATGTAACATTTTACAACATTTCAGGCCTGTCGGTCCCTACGTCTCGGTGGTAACATTACATGCGTCTATAACGTTATATATCCTAACCTAAGGCCACCTAACATCTCGTATGTAATATTTGACAACATTCCTGGCGTGTCGAACCCTACTTCTCGGTGGGAACAGTATATACGTCTATAACGTTATATATCCTAACCTAAGGCAACCTAACATCTCGGATGTAATATTTGATAACATTCCTGGCTTGTCGGACCCTACTTCTCGGTGGGAACAGTATATACGTCTGTAACGTCATATATCCTAACCTAAGGCAACCTAACATCTCGGATATAACATTTGACAACATTCCAGGCGTGTTGGAACCCTACGTCTCTGTGGTAACATTACGTGCATCTATAACGCTATATATGCTAACCTAAGGCAACCTAACATCTCGGATGCAATATTTGACAACATACCTGTCCTGTCGAACCCTATTTCTCGGAGGGAACAGTATATACGTCTATAACGTTATATATCCTAACCTAAGGCAACCTGACATCTCGGATGTATTATTCTACAACATTCCAGGCGTGTCAGACCCTACTTCTCGGTGGGAACATTATATTCGTCTATAACGTTGTATATCCTAATCTAAGGCAACCTAACATCTCGGATGCAATATTTGACAACATGCCTGGCCTGTCGAACCCTACATCTCGGAGGGAACAGTATATACGTCTATAGCGGTATATATCCTAATCTAAGGCCACCTAACATCTCGTATGTAATATTTGACAACATTCCTGGCGTGTCGAACCCTACTTCTAGGTGGGAACTGTATATACGTCTATAACGTTATATATCCTAACGTAAGGCAACCTAAAATCTCGGATGTAATATTTGACAACATTCCTGGCGTGTCGGACCCTACTTCTCGGTGGGAACAGTATATATGTCTGTAACGTCATATATCCTAACCTAAGGCAACCTAACATCTCGGATATAACATTTGACAACATTCCCGGCGTGTTGGAACCCTACGTCTCGGTGGTAACATTACGTGCGTCTATAACGTTATATATGCTAACCTAAGGCAACCTGACATCTCGGATGCAATATTTGACAACATTCCTGGCCTGTCAAACCCTACTTCTCGGAGGGAACAGCATATACGTCTATAACGTCATATATCCTAACCTAACGCAACCTAACATCTCGGATGTAACATTTGACAATATTCCAGGTGTGTCGGTCCCTACGTCTCGGTGGTAACGTTACATGCGTCTATAACGTTATATATCCTAACCTAAGGCAACCTAACATCTCGGATGTAACATTTGACAACATTCCAGGCATGTCGGTCCCTACGTCTCGGTGGGAACAGTATATACGTCTGTAACGTTATATATCCTAACCTAAGGCAACCTAACATCTCGGATGCAATATTTGACAACATTCCTGGCCTGTCGAACCCTACTTCTCGGAGGGAACAGCATATACATCTATAACGTCATATATGCTAGCCTAAGGCAACCTAACATCTCGGATGTAACATCTGACAACATTCCAGGCGTGTCGGTCCCAACGTCTCGGTGGTAACCTTACATGCGTCTATAACGGTATATATCCTAATCTTAGGCAACCTAACATCTCGGATGTAACATTTGACAACATTCCAGGCGTGTCGGTCCCTACGTCTCGGTGATAACATTACATGCGTCTATAGCGGTATATATCCTAATCTTAGGCAACCTAACATCTCGGATGTAACATTTTACAACATTCCTGGCGTGTCGGACCCTACTTTTCGGTGGGAACAGTATATACGTCTGTAACGTCATATATCCTAACCTAAGGCAACCTAACATCTCGGATATAACATTTGACAACATTCCAGGCGTGTTGGAACCCTACGCCTCGGTGGTAACATTACGTGCGTCTATAACGTTATATATGCTAACCTAAGGCAACCTAACATCTCGGATGCAATATTTGACAACATTCCTGGACTGTCAAACCCTACTTCTCGGAGGGAACAGCATATACATCTATAACGTCATATATCCTAGCCTAAGGCAACCTAACATCCCGGATGTAACATTTGACAACATTCCAGGCGTGTCGGTCCCTATGTCTCGGTGGTAACATTATATGCGTCTATAACGTTATATATCCTTATCTAAGGCAACCTAACATCTCGGATGCAATATTTGACAACATTCCTAGCCTGTCGAACCCTACTTCTCGGAGGGAACAGTATATACGTCTATAACGTTATATATCCTAACCTAAGGCAACCTGACATCTCGGATGGAATATTCTACATCATTCCAGGCGTGTCGGACCCTACGTCTCGGTGGTAACATTACATGCGTCTATAACGGTATATATCCTAATCTTAGGCAACCTAACATCTCGGATGTAACATTTTACCACATTCCAGGCGTGTCGGTCCCTACGTCTCGGTGGTAACATTACATGCGTCTATAACGTTATATATCCTAACCTAAGGCCACCTAACATCTCGTATGTAATATTTGACAATATTCCTGGCGTGTCGGTCCCTACGTCTCGGTGGTAACATTACATGCGTCTATAGCGGTATACATCCTAATCTTAGGCAACCTAACATCTCGAATGTAACATTTTACAACATTCCAGGCCTGTCGGTCCCTACGTCTCGGTGGTAACATTACATGCGTCTATTACGGTATATATCCTAACCTAAGGCCACCTAACATCTCGTATGTAATATTTGACAACATTACTGGCGTGTCGAACCCTACTTCTCGGTGGGAACAGTATATACGTCTGTAACGTCATATATCCTAACCTAAGGCAACCTAACATCTCGAATATAACATTTGACAACATTCCAGGCGTGTTGGAACCCTACGTCTCTGTGGTAATATTACGTGCATCTATAACGCTATATATGCTAACCTAAGGCAACCTAACATCTCGGATGCAATATTTGACAACATTCCTGTCCTGTCGAAACCTATTTCTCGGAGGGAACAGTATATACGTCTATAGCGGTATATATCCTAATCTAAGGCCACCTAACATCTCGTATGTAATATTTGACAACATTCCTGGCGTGTCGAACCCTACTTCTCGGTGGGAACAGTATATACGTCTATAACGTTATATATCCTAACGTAAGGCAACCTAACATCTCGGATGTAATATTTGACAACATTCCTGGCGTGTCGGACCCTACTTCTCGGTGGGAACAGTATATATGTCTGTAACGTCATATATCCTAACCTAAGGCAACCTAACATCTCGGATATAACATTTGACAACATTCCCGGCGTGTTGGAACCCTACGTCTCGGTGGTAACATTACGTGCGTCTATAAAGTTATATATGCTAACCTAAGGCAACCTGACATCTCGGATGCAATATTTGACAACATTCCTGGCCTGTCAAACCCTACTTCTCGGAGGGAACAGCATATACGTCTATAACGTCATATATCCTAACCTAAGGCAACCTAACATCTCGGATGTAACATTTGACAACATTCCTGGCGTGTCGAACCCTACTTCTCGGTGGGAACAGTATATACGTCTATAGCGGTATATATCCTAATCTAAGGCCACCTAACATCTCGTATGTAATATTTGACAACATTCCTGGCGTGTCGAACCCTACTTCTCGGTGGGAACAGTATATACGTCTATAACGTTATATATCCTAACCTAAGGCAACCTGACATCTCGGATGTAATATTCTACATCATTCCAGGCGTGTCGGACCCTACTTCTCGGTGGGAACATTATATGCGTCTATAGCGGTATATATCCTAATCTTAGGCAACCTAACATCTCGGATGTAACATTTTACAACATTCCAGGCCTGTCGGTCCCTACGTCTCGGTGGTAACATTACATGCGTCTATAACGTTATATATCCTAACCTAAGGCCACCTAAGATCTCGTATGTAATATTTGACAACATTCCTGGCGTGTCGAACCCTACTTCTCGGTGGGAACAGTATATACGTCTATAACGTTATATATCCTAACCTAAGGCAACCTAACATCTCGGATGTAATATTTGACAACATTCCTGGCGTGTCGGACCCTACTTCTCGGTGGGAACAGTATATACGTCTGTAACGTTATATATCCTAACCTAAGGCAACCTAACATCTCGGATGCAATATTTGACAACATTCCTGGCCTGTCGAACCCTACTTCTCGGAGGGAACAGCATATACATCTATAACGTCATATATCCTAGCCTAAGGCAACCTAACATCTCGGATGTAACATCTGACAACATTCCAGGCGTGTCGGTCCCAACGTCTCGGTGGTAACATTACATGCGTCTATAACGGTATATATCCTAATCTTAGGCAACCTAACATCTCGGATGTAACATTTTACCACATTCCAGGCGTGTCGGTCCCTACGTCTCGGTGGTAACATTACATGCGTCTATAACGTTATATATCCTAACCTAAGGCCACCTAACATCTCGTATGTAATATTTGACAATATTCCTGGCGTGTCGGTCCCTACGTCTCGGTGGTAACATTACATGCGTCTATAGCGGTATATATCCTAATCTTAGGCAACCTAACATCTCGGATGTAACATTTTACAAAATTCCAGGCCTGTCGGTCCCTACTTCTCGGTGGTAACATTACATGCGTCTATAACGTTATATATCCTAACCTAAGGCCACCTAACATCTCGTATGTAATATTTGACAACATTCCTGGCGTGTCGAACCCTACTTCTCGGTGGGAACAGTATATACGTCTATAACGTTATATATCCTAACCTAAGGCAACCTAACATCTCGGATGTAATATTTGATAACATTCCTGGCTTGTCGGACCCTACTTCTCGGTGGGAACAGTATATACGTCTGTAACGTCATATATCCTAACCTAAGGCAACCTAACATCTCGGATATAACATTTGACAACATTCCAGGCGTGTTGGAACCCTACGTCTCTGTGGTAACATTACGTGCATCTATAACGCTATATATGCTAACCTAAGGGAACCTAACATCTCGGATGCAATATTTGACAACATACCTGTCCTGTCGAACCCTATTTCTCGGAGGGAACAGTATATACGTCTATAACGTTATATATCCTAACCTAAGGCAACCTGACATCTCGGATGTATTATTCTACAACATTCCAGGCGTGTCGGACCCTACTTCTCGGTGGGAACATTATATTCGTCTATAACGTTGTATATCCTAATCTAAGGCAACCTAACATCTCGGATGCAATATTTGACAACATGCCTGGCCTGTCGAACCCTACATCTCGGAGGGAACAGTATATACGTCTATAGCGGTATATATCCTAATCTAAGGCCACCTAACATCTCGTATGTAATATTTGACAACATTCCTGGCGTGTCGAACCCTACTTCTAGGTGGGAACTGTATATACGTCTATAACGTTATATATCCTAACCTAAGGCAACCTGACATCTCGGATGTAATATTCTACATCATTCCAGGCGTGTCGGACCCTACTTCTCGGTGGGAACATTATATGCGTCTATAGCGGTATATATCCTAATCTTAGGCAACCTAACATCTCGGATGTAACATTTTACAACATTCCAGGCCTGTCGGTCCCTACGTCTCGGTGGTAACATTACATGCGTCTATAACGTTATATATCCTAACCTAAGGCCACCTAAGATCTCGTATGTAATATTTGACAACATTCCTGGCGTGTCGAACCCTACTTCTCGGTGGGAACAGTATATACGTCTATAACGTTATATATCCTAGCCTAAGGCAACCTAACATCTCGGATGTAATATTTGACAACATTCCTGGCGTGTCGGACCCTACTTCTCGGTGGGAACAGTATATACGTCTGTAACGTTATATATCCTAACCTAAGGCAACCTAACATCTCGGATGCAATATTTGACAACATTCCTGGCCTGTCGAACCCTACTTCTCGGAGGGAACAGCATATACATCTATAACGTCATATATCCTAGCCTAAGGCAACCTAACATCTCGGATGTAACATCTGACAACATTCCAGGCGTGTCGGTCCCAACGTCTCGGTGGTAACATTACATGCGTCTATAACGGTATATATCCTAATCTTAGGCAACCTAACATCTCGGATGTAACATTTTACCACATTCCAGGCGTGTCGGTCCCTACGTCTCGGTGGTAACATTACATGCGTCTATAACGTTATATATCCTTATCTAAGGCAACCTAACATCTCGGATGCAATATTTGACAACATTCCTAGCCTGTCGAACCCTACTCCTCGGAGGGAACAGTATATACGTCTATAACGTTATATATCCTAACCTAAGGCAACCTGACATCTCGGATGTAATATTCTACATCATTCCAGGCGTGTCGGACCCTACTTCTCGGTGGGAACATTATATGCGTCTATAGCGGTATATATCCTAATCTTAGGCAACCTAACATCTCGGATGTAACATTTTACAACATTCCAGGCCTGTCGGTCCCTACGTCTCGGTGGTAACATTACATGCGTCTATAACGTTATATATCCTAACCTAAGGCCACCTAAGATCTCGTATGTAATATTTGACAACATTCCTGGCGTGTCGAACCCTACTTCTCGGTGGGAACAGTATATACGTCTATAACGTTATATATCCTAACCTAAGGCAACCTAACATCTCGGATGTAATATTTGACAACATTCCTGGCGTGTCGGACCCTACTTCTCGGTGGGAACAGTATATACGTCTATAACGTTATATATCCTAACCTAAGGCAACCTAACATCTCGGATGTAATATTTGATAACATTCCTGGCTTGTCGGACCCTACTTCTCGGTGGGAACAGTATATACGTCTGTAACGTCATATATCCTAACCTAAGGCAACCTAACATCTCGGATATAACATTTGACAACATTCCAGGCGTGTTGGAACCCTACTTCTCGGTGGTAACATTACATGCGTCTATAACGTTATATATCCTAACCTAAGGCCACCTAACATCTCGTATGTAATATTTGACAACATTCCTGGCGTGTCGAACCCTACTTCTCGGTGGGAACAGTATATACGTCTATAACGTTATATATCCTAACCTAAGGCAACCTAACATCTCGGATGTAATATTTGATAACATTCCTGGCTTGTCGGACCCTACTTCTCGGTGGGAACAGTATATACGTCTGTAACGTCATATATCCTAACCTAAGGCAACCTAACATCTCGGATATAACATTTGACAACATTCCAGGCGTGTTGGAACCCTACGTCTCTGTGGTAACATTACGTGCATCTATAACGCTATATATGCTAACCTAAGGGAACCTAACATCTCGGATGCAATATTTGACAACATACCTGTCCTGTCGAACCCTATTTCTCGGAGGGAACAGTATATACGTCTATAACGTTATATATCCTAACCTAAGGCAACCTGACATCTCGGATGTATTATTCTACAACATTCCAGGCGTGTCGGACCCTACTTCTCGGTGGGAACATTATATTCGTCTATAACGTTGTATATCCTAATCTAAGGCAACCTAACATCTCGGATGCAATATTTGACAACATGCCTGGCCTGTCGAACCCTACATCTCGGAGGGAACAGTATATACGTCTATAGCGGTATATATCCTAATCTAAGGCCACCTAACATCTCGTATGTAATATTTGACAACATTCCTGGCGTGTCGAACCCTACTTCTAGGTGGGAACTGTATATACGTCTATAACGTTATATATCCTAACCTAAGGCAACCTGACATCTCGGATGTAATATTCTACATCATTCCAGGCGTGTCGGACCCTACTTCTCGGTGGGAACATTATATGCGTCTATAGCGGTATATATCCTAATCTTAGGCAACCTAACATCTCGGATGTAACATTTTACAACATTCCAGGCCTGTCGGTCCCTACGTCTCGGTGGTAACATTACATGCGTCTATAACGTTATATATCCTAACCTAAGGCCACCTAAGATCTCGTATGTAATATTTGACAACATTCCTGGCGTGTCGAACCCTACTTCTCGGTGGGAACAGTATATACGTCTATAACGTTATATATCCTAGCCTAAGGCAACCTAACATCTCGGATGTAATATTTGACAACATTCCTGGCGTGTCGGACCCTACTTCTCGGTGGGAACAGTATATACGTCTGTAACGTTATATATCCTAACCTAAGGCAACCTAACATCTCGGATGCAATATTTGACAACATTCCTGGCCTGTCGAACCCTACTTCTCGGAGGGAACAGCATATACATCTATAACGTCATATATCCTAGCCTAAGGCAACCTAACATCTCGGATGTAACATCTGACAACATTCCAGGCGTGTCGGTCCCAACGTCTCGGTGGTAACATTACATGCGTCTATAACGGTATATATCCTAATCTTAGGCAACCTAACATCTCGGATGTAACATTTTACCACATTCCAGGCGTGTCGGTCCCTACGTCTCGGTGGTAACATTACATGCGTCTATAACGTTATATATCCTTATCTAAGGCAACCTAACATCTCGGATGCAATATTTGACAACATTCCTAGCCTGTCGAACCCTACTCCTCGGAGGGAACAGTATATACGTCTATAACGTTATATATCCTAACCTAAGGCAACCTGACATCTCGGATGTAATATTCTACATCATTCCAGGCGTGTCGGACCCTACTTCTCGGTGGGAACATTATATGCGTCTATAGCGGTATATATCCTAATCTTAGGCAACCTAACATCTCGGATGTAACATTTTACAACATTCCAGGCCTGTCGGTCCCTACGTCTCGGTGGTAACATTACATGCGTCTATAACGTTATATATCCTAACCTAAGGCCACCTAAGATCTCGTATGTAATATTTGACAACATTCCTGGCGTGTCGAACCCTACTTCTCGGTGGGAACAGTATATACGTCTATAACGTTATATATCCTAACCTAAGGCAACCTAACATCTCGGATGTAATATTTGACAACATTCCTGGCGTGTCGGACCCTGCTTCTCGGTGGGAACAGTATATACGTCTGTAACGTTATATATCCTAACCTAAGGCAACCTAACATCTCGGATGCAATATTTGACAACATTCCTGGCCTGTCGAACCCTACTTCTCGGAGGGAACAGCATATACATCTATAACGTCATATATCCTAGCCTAAGGCAACCTAACATCTCGGATGTAACATCTGACAACATTCCAGGCGTGTCGGTCCCAACGTCTCGGTGGTAACATTACATGCGTCTATAACGGTATATATCCTAATCTTAGGCAACCTAACATCTCGGATGTAACATTTTACCACATTCCAGGCGTGTCGGTCCCTACGTCTCGGTGGTAACATTACATGCGTCTATAACGTTATATATCCTAACCTAAGGCCACCTAACATCTCGTATGTAATATTTGACAATATTCCTGGCGTGTCGGTCCCTACGTCTCGGTGGTAACATTACATGCGTCTATAGCGGTATATATCCTAATCTTAGGCAACCTAACATCTCGGATGTAACATTTTACAACATTCCAGGCCTGTCGGTCCCTACGTCTCGGTGGTAACATTACATGCGTCTATAACGTTATATATCCTAACCTAAGGCCACCTAACATCTCGTATGTAATATTTGACAACATTCCTGGCGTGTCGAACCCTACTTCTCAGTGGGAACAGTATATACGTCTATAACGTTATATATCCTAACCTAAGGCAACCTAACATCTCGGATGTAATATTTGATAACATTCCTGGCTTGTCGGACCCTACTTCTCGGTGGGAACAGTATATACGTCTGTAACGTCATATATCCTAACCTAAGGCAACCTAACATCTCGGATATAACATTTGACAACATTCCAGGCGTGTTGGAACCCTACGTCTCTGTGGTAACATTACGTGCATCTATAACGCTATATATGCTAACCTAAGGCAACCTAACATCTCGGATGCAATATTTGACAACATACCTGTCCTGTCGAACCCTATTTCTCGGAGGGAACAGTATATACGTCTATAACGTTATATATCCTAACCTAAGGCAACCTGACATCTCGGATGTATTATTCTACAACATTCCAGGCGTGTCGGACCCTACTTCTCGGTGGGAACATTATATTCGTCTATAACGTTGTATATCCTAATCTAAGGCAACCTAACATCTCGGATGCAATATTTGACAACATGCCTGGCCTGTCGAACCCTACATCTCGGAGGGAACAGTATATACGTCTATAGCGGTATATATCCTAATCTAAGGCCACCTAACATCTCGTATGTAATATTTGACAACATTCCTGGCGTGTCGAACCCTACTTCTAGGTGGGAACTGTATATACGTCTATAACGTTATATATCCTAACGTAAGGCAACCTAAAATCTCGGATGTAATATTTGACAACATTCCTGGCGTGTCGGACCCTACTTCTCGGTGGGAACAGTATATATGTCTGTAACGTCATATATCCTAACCTAAGGCAACCTAACATCTCGGATATAACATTTGACAACATTCCCGGCGTGTTGGAACCCTACGTCTCGGTGGTAACATTACGTGCGTCTATGACGTTATATATGCTAACCTAAGGCAACCTGACATCTCGGATGCAATATTTGACAACATTCCTGGCCTGTCAAACCCTACTTCTCGGAGGGAACAGCATATACGTCTATAACGTCATATATCCTAACCTAACGCAACCTAACATCTCGGATGTAACATTTGACAACATTCCAGGTGTGTCGGTCCCTACGTCTCGGTGGTAACGTTACATGCGTCTATAACGTTATATATCCTAACCTAAGGCAACCTAACATCTCGGATGTAACATTTGACAACATTCCAGGCGTGTCGGTCCCTACGTCTCGGTGATAACATTACATGCGTCTATAGCGGTATATATCCTAATCTTAGGCAACCTAACATCTCGTATGTAACATTTTACAACATTCCTGGCGTGTCGGACCCTACTTCTCGGTGGGAACAGTATATACGTCTGTAACGTCATATATCCTAACCTAAGGCAGCCTAACATCTCGGATATAACATTTGACAACATTCCAGGCGTGTTGGAACCCTACGTCTCGGTGGTAACATTACGTGCGTCTATAACGGTATATATCCTAATCTTAGGCAACCTAACATCTCGGATGTAACATTTTACCACATTCCAGGCGTGTCGGTCCCTACGTCTCGGTGGTAACATTACATGCGTCTATAACGTTATATATCCTAACCTAAGGCCACCTAATATCTCGTATGTAATATTTGACAACATTCCTGGCGTGTCGAACCCTACTTCTCGGTGGGAACAGTATATACGTCTATAACGTTATATATCCTAACCTAAGGCAACCTAACATCTCGGATGTAATATTTGACAACATTCCTGGCGTGTCGGGCCCTACTTCTCGGTGGGAACAGTATATACGTCTGTAACGTTATATATCCTAACCTAAGGCAACCTAACATCTCGGATGCAATATTTGACAACATTCCTGGCCTGTCGAACCCTACTTCTCGGAGGGAACAGCATATACATCTATAACGTCATATATGCTAGCCTAAGGCAACCTAACATCTCGGATGTAACATCTGACAACATTCCAGGCGTGTCGGTCCCAACGTCTCGGTGGTAACCTTACATGCGTCTATAACGGTATATATCCTAATCTTAGGCAACCTAACATCTCGGATGTAACATTTGACAACATTCCAGGCGTGTCGGACCCTACGTCTCGGTGATAACATTACATGCGTCTATAGCGGTATATATCCTAATCTTAGGCAACCTAACATCTCGGATGTAACATTTTACAACATTCCTGGCGTGTCGGACCCTACTTTTCGGTGGGAACAGTATATACGACTGTAACGTCATATATCCTAACCTAAGGCAACCTAACATCTCGGATATAACATTTGACAACATTCCAGGCGTGTTGGAACCCTACGTCTCGGTGGTAACATTACGTGCGTCTATAACGTTATATATGCTAACCTAAGGCAACCTAACATCTCGGATGCAATATTTGACAACATTCCTGGACTGTCAAACCCTACTTCTCGGAGGGAACAGCATATACATCTATAACGTCATATATCCTAGCCTAAGGCAACCTAACATCCCGGATGTAACATTTGACAACATTCCAGGCGTGTCGGTCCCTATGTCTCGGTGGTAACATTATATGCGTCTATAACGTTATATATCCTTATCTAAGGCAACCTAACATCTCGGATGCAATATTTGACAACATTCCTAGCCTGTCGAACCCTACTTCTCGGAGGGAACAGTATATACGTCTATAACGTTATATATCCTAACCTAAGGCAACCTGACATCTCGGATGGAATATTCTACATCATTCCAGGCGTGTCGGACCCTACGTCTCGGTGGTAACATTACATGCGTCTATAACGGTATATATCCTAATCTTAGGCAACCTAACATCTCGGATGTAACATTTTACCACATTCCAGGCGTGTCGGTCCCTACGTCTCGGTGGTAACATTACATGCGTCTATAACGTTATATATCCTAACCTAAGGCCACCTAACATCTCGTATGTAATATTTGACAATATTCCTGGCGTGTCGGTCCCTACGTCTCGGTGGTAACATTACATGCGTCTATAGCGGTATACATCCTAATCTTAGGCAACCTAACATCTCGAATGTAACATTTTACAACATTCCAGGCCTGTCGGTCCCTACGTCTCGGTGGTAACATTACATGCGTCTATTACGGTATATATCCTAACCTAAGGCCACCTAACATCTCGTATGTAATATTTGACAACATTACTGGCGTGTCGAACCCTACTTCTCGGTGGGAACAGTATATACGTCTGTAACGTCATATATCCTAACCTAAGGCAACCTAACATCTCGAATATAACATTTGACAACATTCCAGGCGTGTTGGAACCCTACGTCTCTGTGGTAATATTACGTGCATCTATAACGCTATATATGCTAACCTAAGGCAACCTAACATCTCGGATGCAATATTTGACAACATTCCTGTCCTGTCGAAACCTATTTCTCGGAGGGAACAGTATATACGTCTATAGCGGTATATATCCTAATCTAAGGCCACCTAACATCTCGTATGTAATATTTGACAACATTCCTGGCGTGTCGAACCCTACTTCTCGGTGGGAACAGTATATACGTCTATAACGTTATATATCCTAACGTAAGGCAACCTAACATCTCGGATGTAATATTTGACAACATTCCTGGCGTGTCGGACCCTACTTCTCGGTGGGAACAGTATATATGTCTGTAACGTCATATATCCTAACCTAAGGCAACCTAACATCTCGGATATAACATTTGACAACATTCCCGGCGTGTTGGAACCCTACGTCTCGGTGGTAACATTACGTGCGTCTATAAAGTTATATATGCTAACCTAAGGCAACCTGACATCTCGGATGCAATATTTGACAACATTCCTGGCCTGTCAAACCCTACTTCTCGGAGGGAACAGCATATACGTCTATAACGTCATATATCCTAACCTAAGGCAACCTAACATCTCGGATGTAACATTTGACAACATTCCTGGCGTGTCGAACCCTACTTCTCGGTGGGAACAGTATATACGTCTATAACGTTATATATCCTAACGTAAGGCAACCTAACATCTCGGATGTAATATTTGACAACATTCCAGGCATGTCGGTCCCTACGTCTCGGTGGTAACATTATATGCGTCTATAACGGTATATATCCTAATCTTAGGCAACCTAACATCTCGGATGTAACATTTTACCACATTCCAGGCGTGTCGGACCCTACGTCTCGGTGGTAACATTACATGCGTCTATAACGTTATATATCCTAACCTAAGGCAACCTAACATCTCGGATGTAATATTTGACAACATTCCTGGCGTGTCGGAACCTACTTCTCGGTGGGAACAGTATATATGTCTGTAACGTCATATATCCTAACCTAAGGCAACCTAACATCTCGGATATAACATTTGACAACATTCCAGGCGTGTTGGAACCCTACGTCTCGGTGGTAACATTACGTGCGTCTATAACGTTATATATGCTAACCTAAGGCAACCTAACATCTCGGATGCAATATTTGACAACATTCCTGTCCTGTCAAACCCTACTTCTCGGAGGGAACAGCATATACATCTATAACGTCATATATCCTAGCCTAAGGCAACCTAACATCCCGGATGTAACATTTGACAACATTCCAGGCGTGTCGGTCCCTATGTCTCGGTGGTAACATTATATGCGTCTATAACGTTATATATCCTTATCTAAGGCAACCTAACATCTCGGATGCAATATTTGACAACATTCCTAGCCTGTCGATCCCTACTTCTCGGAGGGAACAGTATATACGTCTATAACGTTATATATCCTAACCTAAGGCAACCTGACATCTCGGATGTAATATTCTACATCATTCCAGGCGTGTCGGACCCTACGTCTCGGTGGTAACATTACATGCGTCTATAACGGTATATATCCTAATCTTAGGCAACCTAACATCTCGGATGTAACATTTTACCACATTCCAGGCGTGTCGGTCCCTACGTCTCGGTGGTAACATTACATGCGTCTATAACGTTATATATCCTATCCTAAGGCCACCTAACATCTCGTATGTAATATTTGACAATATTCCTGGCGTGTCGGTCCCTACGTCTCGGTGGTAACATTACATGCGTCTATAGCGGTATATATCCTAATCTTAGGCAACCTAACATCTCGGATGTAACATTTTACAACATTCCAGGCCTGTCGGTCCCTACGTCTCGGTGGTAACATTACATGCGTCTATAACGTTCTATATCCTAACCTAAGGCCACCTAACATCTCGTATGTAATATTTGACAACATTCCTGGCGTGTCGAACCCTACTTCTCGGTGGGAACAGTATATACGTCTATAACGTTATATATCCTAACCTAAGGCAACCTAACATATCGGATGTAATATTTGACAACATTCCCGGCGTGTCGGACCCTACTTCTCGGTGGGAACAGTATATACGTCTGTAGCGTCATATATCCTAACCTAAGGCAACCTAACATCTCGAATATAACATTTGACAACATTCCAGGCGTGTTGGAACCCTACGTCTCTGTGGTAACATTACGTGCATCTATAACGCTATATATGCTAACCTAAGGCAACCTAACATCTCGGATGCAATATTTGACAACATTCCTGTCCTGTCGAAACCTATTTCTCGGAGGGAACAGTATATACGTCTATAGCGGTATATATCCTAATCTAAGGCCACCTAACATCTCGTATGTAATATTTGACAACATTCCTGGCGTGTCGAACCCTACTTCTCGGTGGGAACAGTATATACGTCTATAACGTTATATATCCTAACGTAAGGCAACCTAACATCTCGGATGTAATATTTGACAACATTCCTGGCGTGTCGGTCCCTACGTCTCGCTGGTAACATTACATGCGTCTATAGCGGTATATATTCTAATCTTAGGCAACCTAACATCTCGGATGTAACATTTTACAACATTACAGGTGTGTCGGTCCCTACGTCTCGGTGGTAACATTATATGCGTCTATAACGTTATATATCCTTATCTAAGGCAACCTAACATCTCGGATGCAATATTTGACAACATTCCTATCCTGTCGAACCCTACTCCCCGGAGGGAACAGTATATACGTCTATAACGTTATATATCCTAACCTAAGGCAACCTGACATCTCGTATGTAATATTCTACATCATTCCAGGCGTGTCGGACCCTACTTCTCGGTGGGAACATTATATGCGTCTATAGCGGTATATATCCTAATCTTAGGCAACCTAACATCTCGGATGTAACATTTTACAACATTCCAGGCCTGTCAGTCCCTACGTCTCGGTGGTAACATTACATGCGTCTATAACGTTATATATCCTAACCTAAGGCCACCTAACATCTCGTATGTAATATTTGACAACATTCCTGGCGTGTCGAACCCTACTTCTCGGTGGGAACAGTATATACGTCTATAACGTTATATATCCTAACCTAAGGCAACCTAACATCTCGGATGTAATATTTGACAACATTCCTGGCGTGTCGGGCCCTACTTCTCGGTGGGAACAGTATATACGTCTGTAACGTCATATATCCTAACCTAAGGCAACCTAACATCTCGAATATAACATTTGACAACATTCCAGGCGTGTTGGAACCCTACGTCTCTTTGGTAACATTACGTGCATCTATAACGCTATATATGCTAACCTAAGGCAACCTAACATCTCGGATGCAATATTTGACAACATTCCTAGCCTGTCGAACCCTACATCTCGGAGGGAACAGTATATACGTCTATAACGTTATATATCCTAACCTAAGGCAACCTGACATCTCGGATGTAATATTCTACATCATTCCAGGCGTGTCGGACCCTACTTCTCGGTGGGAACATTATATGCGTCTATAACGTTGTATATACTTATCTAAGGCAACCTAACATCCCGGATGTAACATTTGACAACATTCCAGGCGTGTCGGTCCCTACGTCTCGGTGGTAACATTACATGCGTCTATAACGTTATATATCCTAACCTAAGGCAACCTAACATCTCGGATGCAATGTTTGACAACATTCCTGGCCTGTCGAATCCTACTTCTCGGAGGGAACAGCATATACGTCTATAACGTCATATATCCTAACCTAAGCAACCTAACATCTCGGATGTAACATTTGACAACATTCCAGGCGTGTCGGTCCCTAGGTCTCGGTGATAACATTACATGCGTCTATAGCGGTATATATCCTAATCTTAGGCAACCTAACATCTCGGATGTAACATTTTACAACATTCCTGGCGTGTCGGACCCTACTTCTCGGTGGGAACAGTATATACGTCTGTAACGTCATATATCCTAACCAAAGGCAACCTAACATCTCGGATATAACATTTGACAACATTCCAGGCGTGTTGGAACCCTACGTCTCGGTGGTAACATTACGTGCGTCTATAACGTTATATATGCTAACCTAAGGCAACCTAACATCTCGGATGCAATATTTGACAACATTCCTGGCCTGTCGAACCCTATTTCTCGGAGGGAACAATATATACGTCTATAACGTTATATATCCTAACCTAAGGCAACCTGACATCTCGGATGTATTATTCTACAACATTCCAGGCGTGTCGGACCCTACTTCCCGGTGGGAACATTATATGCGTCTATAACGTTGTATATCCTAATCTAAGGCAACCTAACATCTCGGATGTAACATTTGTCAACATTCCAGGTGTGTCGGTCCCTACGTCTCGGTGGTAACGTTACATGCGTCTATAACGTTATATATCCTAACCTAATGCAACCTAACATCTCGGATGTAACATTTGACAACATTCCAGGCATGTCGGTCCCTACGTCTCGGTGGTAACATTATATGCGTCTATAACGGTATATATCCTAATCTTAGGCAACCTAACATCTCGGATGTAACATTTTACCACATTCCAGGCGTGTCGGACCCTACGTCTCGGTGGTAACATTACATGCGTCTATAACGTTATATATCCTAACCTAAGGCAACCTAACATCTCGGATGTAATATTTGACAACATTCCTGGCGTGTTGGAACCCTACGTCTCTGTGATAACATTACGTGCATCTATAACGCTATATATGCTAACCTAAGGCAACCTAACATCTCGGATGCAATATTTGACAACATTCCTGGCCTGTCGAACCCTACTTCTCGGAGGGAACAGCATATACATCTATAACGTCATATATCCTAGCCTAAGGCAACCTAACATCTCGGATGTAACATTTGACAACATTCCAGGCGTGTCGGTCCCTACGTCTCGGTGGTAACATTACATGCGTCTATAACGGTATATATCCTAATCTTAGGCAACCTAACATCTCGGATGTAACATTTGACAACATTCCAGGTGTGTCGGTCCCTACGTCTCGGTGGTAACGTTACATGCGTCTATAACGTTATATATCCTAACCTAAGGCAACCTAACATCTCGGATGTAACATTTGACAACATTCCAGGCATGTCGGTCCCTACGTCTCGGTGGTAACATTATATTCGTCTATAACGGTATATATCCTAATCTTAGGCAACCTAACATCTCGGATGTAACATTTTACCACATTCCAGGCGTGTCGGACCCTACGTCTCGGTGGTAACATTACATGCGTCTATAACGTTATATATCATAACCTAAGGCAACCTAACATCTCGGATGTAATATTTGACAACATTCCTGGCGTGTCGGAACCTACTTCTCGGTGGGAACAGTATATACGTCTGTAACGTCATATATCCTAACCTAAGGCAACCTAACATCTCGGATGCAATATTTGACAACATTCCTGGCCTGTCGAACCCTACTTCTCGGAGGGAACAGCATATACATCTATAACGTCATATATCCTAGCCTAAGGCAACCTAACATCTCGGATGTAACATTTGACAACAATCCAGGCGTGTCGGTCCCTACGTCTCGGTGATAACATTACATGCGTCTATAGCGGTATATATCCTAATCTTAGGCAACCTAACATCTCGGATGTAACATTTTACAACATTCCTGGCGTGTCGGACCCTACTTCTCGGTGGGAACAGTATATACGTCTATAACGTTATATATCCTAACCTAAGGCAACCTGACATCTCGTATGTAATATTCTACATCATTCCAGGCGTGTCGGACCCTACTTCTCGGTGGGAACATTATATGCGTCTATAGCGGTATATATCCTAATCTTAGGCAACCTAACATCTCGGATGTAACATTTTACAACATTCCAGGCCTGTCAGTCCCTACGTCTCGGTGGTAACATTACATGCGTCTATAACGTTATATATCCTAACCTAAGGCCACCTAACATCTCGTATGTAATATTTGACAACATTCCTGGCGTGTCGAACCCTACTTCTCGGTGGGAACAGTATATACGTCTATAACGTTATATATCCTAACCTAAGGCAACCTAACATCTCGGATGTAATATTTGACAACATTCCTGGCGTGTCGGGCCCTACTTCTCGGTGGGAACAGTATATACGTCTGTAACGTCATATATCCTAACCTAAGGCAACCTAACATCTCGAATATAACATTTGACAACATTCCAGGCGTGTTGGAACCCTACGTCTCTTTGGTAACATTACGTGCATCTATAACGCTATATATGCTAACCTAAGGCAACCTAACATCTCGGATGCAATATTTGACAACATTCCTAGCCTGTCGAACCCTACATCTCGGAGGGAACAGTATATACGTCTATAACGTTATATATCCTAACCTAAGGCAACCTGACATCTCGGATGTAATATTCTACATCATTCCAGGCGTGTCGGACCCTACTTCTCGGTGGGAACATTATATGCGTCTATAACGTTGTATATACTTATCTAAGGCAACCTAACATCCCGGATGTAACATTTGACAACATTCCAGGCGTGTCGGTCCCTACGTCTCGGTGGTAACATTACATGCGTCTATAACGTTATATATCCTAACCTAAGGCAACCTAACATCTCGGATGCAATGTTTGACAACATTCCTGGCCTGTCGAATCCTACTTCTCGGAGGGAACAGCATATACGTCTATAACGTCATATATCCTAACCTAAGCAACCTAACATCTCGGATGTAACATTTGACAACATTCCAGGCGTGTCGGTCCCTAGGTCTCGGTGATAACATTACATGCGTCTATAGCGGTATATATCCTAATCTTAGGCAACCTAACATCTCGGATGTAACATTTTACAACATTCCTGGCGTGTCGGACCCTACTTCTCGGTGGGAACAGTATATACGTCTGTAACGTCATATATCCTAACCAAAGGCAACCTAACATCTCGGATATAACATTTGACAACATTCCAGGCGTGTTGGAACCCTACGTCTCGGTGGTAACATTACGTGCGTCTATAACGTTATATATGCTAACCTAAGGCAACCTAACATCTCGGATGCAATATTTGACAACATTCCTGGCCTGTCGAACCCTATTTCTCGGAGGGAACAATATATACGTCTATAACGTTATATATCCTAACCTAAGGCAACCTGACATCTCGGATGTATTATTCTACAACATTCCAGGCGTGTCGGACCCTACTTCCCGGTGGGAACATTATATGCGTCTATAACGTTGTATATCCTAATCTAAGGCAACCTAACATCTCGGATGTAACATTTGTCAACATTCCAGGTGTGTCGGTCCCTACGTCTCGGTGGTAACGTTACATGCGTCTATAACGTTATATATCCTAACCTAATGCAACCTAACATCTCGGATGTAACATTTGACAACATTCCAGGCATGTCGGTCCCTACGTCTCGGTGGTAACATTATATGCGTCTATAACGGTATATATCCTAATCTTAGGCAACCTAACATCTCGGATGTAACATTTTACCACATTCCAGGCGTGTCGGACCCTACGTCTCGGTGGTAACATTACATGCGTCTATAACGTTATATATCCTAACCTAAGGCAACCTAACATCTCGGATGTAATATTTGACAACATTCCTGGCGTGTTGGAACCCTACGTCTCTGTGATAACATTACGTGCATCTATAACGCTATATATGCTAACCTAAGGCAACCTAACATCTCGGATGCAATATTTGACAACATTCCTGGCCTGTCGAACCCTACTTCTCGGAGGGAACAGCATATACATCTATAACGTCATATATCCTAGCCTAAGGCAACCTAACATCTCGGATGTAACATTTGACAACATTCCAGGCGTGTCGGTCCCTACGTCTCGGTGGTAACATTACATGCGTCTATAACGGTATATATCCTAATCTTAGGCAACCTAACATCTCGGATGTAACATTTGACAACATTCCAGGTGTGTCGGTCCCTACGTCTCGGTGGTAACGTTACATGCGTCTATAACGTTATATATCCTAACCTAAGGCAACCTAACATCTCGGATGTAACATTTGACAACATTCCAGGCATGTCGGTCCCTACGTCTCGGTGGTAACATTATATTCGTCTATAACGGTATATATCCTAATCTTAGGCAACCTAACATCTCGGATGTAACATTTTACCACATTCCAGGCGTGTCGGACCCTACGTCTCGGTGGTAACATTACATGCGTCTATAACGTTATATATCATAACCTAAGGCAACCTAACATCTCGGATGTAATATTTGACAACATTCCTGGCGTGTCGGAACCTACTTCTCGGTGGGAACAGTATATACGTCTGTAACGTCATATATCCTAACCTAAGGCAACCTAACATCTCGGATGCAATATTTGACAACATTCCTGGCCTGTCGAACCCTACTTCTCGGAGGGAACAGCATATACATCTATAACGTCATATATCCTAGCCTAAGGCAACCTAACATCTCGGATGTAACATTTGACAACAATCCAGGCGTGTCGGTCCCTACGTCTCGGTGATAACATTACATGCGTCTATAGCGGTATATATCCTAATCTTAGGCAACCTAACATCTCGGATGTAACATTTTACAACATTCCTGGCGTGTCGGACCCTACTTCTCGGTGGGAACAGTATATACGTCTATAACGTTATATATCCTAACCTAAGGCAACCTGACATCTCGTATGTAATATTCTACATCATTCCAGGCGTGTCGGACCCTACTTCTCGGTGGGAACATTATATGCGTCTATAGCGGTATATATCCTAATCTTAGGCAACCTAACATCTCGGATGTAACATTTTACAACATTCCAGGCCTGTCAGTCCCTACGTCTCGGTGGTAACATTACATGCGTCTATAACGTTATATATCCTAACCTAAGGCCACCTAACATCTCGTATGTAATATTTGACAACATTCCTGGCGTGTCGAACCCTACTTCTCGGTGGGAACAGTATATACGTCTATAACGTTATATATCCTAACCTAAGGCAACCTAACATCTCGGATGTAATATTTGACAACATTCCTGGCGTGTCGGGCCCTACTTCTCGGTGGGAACAGTATATACGTCTGTAACGTCATATATCCTAACCTAAGGCAACCTAACATCTCGAATATAACATTTGACAACATTCCAGGCGTGTTGGAACCCTACGTCTCTTTGGTAACATTACGTGCATCTATAACGCTATATATGCTAACCTAAGGCAACCTAACATCTCGGATGCAATATTTGACAACATTCCTAGCCTGTCGAACCCTACATCTCGGAGGGAACAGTATATACGTCTATAACGTTATATATCCTAACCTAAGGCAACCTGACATCTCGGATGTAATATTCTACATCATTCCAGGCGTGTCGGACCCTACTTCTCGGTGGGAACATTATATGCGTCTATAACGTTGTATATACTTATCTAAGGCAACCTAACATCCCGGATGTAACATTTGACAACATTCCAGGCGTGTCGGTCCCTACGTCTCGGTGGTAACATTACATGCGTCTATAACGTTATATATCCTAACCTAAGGCAACCTAACATCTCGGATGCAATGTTTGACAACATTCCTGGCCTGTCGAATCCTACTTCTCGGAGGGAACAGCATATACGTCTATAACGTCATATATCCTAACCTAAGCAACCTAACATCTCGGATGTAACATTTGACAACATTCCAGGCGTGTCGGTCCCTAGGTCTCGGTGATAACATTACATGCGTCTATAGCGGTATATATCCTAATCTTAGGCAACCTAACATCTCGGATGTAACATTTTACAACATTCCTGGCGTGTCGGACCCTACTTCTCGGTGGGAACAGTATATACGTCTGTAACGTCATATATCCTAACCAAAGGCAACCTAACATCTCGGATATAACATTTGACAACATTCCAGGCGTGTTGGAACCCTACGTCTCGGTGGTAACATTACGTGCGTCTATAACGTTATATATGCTAACCTAAGGCAACCTAACATCTCGGATGCAATATTTGACAACATTCCTGGCCTGTCGAACCCTATTTCTCGGAGGGAACAATATATACGTCTATAACGTTATATATCCTAACCTAAGGCAACCTGACATCTCGGATGTATTATTCTACAACATTCCAGGCGTGTCGGACCCTACTTCCCGGTGGGAACATTATATGCGTCTATAACGTTGTATATCCTAATCTAAGGCAACCTAACATCTCGGATGTAACATTTGTCAACATTCCAGGTGTGTCGGTCCCTACGTCTCGGTGGTAACGTTACATGCGTCTATAACGTTATATATCCTAACCTAATGCAACCTAACATCTCGGATGTAACATTTGACAACATTCCAGGCATGTCGGTCCCTACGTCTCGGTGGTAACATTATATGCGTCTATAACGGTATATATCCTAATCTTAGGCAACCTAACATCTCGGATGTAACATTTTACCACATTCCAGGCGTGTCGGACCCTACGTCTCGGTGGTAACATTACATGCGTCTATAACGTTATATATCCTAACCTAAGGCAACCTAACATCTCGGATGTAATATTTGACAACATTCCTGGCGTGTTGGAACCCTACGTCTCTGTGATAACATTACGTGCATCTATAACGCTATATATGCTAACCTAAGGCAACCTAACATCTCGGATGCAATATTTGACAACATTCCTGGCCTGTCGAACCCTACTTCTCGGAGGGAACAGCATATACATCTATAACGTCATATATCCTAGCCTAAGGCAACCTAACATCTCGGATGTAACATTTGACAACATTCCAGGCGTGTCGGTCCCTACGTCTCGGTGGTAACATTACATGCGTCTATAACGGTATATATCCTAATCTTAGGCAACCTAACATCTCGGATGTAACATTTGACAACATTCCAGGTGTGTCGGTCCCTACGTCTCGGTGGTAACGTTACATGCGTCTATAACGTTATATATCCTAACCTAAGGCAACCTAACATCTCGGATGTAACATTTGACAACATTCCAGGCATGTCGGTCCCTACGTCTCGGTGGTAACATTATATTCGTCTATAACGGTATATATCCTAATCTTAGGCAACCTAACATCTCGGATGTAACATTTTACCACATTCCAGGCGTGTCGGACCCTACGTCTCGGTGGTAACATTACATGCGTCTATAACGTTATATATCATAACCTAAGGCAACCTAACATCTCGGATGTAATATTTGACAACATTCCTGGCGTGTCGGAACCTACTTCTCGGTGGGAACAGTATATACGTCTGTAACGTCATATATCCTAACCTAAGGCAACCTAACATCTCGGATGCAATATTTGACAACATTCCTGGCCTGTCGAACCCTACTTCTCGGAGGGAACAGCATATACATCTATAACGTCATATATCCTAGCCTAAGGCAACCTAACATCTCGGATGTAACATTTGACAACAATCCAGGCGTGTCGGTCCCTACGTCTCGGTGATAACATTACATGCGTCTATAGCGGTATATATCCTAATCTTAGGCAACCTAACATCTCGGATGTAACATTTTACAACATTCCTGGCGTGTCGGACCCTACTTCTCGGTGGGAACAGTATATACGTCTATAACGTTATATATCCTAACCTAAGGCAACCTGACATCTCGTATGTAATATTCTACATCATTCCAGGCGTGTCGGACCCTACTTCTCGGTGGGAACATTATATGCGTCTATAGCGGTATATATCCTAATCTTAGGCAACCTAACATCTCGGATGTAACATTTTACAACATTCCAGGCCTGTCAGTCCCTACGTCTCGGTGGTAACATTACATGCGTCTATAACGTTATATATCCTAACCTAAGGCCACCTAACATCTCGTATGTAATATTTGACAACATTCCTGGCGTGTCGAACCCTACTTCTCGGTGGGAACAGTATATACGTCTATAACGTTATATATCCTAACCTAAGGCAACCTAACATCTCGGATGTAATATTTGACAACATTCCTGGCGTGTCGGGCCCTACTTCTCGGTGGGAACAGTATATACGTCTGTAACGTCATATATCCTAACCTAAGGCAACCTAACATCTCGAATATAACATTTGACAACATTCCAGGCGTGTTGGAACCCTACGTCTCTTTGGTAACATTACGTGCATCTATAACGCTATATATGCTAACCTAAGGCAACCTAACATCTCGGATGCAATATTTGACAACATTCCTAGCCTGTCGAACCCTACATCTCGGAGGGAACAGTATATACGTCTATAACGTTATATATCCTAACCTAAGGCAACCTGACATCTCGGATGTAATATTCTACATCATTCCAGGCGTGTCGGACCCTACTTCTCGGTGGGAACATTATATGCGTCTATAACGTTGTATATACTTATCTAAGGCAACCTAACATCCCGGATGTAACATTTGACAACATTCCAGGCGTGTCGGTCCCTACGTCTCGGTGGTAACATTACATGCGTCTATAACGTTATATATCCTAACCTAAGGCAACCTAACATCTCGGATGCAATGTTTGACAACATTCCTGGCCTGTCGAATCCTACTTCTCGGAGGGAACAGCATATACGTCTATAACGTCATATATCCTAACCTAAGCAACCTAACATCTCGGATGTAACATTTGACAACATTCCAGGCGTGTCGGTCCCTAGGTCTCGGTGATAACATTACATGCGTCTATAGCGGTATATATCCTAATCTTAGGCAACCTAACATCTCGGATGTAACATTTTACAACATTCCTGGCGTGTCGGACCCTACTTCTCGGTGGGAACAGTATATACGTCTGTAACGTCATATATCCTAACCAAAGGCAACCTAACATCTCGGATATAACATTTGACAACATTCCAGGCGTGTTGGAACCCTACGTCTCGGTGGTAACATTACGTGCGTCTATAACGTTATATATGCTAACCTAAGGCAACCTAACATCTCGGATGCAATATTTGACAACATTCCTGGCCTGTCGAACCCTATTTCTCGGAGGGAACAATATATACGTCTATAACGTTATATATCCTAACCTAAGGCAACCTGACATCTCGGATGTATTATTCTACAACATTCCAGGCGTGTCGGACCCTACTTCCCGGTGGGAACATTATATGCGTCTATAACGTTGTATATCCTAATCTAAGGCAACCTAACATCTCGGATGTAACATTTGTCAACATTCCAGGTGTGTCGGTCCCTACGTCTCGGTGGTAACGTTACATGCGTCTATAACGTTATATATCCTAACCTAATGCAACCTAACATCTCGGATGTAACATTTGACAACATTCCAGGCATGTCGGTCCCTACGTCTCGGTGGTAACATTATATGCGTCTATAGCGGTATATATCCTAATCTTAGGCAACCTAACATCTCGGATGTAACATTTTACCACATTCCAGGCGTGTCGGACCCTACGTCTCGGTGGTAACATTACATGCGTCTATAACGTTATATATCCTAACCTAAGGCAACCTAACATCTCGGATGTAATATTTGACAACATTCCTGGCGTGTTGGAACCCTACGTCTCTGTGATAACATTACGTGCATCTATAACGCTATATATGCTAACCTAAGGCAACCTAACATCTCGGATGCAATATTTGACAACATTCCTGGCCTGTCGAACCCTACTTCTCGGAGGGAACAGCATATACATCTATAACGTCATATATCCTAGCCTAAGGCAACCTAACATCTCGGATGTAACATTTGACAACATTCCAGGCGTGTCGGTCCCTACGTCTCGGTGGTAACATTACATGCGTCTATAACGGTATATATCCTAATCTTAGGCAACCTAACATCTCGGATGTAACATTTGACAACATTCCAGGTGTGTCGGTCCCTACGTCTCGGTGGTAACGTTACATGCGTCTATAACGTTATATATCCTAACCTAAGGCAACCTAACATCTCGGATGTAACATTTGACAACATTCCAGGCATGTCGGTCCCTACGTCTCGGTGGTAACATTATATTCGTCTATAACGGTATATATCCTAATCTTAGGCAACCTAACATCTCGGATGTAACATTTTACCACATTCCAGGCGTGTCGGACCCTACGTCTCGGTGGTAACATTACATGCGTCTATAACGTTATATATCATAACCTAAGGCAACCTAACATCTCGGATGTAATATTTGACAACATTCCTGGCGTGTCGGAACCTACTTCTCGGTGGGAACAGTATATACGTCTGTAACGTCATATATCCTAACCTAAGGCAACCTAACATCTCGGATGCAATATTTGACAACATTCCTGGCCTGTCGAACCCTACTTCTCGGAGGGAACAGCATATACATCTATAACGTCATATATCCTAGCCTAAGGCAACCTAACATCTCGGATGTAACATTTGACAACAATCCAGGCGTGTCGGTCCCTACGTCTCGGTGATAACATTACATGCGTCTATAGCGGTATATATCCTAATCTTAGGCAACCTAACATCTCGGATGTAACATTTTACAACATTCCTGGCGTGTCGGACCCTACTTCTCGGTGGGAACAGTATATACGTCTGTAACGTCATATATCCTAACCTAAGGCAACCTAACATCTCGGATATAACATTTGACAACATTCCAGGCGTGTTGGAACCCTACGTCTCGGTGGTAACATTACGTGCGTCTATAACGTTATATATGCTAACCTAAGGCAACCTAACATCTCGGATGCAATATTTGACAACATTCCTGGCCTGTCAAACCCTACTTCTCGGAGGGAACAGCATATACATCTATAACGTCATATATCCTAGCCTAAGGCAGCCTAACATCTCGGATGTAACATTTGACAACATTCCAGGCGTGTCGGTCCCTACGTCTCGGTGGTAACATTACATGCGTCTATAACGTTGTATATCCTAATCTAAGGCAACCTAACATCTCGGATGTAACATTTGTCAACATTCCAGGTGTGTCGGTCCCTACGTCTCGGTGGTAACGTTACATGCGTCTATAACGTTATATATCCTAACCTAATGCAACCTAACATCTCGGATGTAACATTTGACAACATTCCAGGCATGTCGGTCCCTACGTCTCGGTGGTAACATTATATGCGTCTATAACGGTATATATCCTAATCTTAGGCAACCTAACATCTCGGATGTAACATTTTACCACATTCCAGGCGTGTCGGACCCTACGTCTCGGTGGTAACATTACATGCGTCTATAACGTTATATATCCTAACCTAAGGCAACCTAACATCTCGGATGTAATATTTGACAACATTCCTGGCGTGTTGGAACCCTACGTCTCTGTGATAACATTACGTGCATCTATAACGCTATATATGCTAACCTAAGGCAACCTAACATCTCGGATGCAATATTTGACAACATTCCTGGCCTGTCGAACCCTACTTCTCGGAGGGAACAGCATATACATCTATAACGTCATATATCCTAGCCTAAGGCAACCTAACATCTCGGATGTAACATTTGACAACATTCCAGGTGTGTCGGTCCCTACGTCTCGGTGGTAACGTTACATGCGTCTATAACGTTATATATCCTAACCTAAGGCAACCTAACATCTCGGATGTAACATTTGACAACATTCCAGGCATGTCGGTCCCTACGTCTCGGTGGTAACATTATATTCGTCTATAACGGTATATATCCTAATCTTAGGCAACCTAACATCTCGGATGTAACATTTTACCACATTCCAGGCGTGTCGGACCCTACGTCTCGGTGGTAACATTACATGCGTCTATAACGTTATATATCATAACCTAAGGCAACCTAACATCTCGGATGTAATATTTGACAACATTCCTGGCGTGTCGGAACCTACTTCTCGGTGGGAACAGTATATACGTCTGTAACGTCATATATCCTAACCTAAGGCAACCTAACATCTCGGATGCAATATTTGACAACATTCCTGGCCTGTCGAACCCTACTTCTCGGAGGGAACAGCATATACATCTATAACGTCATATATCCTAGCCTAAGGCAACCTAACATCTCGGATGTAACATTTGACAACAATCCAGGCGTGTCGGTCCCTACGTCTCGGTGATAACATTACATGCGTCTATAGCGGTATATATCCTAATCTTAGGCAACCTAACATCTCGGATGTAACATTTTACAACATTCCTGGCGTGTCGGACCCTACTTCTCGGTGGGAACAGTATATACGTCTGTAACGTCATATATCCTAACCTAAGGCAACCTAACATCTCGGATATAACATTTGACAACATTCCAGGCGTGTTGGAACCCTACGTCTCGGTGGTAACATTACGTGCGTCTATAACGTTATATATGCTAACCTAAGGCAACCTAACATCTCGGATGCAATATTTGACAACATTCCTGGCCTGTCAAACCCTACTTCTCGGAGGGAACAGCATATACATCTATAACGTCATATATCCTAGCCTAAGGCAGCCTAACATCTCGGATGTAACATTTGACAACATTCCAGGCGTGTCGGTCCCTACGTCTCGGTGGTAACATTACATGCGTCTATAACGGTATATATCCTAATCTTAGGCAACCTAACATCTCGGATGTAACATTTGACAACAATCCAGGCGTGTCGGTCCCTACGTCTCGGTGGTAACATTACATGCGTCTATAACGTTATATATCCTAACCTAAGGCCACCTAACATCTCGTATGTAATATTTGACAATATTCCTGGCGTGTCGGTCCCTACGTCTCGGTGGTAACATTACATGCGTCTATAGCGGTATATATCCTAATCTTAGGCAACCTAACATCTCGGATGTAACATTTTACAACATTCCAGGCCTGTCGGTCCCTACGTCTCGGTGGTAACATTACATGCGTCTATAACGCTCTATATCCTAACCTAAGGCCACCTAACATCTCGTATGTAATATTTGACAACATTCCTGGCGTGTCGAACCCTACTTCTCGGTGGGAACATTATATACGTCTATAACGTTATATATCCTAACCTAAGGCAACCTAACATATCGGATGTAATATTTGACAACATTCCTGGCGTGTCGGACCCTACTTCTCGGTGGGAACAGTATATACGTCTGTAGCGTCATATATCCTAACCTAAGGCAACCTAACATCTCGAATATAACATTTGACAACATTCCAGGCGTGTTGGAACCCTACGTCTCTGTGGTAACATTACGTGCATCTATAACGCTATATATGCTAACCTAAGGCAACCTAACATCTCGGATGCAATATTTGACAACATTCCTGTCCTGTCGAAACCTATTTCTCGGAGGGAACAGTATATACGTCTATAGCGGTACATATCCTAATCTAAGGCCACCTAACATCTCGGATGCAATATTTGACAACATTCCTAGCCTGTCGAACCCTACTTCTCGGTGGGAACATTATTTGCGTCTATAACGTTGTATATCCTTATCTAAGGCAACCTAACATCTCGGATGCAATATTTGACAACATTCCTGGCCTGTCGAACCCTACTTCTCGGTGGGAACATTATATGCGTCTATAACGTTGTATATCCTTATCTAAGGCAACCTAACACCTCGGATGAAATATGTGACAACATTCCTGGCCTATCGAACCCTACATCTCGGAGGGAACAGTATATACGTCTGTAACGTCATATATCCTAACCTAAGACAACCTAACATCTCGGATGTAACATTTGACAACATTCCAGGCGTGTCGGTCCCTACGTCTCGGTGGTAACATTACATGCGTCTATAACGTTATATATCCTAACCTAAGGCAACCTAACATCTCGGATGCAATATTTGACAACATTCCTGGCCTGTCGAACCCTACTTCTCGGAGGGAACAGCATATACGTCTATAACGTCATATATCCTAGCCTAAGGCAACCTAACATCTCGGATGTAACATTTGACAACATTCCAGGTGTGTCGGTCCCTACGTCTCGGTGGTAACGTTACATGCGTCTATAACGTTATATATCCTAACCTAAGGCAACCTAACATCTCGGATGTAACATTTGACAACATTCCAGGCATGTCGGTCCCTACGTCTCGGTGGTAACATTATATGCGTCTATAACGTTATATATCCTTATCTAAGGCAACCTAACATCTCGGATGCAATATTTGACAACATTCCTAGCCTGTCGAACCCTACTTCTCGGAGGGAACAGTATATGCGTCTATAACGTTATATATCCTAACCTAGGGCAACCTAACATCTCGGATGTAATATTCTACAACCTTCCAGGCGTGTCGGACCCTACTTCTCGGTGGGAACATTATATGCGTCTATAACGTTGTATATCCTTATCTAAGGCAACCTAACATCTCGGATGCAATATTTGACAACATTCCTGGCGTGTCGAACCCTACTTCTCGGTGGGAACAGTATATACGTCTATAACGTTATATATCCTAACCTAAGGCAACCTAACATCTCGAATGTAACATTTGACAACATTCCAGGCATGTCGGTCCCTACGCCTCGGTGGTAACATTATATGCGTCTATAACGTTATATATCCTTATCTAAGGCAACCTAACATCTCGGATGCAATATTTGACAACATTCCTAGCCTGTCGAACCCTACTCCTCGGAGGGAACAGTATATACGTCTATAACGTTATATATCCTAACCTAAGGCAACCTGACATCTCGGATGTAATATTCTACATCATTCCAGGCGTGTCGGACCCTACTTCTCGGTGGGAACATTATATGCGTCTATAGCGGTATATATCCTAATCTTAGGCAACCTAACATCTCGGATGTAACATTTTACAACATTCCAGGCCTGTCGGTCCCTACGTCTCGGTGGTAACATTACATGCGTCTATAACGTTATATATCCTAACCTAAGACCACCTAAGGTCTCGTATGTAATATTTGACAACATTCCTGGCGTGTCGAACCCTACTTCTCGGTGGGAACAGTATATACGTCTATAACGTTATATATCCTAACCTAAGGCAACCTAACATCTCGGATGTAATATTTGACAACATTCCTGGCGTGTCGGACCCTACTTCTCGGTGGGAACAGTATATACGTCTGTAACGTTATATATCCTAACCTAAGGCAACCTAACATCTCGGATGCAATATTTGACAACATTCCTGGCCTGTCGAACCCTACTTCTCGGAGGGAACAGCATATACATCTATAACGTCATATATCCTAGCCTAAGGCAACCTAACATCTCGGATGTAACATCTGACAACATTCCAGGCGTGTCGGTCCCAACGTCTCGGTGGTAACATTACATGCGTCTATAACGGTATATATCCTAATCTTAGGCAACCTAACATCTCGGATGTAACATTTTACCACATTCCAGGCGTGTCGGTCCCTACGTCTCGGTGGTAACATTACATGCGTCTATAACGTTATATATCCTTATCTAAGGCAACCTAACATCTCGGATGCAATATTTGACAACATTCCTAGCCTGTCGAACCCTACTCCTCGGAGGGAACAGTATATACGTCTATAACGTTATATATCCTAACCTAAGGCAACCTGACATCTCGGATGTAATATTCTACATCATTCCAGGCGTGTCGGACCCTACTTCTCGGTGGGAACATTATATGCGTCTATAGCGGTATATATCCTAATCTTAGGCAACCTAACATCTCGGATGTAACATTTTACAACATTCCAGGCCTGTCGGTCCCAACGTCTCGGTGGTAACATTACATGCGTCTATAACGGTATATATCCTAATCTTAGGCAACCTAACATCTCGGATGTAACATTTTACCACATTCCAGGCGTGTCGGTCCCTACGTCTCGGTGGTAACATTACATGCGTCTATAACGTTATATATCCTAACCTAAGGCCACCTAACATCTCGTATGTAATATTTGACAATATTCCTGGCGTGTCGGTCCCTACGTCTCGGTGGTAACATTACATGCGTCTATAGCGGTATATATCCTAATCTTAGGCAACCTAACATCTCGGATGTAACATTTTACAACATTCCAGGCCTGTCGGTCCCTACGTCTCGGTGGTAACATTACATGCGTCTATAACGTTATATATCCTAACCTAAGGCCACCTAACATCTCGTATGTAATATTTGACAACATTCCTGGCGTGTCGAACCCTACTTCTCGGTGGGAACAGTATATACGTCTATAACGTTATATATCCTAACCTAAGGCAACCTAACATCTCGGATGTAATATTTGATAACATTCCTGGCTTGTCGGACCCTACTTCTCGGTGGGAACAGTATATACGTCTGTAACGTCATATATCCTAACCTAAGGCAACCTAACATCTCGGATATAACATTTGACAACATTCCAGGCGTGTTGGAACCCTACGTCTCTGTGGTAACATTACGTGCATCTATAACGCTATATATGCTAACCTAAGGCAACCTAACATCTCGGATGCAATATTTGACAACATACCTGTCCTGTCGAACCCTATTTCTCGGAGGGAACAGTATATACGTCTATAACGTTATATATCCTAACCTAAGGCAACCTGACATCTCGGATGTATTATTCTACAACATTCCAGGCGTGTCGGACCCTACTTCTCGGTGGGAACATTATATTCGTCTATAACGTTGTATATCCTAATCTAAGGCAACCTAACATCTCGGATGCAATATTTGACAACATGCCTGGCCTGTCGAACCCTACATCTCGGAGGGAACAGTATATACGTCTATAGCGGTATATATCCTAATCTAAGGCCACCTAACATCTCGTATGTAATATTTGACAACATTCCTGGCGTGTCGAACCCTACTTCTAGGTGGGAACTGTATATACGTCTATAACGTTATATATCCTAACCTAAGGCAACCTGACATCTCGGATGTAATATTCTACATCATTCCAGGCGTGTCGGACCCTACTTCTCGGTGGGAACATTATATGCGTCTATAGCGGTATATATCCTAATCTTAGGCAACCTAACATCTCGGATGTAACATTTTACAACATTCCAGGCGTGTCGGACCCTACTTCTCGGTGGGAACAGTATATACGTCTGTAACGTTATATATCCTAACCTAAGGCAACCTAACATCTCGGATGCAATATTTGACAACATTCCTGGCCTGTCGAACCCTACTTCTCGGAGGGAACAGCATATACATCTATAACGTCATATATCCTAGCCTAAGGCAACCTAACATCTCGGATGTAACATCTGACAACATTCCAGGCGTGTCGGTCCCAACGTCTCGGTGGTAACATTACATGCGTCTATAACGGTATATATCCTAATCTTAGGCAACCTAACATCTCGGATGTAACATTTTACCACATTCCAGGCGTGTCGGTCCCTACGTCTCGGTGGTAACATTACATGCGTCTATAACGTTATATATCCTTATCTAAGGCAACCTAACATCTCGGATGCAATATTTGACAACATTCCTAGCCTGTCGAACCCTACTCCTCGGAGGGAACAGTATATATGTCTATAACGTTATATATCCTAACCTAAGGCAACCTGACATCTCGGATGTAATATTCTACATCATTCCAGGCGTGTCGGACCCTACTTCTCGGTGGGAACATTATATGCGTCTATAGCGGTATATATCCTAATCTTAGGCAACCTAACATCTCGGATGTAACATTTTACAACATTCCAGGCCTGTCGGTCCCTACGTCTCGGTGGTAACATTACATGCGTCTATAACGTTATATATCCTAACCTAAGGCCACCTAAGATCTCGTATGTAATATTTGACAACATTCCTGGCGTGTCGAACCCTACTTCTCGGTGGGAACAGTATATACGTCTATAACGTTATATATCCTAACCTAAGGCAACCTAACATCTCGGATGTAATATTTGACAACATTCCTGGCGTGTCGGACCCTACTTCTCGGTGGGAACAGTATATACGTCTGTAACGTTATATATCCTAACCTAAGGCAACCTAACATCTCGGATGCAATATTTGACAACATTCCTGGCCTGTCGAACCCTACTTCTCGGAGGGAACAGCATATACATCTATAACGTCATATATCCTAGCCTAAGGCAACCTAACATCTCGGATGTAACATCTGACAACATTCCAGGCGTGTCGGTCCCAACGTCTCGGTGGTAACATTACATGCGTCTATAACGGTATATATCCTAATCTTAGGCAACCTAACATCTCGGATGTAACATTTTACCACATTCCAGGCGTGTCGGTCCCTACGTCTCGGTGGTAACATTACATGCGTCTATAACGTTATATATCCTTATCTAAGGCAACCTAACATCTCGGATGCAATATTTGACAACATTCCTAGCCTGTCGAACCCTACTCCTCGGAGGGAACAGTATATATGTCTATAACGTTATATATCCTAACCTAAGGCAACCTGACATCTCGGATGTAATATTCTACATCATTCCAGGCGTGTCGGACCCTACTTCTCGGTGGGAACATTATATGCGTCTATAGCGGTATATATCCTAATCTTAGGCAACCTAACATCTCGGATGTAACATTTTACAACATTCCAGGCCTGTCGGTCCCTACGTCTCGGTGGTAACATTACATGCGTCTATAACGTTATATATCCTAACCTAAGGCCACCTAACATCTCGTATGTAATATTTGACAATATTCCTGGCGTGTCGGTCCCTACGTCTCGGTGGTAACATTACATGCGTCTATAGCGGTATATATCCTAATCTTAGGCAACCTAACATCTCGGATGTAACATTTTACAACATTCCAGGCCTGTCGGTCCCTACGTCTCGGTGGTAACATTACATGCGTCTATAACGTTATATATCCTAACCTAAGGCCACCTAACATCTCGTATGTAATATTTGACAACATTCCTGGCGTGTCGAACCCTACTTCTCGGTGGGAACAGTATATACGTCTATAACGTTATATATCCTAACCTAAGGCAACCTAACATCTCGGATGTAATATTTGATAACATTCCTGGCTTGTCGGACCCTACTTCTCGGTGGGAACAGTATATACGTCTGTAACGTCATATATCCTAACCTAAGGCAACCTAACATCTCGGATGTAATATTTGACAACATTCCTGGCGTGTCGGACCCTACTTCTCGGTGGGAACAGTATATACGTCTGTAACGTTATATATCCTAACCTAAGGCAACCTAACATCTCGGATGCAATATTTGACAACATACCTGTCCTGTCGAACCCTATTTCTCGGAGGGAACAGTATATACGTCTATAACGTTATATATCCTAACCTAAGGCAACCTGACATCTCGGATGTATTATTCTACAACATTCCAGGCGTGTCGGACCCTACTTCTCGGTGGGAACATTATATTCGTCTATAACGTTGTATATCCTAATCTAAGGCAACCTAACATCTCGGATGCAATATTTGACAACATGCCTGGCCTGTCGAACCCTACATCTCGGAGGGAACAGTATATACGTCTATAGCAGTATATATCCTAATCTAAGGCCACCTAACATCTCGTATGTAATATTTGACAACATTCCTGGCGTGTCGAACCCTACTTCTAGGTGGGAACTGTATATACGTCTATAACGTTATATATCCTAACGTAAGGCAACCTAAAATCTCGGATGTAATATTTGACAACATTCCTGGCGTGTCGGACCCTACTTCTCGGTGGGAACAGTATATATGTCTGTAACGTCATATATCCTAACCTAAGGCAACCTAACATCTCGGATATAACATTTGACAACATTCCCGGCGTGTTGGAACCCTACGTCTCGGTGGTAACATTACGTGCGTCTATAACGTTATATATGCTAACCTATGGCAACCTGACATCTCGGATGCAATATTTGACAACATTCCTGGCCTGTCAAACCCTACTTCTCGGAGGGAACAGCATATACGTCTATAACGTCATATATCCTAACCTAACGCAACCTAACATCTCGGATGTAACATTTGACAACATTCCAGGTGTGTCGGTCCCTACGTCTCGGTGGTAACGTTACATGCGTCTATAACGTTATATATCCTAACCTAAGGCAACCTAACATCTCGGATGTAACATTTGACAACATTCCAGGCATGTCGGTCCCTACGTCTCGGTGGTAACATTATATGCGTCTATAACGTTATATATCCTTATCTAAGGCAACCTAACAACTCGGATGCAATATTTGACAACATTCCGAGCCTGTCGAACCCTACTTCTCGGAGGGAACAGTATATACGTCTATAACGTTATATATCCTAACCTAAGGCAACCTGACATCTCGGATGTAATATTCTACATCATTCCAGGCGTGTCGGACCCTACTTCTCGGTGGGAACATTATATGCGTCTATAACGTTGTATATACTTATCTAAGGCAACCTAACATCCCGGATGTAACATTTGACAACATTCCAGGCGTGTCGGTCCCTACGTCTCGGTGGTAACATTACATGCGTCTATAACGTTATATATCCTAACCTAAGGCAACCTAACATCTCGGATGCAATGTTTGACAACATTCCTGGCCTGTCGAATCCTACTTCTCGGAGGGAACAGCATATACGTCTATAACGTCATATATCCTAACCTAAGGCAACCTAACATCTCGGATGTAACATTTGACAACATTCCAGGCGTGTCGGTCCCTACGTCTCGGTGATAACATTACATGCGTCTATAGCGGTATATATCCTAATCATAGGCAACCTAACATCTCGTATGTAACATTTTACAACATTCCTGGCGTGTCGGACCCTACTTCTCGGTGGGAACAGTATATACGTCTGTAACGTCATATATCCTAACCTAAGGCAGCCTAACATCTCGGATATAACATTTGACAACATTCCAGGCGTGTTGGAACCCTACGTCTCGGTGGTAACATTACGTGCGTCTATAACGGTATATATCCTAATCTTAGGCAACCTAACATCTCGGATGTAACATTTTACCACATTCCAGGCGTGTCGGTCCCTACGTCTCGGTGGTAACATTACATGCGTCTATAACGTTATATATCCTAACCTAAGGCCACCTAATATCTCGTATGTAATATTTGACAACATTCCTGGCGTGTCGAACCCTACTTCTCGGTGGGAACAGTATATACGTCTATAACGTTATATATCCTAACCTAAGGCAACCTAACATCTCGGATGTAATATTTGACAACATTCCTGGCGTGTCGGGCCCTACTTCTCGGTGGGAACAGTATATACGTCTGTAACGTTATATATCCTAACCTAAGGCAACCTAACATCTCGGATGCAATATTTGACAACATTCCTGGCCTGTCGAACCCTACTTCTCGGAGGGAACAGCATATACATCTATAACGTCATATATGCTAGCCTAAGGCAACCTAACATCTCGGATGTAACATCTGACAACATTCCAGGCGTGTCGGTCCCAACGTCTCGGTGGTAACCTTACATGCGTCTATAACGGTATATATCCTAATCTTAGGCAACCTAACATCTCGGATGTAACATTTGACAACATTCCAGGCGTGTCGGTCCCTACGTCTCGGTGATAACATTACATGCGTCTATAGCGGTATATATCCTAATCTTAGGCAACCTAACATCTCGGATGTAACATTTTACAACATTCCTGGCGTGTCGGACCCTACTTTTCGGTGGGAACAGTATATACGTCTGTAACGTCATATATCCTAACCTAAGGCAACCTAACATCTCGGATATAACATTTGACAACATTCCAGGCGTGTTGGAACCCTACGTCTCGGTGGTAACATTACGTGCGTCTATAACGTTATATATGCTAACCTAAGGCAACCTAACATCTCGGATGCAATATTTGACAACATTCCTGGACTGTCAAACCCTACTTCTCGGAGGGAACAGCATATACATCTATAACGTCATATATCCTAGCCTAAGGCAACCTAACATCCCGGATGTAACATTTGACAACATTCCAGGCGTGTCGGTCCCTATGTCTCGGTGGTAACATTATATGCGTCTATAACGTTATATATCCTTATCTAAGGCAACCTAACATCTCGGATGCAATATTTGACAACATTCCTAGCCTGTCGAACCCTACTTCTCGGAGGGAACAGTATATACGTCTATAACGTTATATATCCTAACCTAAGGCAACCTGACATCTCGGATGGAATATTCTACATCATTCCAGGCGTGTCGGACCCTACGTCTCGGTGGTAACATTACATGCGTCTATAACGGTATATATCCTAATCTTAGGCAACCTAACATCTCGGATGTAACATTTTACCACATTCCAGGCGTGTCGGTCCCTACGTCTCGGTGGTAACATTACATGCGTCTATAACGTTATATATCCTAACCTAAGGCCACCTAACATCTCGTATGTAATATTTGACAATATTCCTGGCGTGTCGGTCCCTACGTCTCGGTGGTAACATTACATGCGTCTATAGCGGTATACATCCTAATCTTAGGCAACCTAACATCTCGAATGTAACATTTTACAACATTCCAGGCCTGTCGGTCCCTACGTCTCGGTGGTAACATTACATGCGTCTATTACGGTATATATCCTAACCTAAGGCCACCTAACATCTCGTATGTAATATTTGACAACATTACTGGCGTGTCGAACCCTACTTCTCGGTGGGAACAGTATATACGTCTGTAACGTCATATATCCTAACCTAAGGCAACCTAACATCTCGAATATAACATTTGACAACATTCCAGGCGTGTTGGAACCCTACGTCTCTGTGGTAATATTACGTGCATCTATAACGCTATATATGCTAACCTAAGGCAACCTAACATCTCGGATGCAATATTTGACAACATTCCTGTCCTGTCGAAACCTATTTCTCGGAGGGAACAGTATATACGTCTATAGCGGTATATATCCTAATCTAAGGCCACCTAACATCTCGTATGTAATATTTGACAACATTCCTGGCGTGTCGAACCCTACTTCTCGGTGGGAACAGTATATACGTCTATAACGTTATATATCCTAACGTAAGGCAACCTAACATCTCGTATGTAATATTTGACAACATTCCTGGCGTGTCGAACCCTACTTCTAGGTGGGAACTGTATATACGTCTATAACGTTATATATCCTAACCTAAGGCAACCTGACATCTCGGATGTAATATTCTACATCATTCCAGGCGTGTCGGACCCTACTTCTCGGTGGGAACATTATATGCGTCTATAGCGGTATATATCCTAATCTTAGGCAACCTAACATCTCGGATGTAACATTTTACAACATTCCAGGCGTGTCGGACCCTACTTCTCGGTGGGAACAGTATATACGTCTGTAACGTTATATATCCTAACCTAAGGCAACCTAACATCTCGGATGCAATATTTGACAACATTCCTGGCCTGTCGAACCCTACTTCTCGGAGGGAACAGCATATACATCTATAACGTCATATATCCTAGCCTAAGGCAACCTAACATCTCGGATGTAACATCTGACAACATTCCAGGCGTGTCGGTCCCAACGTCTCGGTGGTAACATTACATGCGTCTATAACGGTATATATCCTAATCTTAGGCAACCTAACATCTCGGATGTAACATTTTACCACATTCCAGGCGTGTCGGTCCCTACGTCTCGGTGGTAACATTACATGCGTCTATAACGTTATATATCCTTATCTAAGGCAACCTAACATCTCGGATGCAATATTTGACAACATTCCTAGCCTGTCGAACCCTACTCCTCGGAGGGAACAGTATATATGTCTATAACGTTATATATCCTAACCTAAGGCAACCTGACATCTCGGATGTAATATTCTACATCATTCCAGGCGTGTCGGACCCTACTTCTCGGTGGGAACATTATATGCGTCTATAGCGGTATATATCCTAATCTTAGGCAACCTAACATCTCGGATGTAACATTTTACAACATTCCAGGCCTGTCGGTCCCTACGTCTCGGTGGTAACATTACATGCGTCTATAACGTTATATATCCTAACCTAAGGCCACCTAAGATCTCGTATGTAATATTTGACAACATTCCTGGCGTGTCGAACCCTACTTCTCGGTGGGAACAGTATATACGTCTATAACGTTATATATCCTAACCTAAGGCAACCTAACATCTCGGATGTAATATTTGACAACATTCCTGGCGTGTCGGACCCTACTTCTCGGTGGGAACAGTATATACGTCTGTAACGTTATATATCCTAACCTAAGGCAACCTAACATCTCGGATGCAATATTTGACAACATTCCTGGCCTGTCGAACCCTACTTCTCGGAGGGAACAGCATATACATCTATAACGTCATATATCCTAGCCTAAGGCAACCTAACATCTCGGATGTAACATCTGACAACATTCCAGGCGTGTCGGTCCCAACGTCTCGGTGGTAACATTACATGCGTCTATAACGGTATATATCCTAATCTTAGGCAACCTAACATCTCGGATGTAACATTTTACCACATTCCAGGCGTGTCGGTCCCTACGTCTCGGTGGTAACATTACATGCGTCTATAACGTTATATATCCTTATCTAAGGCAACCTAACATCTCGGATGCAATATTTGACAACATTCCTAGCCTGTCGAACCCTACTCCTCGGAGGGAACAGTATATATGTCTATAACGTTATATATCCTAACCTAAGGCAACCTGACATCTCGGATGTAATATTCTACATCATTCCAGGCGTGTCGGACCCTACTTCTCGGTGGGAACATTATATGCGTCTATAGCGGTATATATCCTAATCTTAGGCAACCTAACATCTCGGATGTAACATTTTACAACATTCCAGGCCTGTCGGTCCCTACGTCTCGGTGGTAACATTACATGCGTCTATAACGTTATATATCCTAACCTAAGGCCACCTAAGATCTCGTATGTAATATTTGACAACATTCCTGGCGTGTCGAACCCTACTTCTCGGTGGGAACAGTATATACGTCTATAACGTTATATATCCTAACCTAAGGCAACCTAACATCTCGGATGTAATATTTGACAACATTCCTGGCGTGTCGGACCCTACTTCTCGGTGGGAACAGTATATACGTCTGTAACGTTATATATCCTAACCTAAGGCAACCTAACATCTCGGATGCAATATTTGACAACATTCCTGGCCTGTCGAACCCTACTTCTCGGAGGGAACAGCATATACATCTATAACGTCATATATCCTAGCCTAAGGCAACCTAACATCTCGGATGTAACATCTGACAACATTCCAGGCGTGTCGGTCCCAACGTCTCGGTGGTAACATTACATGCGTCTATAACGGTATATATCCTAATCTTAGGCAACCTAACATCTCGGATGTAACATTTTACCACATTCCAGGCGTGTCGGTCCCTACGTCTCGGTGGTAACATTACATGCGTCTATAACGTTATATATCCTAACCTAAGGCCACCTAACATCTCGTATGTAATATTTGACAATATTCCTGGCGTGTCGGTCCCTACGTCTCGGTGGTAACATTACATGCGTCTATAGCGTTATATATCCTAATCTTAGGCAACCTAACATCTCGGATGTAACATTTTACAACATTCCAGGCCTGTCGGTCCCTACGTCTCGGTGGTAACATTACATGCGTCTATAACGTTATATATCCTAACCTAAGGCCACCTAACATCTCGTATGTAATATTTGACAACATTCCTGGCGTGTCGAACCCTACTTCTCGGTGGGAACAGTATATACGTCTATAACGTTATATATCCTAACCTAAGGCAACCTAACATCTCGGATGTAATATTTGATAACATTCCTGGCTTGTCGGACCCTACTTCTCGGTGGGAACAGTATATACGTCTGTAACGTCATATATCCTAACCTAAGGCAACCTAACATCTCGGATATAACATTTGACAACATTCCAGGCGTGTTGGAACCCTACGTCTCTGTGGTAACATTACGTGCATCTATAACGCTATATATGCTAACCTAAGGCAACCTAACATCTCGGATGCAATATTTGACAACATACCTGTCCTGTCGAACCCTATTTCTCGGAGGGAACAGTATATACGTCTATAACGTTATATATCCTAACCTAAGGCAACCTGACATCTCGGATGTATTATTCTACAACATTCCAGGCGTGTCGGACCCTACTTCTCGGTGGGAACATTATATTCGTCTATAACGTTGTATATCCTAATCTAAGGCAACCTAACATCTCGGATGCAATATTTGACAACATGCCTGGCCTGTCGAACCCTACATCTCGGAGGGAACAGTATATACGTCTATAGCGGTATATATCCTAATCTAAGGCCACCTAACATCTCGTATGTAATATTTGACAACATTCCTGGCGTGTCGAACCCTACTTCTAGGTGGGAACTGTATATACGTCTATAACGTTATATATCCTAACGTAAGGCAACCTAAAATCTCGGATGTAATATTTGACAACATTCCTGGCGTGTCGGACCCTACTTCTCGGTGGGAACAGTATATATGTCTGTAACGTCATATATCCTAACCTAAGGCAACCTAACATCTCGGATATAACATTTGACAACATTCCCGGCGTGTTGGAACCCTACGTCTCGGTGGTAACATTACGTGCGTCTATAACGTTATATATGCTAACCTATGGCAACCTGACATCTCGGATGCAATATTTGACAACATTCCAGGCATGTCGGTCCCTACGTCTCGGTGGTAACATTATATGCGTCTATAACGTTATATATCCTTATCTAAGGCAACCTAACAACTCGGATGCAATATTTGACAACATTCCGAGCCTGTCGAACCCTACTTCTCGGAGGGAACAGTATATACGTCTATAACGTTATATATCCTAACCTAAGGCAACCTGACATCTCGGATGTAATATTCTACATCATTCCAGGCGTGTCGGACCCTACTTCTCGGTGGGAACATTATATGCGTCTATAACGTTGTATATACTTATCTAAGGCAACCTAACATCCCGGATGTAACATTTGACAACATTCCAGGCGTGTCGGTCCCTACGTCTCGGTGGTAACATTACATGCGTCTATAACGTTATATATCCTAACCTAAGGCAACCTAACATCTCGGATGCAATGTTTGACAACATTCCTGGCCTGTCGAATCCTACTTCTCGGAGGGAACAGCATATACGTCTATAACGTCATATATCCTAACCTAAGGCAACCTAACATCTCGGATGTAACATTTGACAACATTCCAGGCGTGTCGGTCCCTACGTCTCGGTGATAACATTACATGCGTCTATAGCGGTATATATCCTAATCTTAGGCAACCTAACATCTCGTATGTAACATTTTACAACATTCCTGGCGTGTCGGACCCTACTTCTCGGTGGGAACAGTATATACGTCTGTAACGTCATATATCCTAACCTAAGGCAGCCTAACATCTCGGATATAACGTTTGACAACATTCCAGGCGTGTTGGAACCCTACGTCTCGGTGGTAACATTACGTGCGTCTATAACGGTATATATCCTAATCTTAGGCAACCTAACATCTCGGATGTAACATTTTACCACATTCCAGGCGTGTCGGTCCCTACGTCTCGGTGGTAACATTACATGCGTCTATAACGTTATATATCCTAACCTAAGGCCACCTAATATCTCGTATGTAATATTTGACAACATTCCTGGCGTGTCGAACCCTACTTCTCGGTGGGAACAGTATATACGTCTATAACGTTATATATCCTAACCTAAGGCAACCTAACATCTCGGATGTAATATTTGACAACATTCCTGGCGTGTCGGGCCCTACTTCTCGGTGGGAACAGTATATACGTCTGTAACGTTATATATCCTAACCTAAGGCAACCTAACATCTCGGATGCAATATTTGACAACATTCCTGGCCTGTCGAACCCTACTTCTCGGAGGGAACAGCATATACATCTATAACGTCATATATGCTAGCCTAAGGCAACCTAACATCTCGGATGTAACATCTGACAACATTCCAGGCGTGTCGGTCCCAACGTCTCGGTGGTAACCTTACATGCGTCTATAACGGTATATATCCTAATCTTAGGCAACCTAACATCTCGGATGTAACATTTGACAACATTCCAGGCGTGTCGGTCCCTACGTCTCGGTGATAACATTACATGCGTCTATAGCGGTATATATCCTAATCTTAGGCAACCTAACATCTCGGATGTAACATTTTACAACATTCCTGGCGTGTCGGACCCTACTTTTCGGTGGGAACAGTATATACGTCTGTAACGTCATATATCCTAACCTAAGGCAACCTAACATCTCGGATATAACATTTGACAACATTCCAGGCGTGTTGGAACCCTACGTCTCGGTGGTAACATTACGTGCGTCTATAACGTTATATATGCTAACCTAAGGCAACCTAACATCTCGGATGCAATATTTGACAACATTCCTGGACTGTCAAACCCTACTTCTCGGAGGGAACAGCATATACATCTATAACGTCATATATCCTAGCCTAAGGCAACCTAACATCCCGGATGTAACATTTGACAACATTCCAGGCGTGTCGGTCCCTATGTCTCGGTGGTAACATTATATGCGTCTATAACGTTATATATCCTTATCTAAGGCAACCTAACATCTCGGATGCAATATTTGACAACATTCCTAGCCTGTCGAACCCTACTTCTCGGAGGGAACAGTATATACGTCTATAACGTTATATATCCTAACCTAAGGCAACCTGACATCTCGGATGGAATATTCTACATCATTCCAGGCGTGTCGGACCCTACTTCTCGGTGGGAACATTATATGCGTCTATAACGTTGTATATACTTATCTAAGGCAACCTAACATCCCGGATGTAACATTTGACAACATTCCAGGCGTGTCGGTCCCTACGTCTCGGTGGTAACATTACATGCGTCTATAACGTTATATATCCTAACCTAAGGCAACCTAACATCTCGGATGCAATGTTTGACAACATTCCTGGCCTGTCGAATCCTACTTCTCGGAGGGAACAGCATATCCGTCTATAACGTCATATATCCTAACCTAAGGCAACCTAACATCTCGGATGTAACATTTGACAACATTCCAGGCGTGTCGGTCCCTACGTCTCGGTGATAACATTACATGCGTCTATAGCGGTATATATCCTAATCTTAGGCAACCTAACATCTCGTATGTAACATTTTACAACATTCCTGGCGTGTCGGACCCTACTTCTCGGTGGGAACAGTATATACGTCTGTAACGTCATATATCCTAACCTAAGGCAGCCTAACATCTCGGATATAACATTTGACAACATTCCAGGCGTGTTGGAACCCTACGTCTCGGTGGTAACATTACGTGCGTCTATAACGGTATATATCCTAATCTTAGGCAACCTAACATCTCGGATGTAACATTTTACCACATTCCAGGCGTGTCGGTCCCTACGTCTCGGTGGTAACATTACATGCGTCTATAACGTTATATATCCTAACCTAAGGCCACCTAATATCTCGTATGTAATATTTGACAACATTCCTGGCGTGTCGAACCCTACTTCTCGGTGGGAACAGTATATACGTCTATAACGTTATATATCCTAACCTAAGGCAACCTAACATCTCGGATGTAATATTTGACAACATTCCTGGCGTGTCGGGCCCTACTTCTCGGTGGGAACAGTATATACGTCTGTAACGTTATATATCCTAACCTAAGGCAACCTAACATCTCGGATGCAATATTTGACAACATTCCTGGCCTGTCGAACCCTACTTCTCGGAGGGAACAGCATATACATCTATAACGTCATATATGCTAGCCTAAGGCAACCTAACATCTCGGATGTAACATCTGACAACATTCCAGGCGTGTCGGTCCCAACGTCTCGGTGGTAACCTTACATGCGTCTATAACGGTATATATCCTAATCTTAGGCAACCTAACATCTCGGATGTAACATTTGACAACATTCCAGGCGTGTCGGTCCCTACGTCTCGGTGATAACATTACATGCGTCTATAGCGGTATATATCCTAATCTTAGGCAACCTAACATCTCGGATGTAACATTTTACAACATTCCTGGCGTGTCGGACCCTACTTTTCGGTGGGAACAGTATATACGTCTGTAACGTCATATATCCTAACCTAAGGCAACCTAACATCTCGGATATAACATTTGACAACATTCCAGGCGTGTTGGAACCCTACGTCTCGGTGGTAACATTACGTGCGTCTATAACGTTATATATGCTAACCTAAGGCAACCTAACATCTCGGATGCAATATTTGACAACATTCCTGGACTGTCAAACCCTACTTCTCGGAGGGAACAGCATATACATCTATAACGTCATATATCCTAGCCTAAGGCAACCTAACATCCCGGATGTAACATTTGACAACATTCCAGGCGTGTCGGTCCCTATGTCTCGGTGGTAACATTATATGCGTCTATAACGTTATATATCCTTATCTAAGGCAACCTAACATCTCGGATGCAATATTTGACAACATTCCTAGCCTGTCGAACCCTACTTCTCGGAGGGAACAGTATATACGTCTATAACGTTATATATCCTAACCTAAGGCAACCTGACATCTCGGATGGAATATTCTACATCATTCCAGGCGTGTCGGACCCTACGTCTCGGTGGTAACATTACATGCGTCTATAACGGTATATATCCTAATCTTAGGCAACCTAACATCTCGGATGTAACATTTTACCACATTCCAGGCGTGTCGGTCCCTACGTCTCGGTGGTAACATTACATGCGTCTATAACGTTATATATCCTAACCTAAGGCCACCTAACATCTCGTATGTAATATTTGACAATATTCCTGGCGTGTCGGTCCCTACGTCTCGGTGGTAACATTACATGCGTCTATAGCGGTATACATCCTAATCTTAGGCAACCTAACATCTCGAATGTAACATTTTACAACATTCCAGGCCTGTCGGTCCCTACGTCTCGGTGGTAACATTACATGCGTCTATTACGGTATATATCCTAACCTAAGGCCACCTAACATCTCGTATGTAATATTTGACAACATTACTGGCGTGTCGAACCCTACTTCTCGGTGGGAACAGTATATACGTCTGTAACGTCATATATCCTAACCTAAGGCAACCTAACATCTCGAATATAACATTTGACAACATTCCAGGCGTGTTGGAACCCTACGTCTCTGTGGTAATATTACGTGCATCTATAACGCTATATATGCTAACCTAAGGCAACCTAACATCTCGGATGCAATATTTGACAACATTCCTGTCCTGTCGAAACCTATTTCTCGGAGGGAACAGTATATACGTCTATAGCGGTATATATCCTAATCTAAGGCCACCTAACATCTCGTATGTAATATTTGACAACATTCCTGGCGTGTCGAACCCTACTTCTCGGTGGGAACAGTATATACGTCTATAACGTTATATATCCTAACGTAAGGCAACCTAACATCTCGGATGTAATATTTGACAACATTCCTGGCGTGTCGGACCCTACTTCTCGGTGGGAACAGTATATATGTCTGTAACGTCATATATCCTAACCTAAGGCAACCTAACATCTCGGATATAACATTTGACAACATTCCCGGCGTGTTGGAACCCTACGTCTCGGTGGTAACATTACGTGCGTCTATAAAGTTATATATGCTAACCTAAGGCAACCTGACATCTCGGATGCAATATTTGACAACATTCCTGGCCTGTCAAACCCTACTTCTCGGAGGGAACAGCATATACGTCTATAACGTCATATATCCTAACCTAAGGCAACCTAACATCTCGGATGTAACATTTGACAACATTCCTGGCGTGTCGAACCCTACTTCTCGGTGGGAACAGTATATACGTCTATAACGTTATATATCCTAACGTAAGGCAACCTAACATCTCGGATGTAATATTTGACAACATTCCAGGCATGTCGGTCCCTACGTCTCGGTGGTAACATTATATGCGTCTATAACGGTATATATCCTAATCTTAGGCAACCTAACATCTCGGATGTAACATTTTACCACATTCCAGGCGTGTCGGACCCTACGTCTCGGTGGTAACATTACATGCGTCTATAACGTTATATATCCTAACCTAAGGCAACCTAACATCTCGGATGTAATATTTGACAACATTCCTGGCGTGTCGGAACCTACTTCTCGGTGGGAACAGTATATACGTCTGTAACGTCATATATCCTAACCTAAGGCAACCTAACATCTCGGATGCAATATTTGACAACATTCCTAGCCTGTCGAACCCTACTTCTCGGAGGGAACAGTATATACGTCTATAACGTTATATATCCTAACCTAAGGCAACCTGACATCTCGGATGGAATATTCTACATCATTCCAGGCGTGTCGGACCCTACGTCTCGGTGGTAACATTACATGCGTCTATAACGGTATATATCCTAATCTTAGGCAACCTAACATCTCGGATGTAACATTTTACCACATTCCAGGCGTGTCGGTCCCTACGTCTCGGTGGTAACATTACATGCGTCTATAATGTTATATATCCTAACCTAAGGCCACCTAACATCTCGTATGTAATATTTGACAATATTCCTGGCGTGTCGGTCCCTACGTCTCGGTGGTAACATTACATGCGTCTATAGCGGTATACATCCTAATCTTAGGCAACCTAACATCTCGAATGTAACATTTTACAACATTCCAGGCCTGTCGGTCCCTACGTCTCGGTGGTAACATTACATGCGTCTATTACGGTATATATCCTAACCTAAGGCCACCTAACATCTCGTACGTAATATTTGACAACATTACTGGCGTGTCGAACCCTACTTCTCGGTGGGAACAGTATATACGTCTGTAACGTCATATATCCTAACCTAAGGCAACCTAACATCTCAGATATAACATTTGACAACATACCCGGCGTGTTGGAACCCTACGTCTCGGTGGTAACCTTACATGCGTCTATAACGGTATATATCCTAATCTTAGGCAACCTAACATCTCGGATGTAACATTTGACAACATTCCAGGCGTGTCGGTCCCTACGTCTCGGTGATAACATTACATGCGTCTATAGCGGTATATATCCTAATCTTAGGCAACCTAACATCTCGGATGTAACATTTTACAACATTCCTGGCGTGTCGGACCCTACTTTTCGGTGGGAACAGTATATACGTCTGTAACGTCATATATCCTAACCTAAGGCAACCTAACATCTCGGATATAACATTTGACAACATTCCAGGCGTGTTGGAACCCTACGTCTCGGTGGTAACATTACGTGCGTCTATAACGTTATATATGCTAACCTAAGGCAACCTAACATCTCGGATGCAATATTTGACAACATTCCTGGACTGTCAAACCCTACTTCTCGGAGGGAACAGCATATACATCTATAACGTCATATATCCTAGCCTAAGGCAACCTAACATCCCGGATGTAACATTTGACAACATTCCAGGCGTGTCGGTCCCTATGTCTCGGTGGTAACATTATATGCGTCTATAACGTTATATATCCTTATCTAAGGCAACCTAACATCTCGGATGCAATATTTGACAACATTCCTAGCCTGTCGAACCCTACTTCTCGGAGGGAACAGTATATACGTCTATAACGTTATATATCCTAACCTAAGGCAACCTGACATCTCGGATGGAATATTCTACATCATTCCAGGCGTGTCGGACCCTACGTCTCGGTGGTAACATTACATGCGTCTATAACGGTATATATCCTAATCTTAGGCAACCTAACATCTCGGATGTAACATTTTACCACATTCCAGGCGTGTCGGTCCCTACGTCTCGGTGGTAACATTACATGCGTCTATAACGTTATATATCCTAACCTAAGGCCACCTAACATCTCGTATGTAATATTTGACAATATTCCTGGCGTGTCGGTCCCTACGTCTCGGTGGTAACATTACATGCGTCTATAGCGGTATACATCCTAATCTTAGGCAACCTAACATCTCGAATGTAACATTTTACAACATTCCAGGCCTGTCGGTCCCTACGTCTCGGTGGTAACATTACATGCGTCTATTACGGTATATATCCTAACCTAAGGCCACCTAACATCTCGTATGTAATATTTGACAACATTACTGGCGTGTCGAACCCTACTTCTCGGTGGGAACAGTATATACGTCTGTAACGTCATATATCCTAACCTAAGGCAACCTAACATCTCGAATATAACATTTGACAACATTCCAGGCGTGTTGGAACCCTACGTCTCTGTGGTAATATTACGTGCATCTATAACGCTATATATGCTAACCTAAGGCAACCTAACATCTCGGATGCAATATTTGACAACATTCCTGTCCTGTCGAAACCTATTTCTCGGAGGGAACAGTATATACGTCTATAGCGGTATATATCCTAATCTAAGGCCACCTAACATCTCGTATGTAATATTTGACAACATTCCTGGCGTGTCGAACCCTACTTCTCGGTGGGAACAGTATATACGTCTATAACGTTATATATCCTAACGTAAGGCAACCTAACATCTCGTATGTAATATTTGACAACATTCCTGGCGTGTCGAACCCTACTTCTAGGTGGGAACTGTATATACGTCTATAACGTTATATATCCTAACCTAAGGCAACCTGACATCTCGGATGTAATATTCTACATCATTCCAGGCGTGTCGGACCCTACTTCTCGGTGGGAACATTATATGCGTCTATAGCGGTATATATCCTAATCTTAGGCAACCTAACATCTCGGATGTAACATTTTACAACATTCCAGGCGTGTCGGACCCTACTTCTCGGTGGGAACAGTATATACGTCTGTAACGTTATATATCCTAACCTAAGGCAACCTAACATCTCGGATGCAATATTTGACAACATTCCTGGCCTGTCGAACCCTACTTCTCGGAGGGAACAGCATATACATCTATAACGTCATATATCCTAGCCTAAGGCAACCTAACATCTCGGATGTAACATCTGACAACATTCCAGGCGTGTCGGTCCCAACGTCTCGGTGGTAACATTACATGCGTCTATAACGGTATATATCCTAATCTTAGGCAACCTAACATCTCGGATGTAACATTTTACCACATTCCAGGCGTGTCGGTCCCTACGTCTCGGTGGTAACATTACATGCGTCTATAACGTTATATATCCTTATCTAAGGCAACCTAACATCTCGGATGCAATATTTGACAACATTCCTAGCCTGTCGAACCCTACTCCTCGGAGGGAACAGTATATATGTCTATAACGTTATATATCCTAACCTAAGGCAACCTGACATCTCGGATGTAATATTCTACATCATTCCAGGCGTGTCGGACCCTACTTCTCGGTGGGAACATTATATGCGTCTATAGCGGTATATATCCTAATCTTAGGCAACCTAACATCTCGGATGTAACATTTTACAACATTCCAGGCCTGTCGGTCCCTACGTCTCGGTGGTAACATTACATGCGTCTATAACGTTATATATCCTAACCTAAGGCCACCTAAGATCTCGTATGTAATATTTGACAACATTCCTGGCGTGTCGAACCCTACTTCTCGGTGGGAACAGTATATACGTCTATAACGTTATATATCCTAACCTAAGGCAACCTAACATCTCGGATGTAATATTTGACAACATTCCTGGCGTGTCGGACCCTACTTCTCGGTGGGAACAGTATATACGTCTGTAACGTTATATATCCTAACCTAAGGCAACCTAACATCTCGGATGCAATATTTGACAACATTCCTGGCCTGTCGAACCCTACTTCTCGGAGGGAACAGCATATACATCTATAACGTCATATATCCTAGCCTAAGGCAACCTAACATCTCGGATGTAACATCTGACAACATTCCAGGCGTGTCGGTCCCAACGTCTCGGTGGTAACATTACATGCGTCTATAACGGTATATATCCTAATCTTAGGCAACCTAACATCTCGGATGTAACATTTTACCACATTCCAGGCGTGTCGGTCCCTACGTCTCGGTGGTAACATTACATGCGTCTATAACGTTATATATCCTTATCTAAGGCAACCTAACATCTCGGATGCAATATTTGACAACATTCCTAGCCTGTCGAACCCTACTCCTCGGAGGGAACAGTATATATGTCTATAACGTTATATATCCTAACCTAAGGCAACCTGACATCTCGGATGTAATATTCTACATCATTCCAGGCGTGTCGGACCCTACTTCTCGGTGGGAACATTATATGCGTCTATAGCGGTATATATCCTAATCTTAGGCAACCTAACATCTCGGATGTAACATTTTACAACATTCCAGGCCTGTCGGTCCCTACGTCTCGGTGGTAACATTACATGCGTCTATAACGTTATATATCCTAACCTAAGGCCACCTAAGATCTCGTATGTAATATTTGACAACATTCCTGGCGTGTCGAACCCTACTTCTCGGTGGGAACAGTATATACGTCTATAACGTTATATATCCTAACCTAAGGCAACCTAACATCTCGGATGTAATATTTGACAACATTCCTGGCGTGTCGGACCCTACTTCTCGGTGGGAACAGTATATACGTCTGTAACGTTATATATCCTAACCTAAGGCAACCTAACATCTCGGATGCAATATTTGACAACATTCCTGGCCTGTCGAACCCTACTTCTCGGAGGGAACAGCATATACATCTATAACGTCATATATCCTAGCCTAAGGCAACCTAACATCTCGGATGTAACATCTGACAACATTCCAGGCGTGTCGGTCCCAACGTCTCGGTGGTAACATTACATGCGTCTATAACGGTATATATCCTAATCTTAGGCAACCTAACATCTCGGATGTAACATTTTACCACATTCCAGGCGTGTCGGTCCCTACGTCTCGGTGGTAACATTACATGCGTCTATAACGTTATATATCCTAACCTAAGGCCACCTAACATCTCGTATGTAATATTTGACAATATTCCTGGCGTGTCGGTCCCTACGTCTCGGTGGTAACATTACATGCGTCTATAGCGTTATATATCCTAATCTTAGGCAACCTAACATCTCGGATGTAACATTTTACAACATTCCAGGCCTGTCGGTCCCTACGTCTCGGTGGTAACATTACATGCGTCTATAACGTTATATATCCTAACCTAAGGCCACCTAACATCTCGTATGTAATATTTGACAACATTCCTGGCGTGTCGAACCCTACTTCTCGGTGGGAACAGTATATACGTCTATAACGTTATATATCCTAACCTAAGGCAACCTAACATCTCGGATGTAATATTTGATAACATTCCTGGCTTGTCGGACCCTACTTCTCGGTGGGAACAGTATATACGTCTGTAACGTCATATATCCTAACCTAAGGCAACCTAACATCTCGGATATAACATTTGACAACATTCCAGGCGTGTTGGAACCCTACGTCTCTGTGGTAACATTACGTGCATCTATAACGCTATATATGCTAACCTAAGGCAACCTAACATCTCGGATGCAATATTTGACAACATACCTGTCCTGTCGAACCCTATTTCTCGGAGGGAACAGTATATACGTCTATAACGTTATATATCCTAACCTAAGGCAACCTGACATCTCGGATGTATTATTCTACAACATTCCAGGCGTGTCGGACCCTACTTCTCGGTGGGAACATTATATTCGTCTATAACGTTGTATATCCTAATCTAAGGCAACCTAACATCTCGGATGCAATATTTGACAACATGCCTGGCCTGTCGAACCCTACATCTCGGAGGGAACAGTATATACGTCTATAGCGGTATATATCCTAATCTAAGGCCACCTAACATCTCGTATGTAATATTTGACAACATTCCTGGCGTGTCGAACCCTACTTCTAGGTGGGAACTGTATATACGTCTATAACGTTATATATCCTAACGTAAGGCAACCTAAAATCTCGGATGTAATATTTGACAACATTCCTGGCGTGTCGGACCCTACTTCTCGGTGGGAACAGTATATATGTCTGTAACGTCATATATCCTAACCTAAGGCAACCTAACATCTCGGATATAACATTTGACAACATTCCCGGCGTGTTGGAACCCTACGTCTCGGTGGTAACATTACGTGCGTCTATAACGTTATATATGCTAACCTATGGCAACCTGACATCTCGGATGCAATATTTGACAACATTCCAGGCATGTCGGTCCCTACGTCTCGGTGGTAACATTATATGCGTCTATAACGTTATATATCCTTATCTAAGGCAACCTAACAACTCGGATGCAATATTTGACAACATTCCGAGCCTGTCGAACCCTACTTCTCGGAGGGAACAGTATATACGTCTATAACGTTATATATCCTAACCTAAGGCAACCTGACATCTCGGATGTAATATTCTACATCATTCCAGGCGTGTCGGACCCTACTTCTCGGTGGGAACATTATATGCGTCTATAACGTTGTATATACTTATCTAAGGCAACCTAACATCCCGGATGTAACATTTGACAACATTCCAGGCGTGTCGGTCCCTACGTCTCGGTGGTAACATTACATGCGTCTATAACGTTATATATCCTAACCTAAGGCAACCTAACATCTCGGATGCAATGTTTGACAACATTCCTGGCCTGTCGAATCCTACTTCTCGGAGGGAACAGCATATACGTCTATAACGTCATATATCCTAACCTAAGGCAACCTAACATCTCGGATGTAACATTTGACAACATTCCAGGCGTGTCGGTCCCTACGTCTCGGTGATAACATTACATGCGTCTATAGCGGTATATATCCTAATCTTAGGCAACCTAACATCTCGTATGTAACATTTTACAACATTCCTGGCGTGTCGGACCCTACTTCTCGGTGGGAACAGTATATACGTCTGTAACGTCATATATCCTAACCTAAGGCAGCCTAACATCTCGGATATAACATTTGACAACATTCCAGGCGTGTTGGAACCCTACGTCTCGGTGGTAACATTACGTGCGTCTATAACGGTATATATCCTAATCTTAGGCAACCTAACATCTCGGATGTAACATTTTACCACATTCCAGGCGTGTCGGTCCCTACGTCTCGGTGGTAACATTACATGCGTCTATAACGTTATATATCCTAACCTAAGGCCACCTAATATCTCGTATGTAATATTTGACAACATTCCTGGCGTGTCGAACCCTACTTCTCGGTGGGAACAGTATATACGTCTATAACGTTATATATCCTAACCTAAGGCAACCTAACATCTCGGATGTAATATTTGACAACATTCCTGGCGTGTCGGGCCCTACTTCTCGGTGGGAACAGTATATACGTCTGTAACGTTATATATCCTAACCTAAGGCAACCTAACATCTCGGATGCAATATTTGACAACATTCCTGGCCTGTCGAACCCTACTTCTCGGAGGGAACAGCATATACATCTATAACGTCATATATGCTAGCCTAAGGCAACCTAACATCTCGGATGTAACATCTGACAACATTCCAGGCGTGTCGGTCCCAACGTCTCGGTGGTAACCTTACATGCGTCTATAACGGTATATATCCTAATCTTAGGCAACCTAACATCTCGGATGTAACATTTGACAACATTCCAGGCGTGTCGGTCCCTACGTCTCGGTGATAACATTACATGCGTCTATAGCGGTATATATCCTAATCTTAGGCAACCTAACATCTCGGATGTAACATTTTACAACATTCCTGGCGTGTCGGACCCTACTTTTCGGTGGGAACAGTATATACGTCTGTAACGTCATATATCCTAACCTAAGGCAACCTAACATCTCGGATATAACATTTGACAACATTCCAGGCGTGTTGGAACCCTACGTCTCGGTGGTAACATTACGTGCGTCTATAACGTTATATATGCTAACCTAAGGCAACCTAACATCTCGGATGCAATATTTGACAACATTCCTGGACTGTCAAACCCTACTTCTCGGAGGGAACAGCATATACATCTATAACGTCATATATCCTAGCCTAAGGCAACCTAACATCCCGGATGTAACATTTGACAACATTCCAGGCGTGTCGGTCCCTATGTCTCGGTGGTAACATTATATGCGTCTATAACGTTATATATCCTTATCTAAGGCAACCTAACATCTCGGATGCAATATTTGACAACATTCCTAGCCTGTCGAACCCTACTTCTCGGAGGGAACAGTATATACGTCTATAACGTTATATATCCTAACCTAAGGCAACCTGACATCTCGGATGGAATATTCTACATCATTCCAGGCGTGTCGGACCCTACTTCTCGGTGGGAACATTATATGCGTCTATAACGTTGTATATACTTATCTAAGGCAACCTAACATCCCGGATGTAACATTTGACAACATTCCAGGCGTGTCGGTCCCTACGTCTCGGTGGTAACATTACATGCGTCTATAACGTTATATATCCTAACCTAAGGCAACCTAACATCTCGGATGCAATGTTTGACAACATTCCTGGCCTGTCGAATCCTACTTCTCGGAGGGAACAGCATATCCGTCTATAACGTCATATATCCTAACCTAAGGCAACCTAACATCTCGGATGTAACATTTGACAACATTCCAGGCGTGTCGGTCCCTACGTCTCGGTGATAACATTACATGCGTCTATAGCGGTATATATCCTAATCTTAGGCAACCTAACATCTCGTATGTAACATTTTACAACATTCCTGGCGTGTCGGACCCTACTTCTCGGTGGGAACAGTATATACGTCTGTAACGTCATATATCCTAACCTAAGGCAGCCTAACATCTCGGATATAACATTTGACAACATTCCAGGCGTGTTGGAACCCTACGTCTCGGTGGTAACATTACGTGCGTCTATAACGGTATATATCCTAATCTTAGGCAACCTAACATCTCGGATGTAACATTTTACCACATTCCAGGCGTGTCGGTCCCTACGTCTCGGTGGTAACATTACATGCGTCTATAACGTTATATATCCTAACCTAAGGCCACCTAATATCTCGTATGTAATATTTGACAACATTCCTGGCGTGTCGAACCCTACTTCTCGGTGGGAACAGTATATACGTCTATAACGTTATATATCCTAACCTAAGGCAACCTAACATCTCGGATGTAATATTTGACAACATTCCTGGCGTGTCGGGCCCTACTTCTCGGTGGGAACAGTATATACGTCTGTAACGTTATATATCCTAACCTAAGGCAACCTAACATCTCGGATGCAATATTTGACAACATTCCTGGCCTGTCGAACCCTACTTCTCGGAGGGAACAGCATATACATCTATAACGTCATATATGCTAGCCTAAGGCAACCTAACATCTCGGATGTAACATCTGACAACATTCCAGGCGTGTCGGTCCCAACGTCTCGGTGGTAACCTTACATGCGTCTATAACGGTATATATCCTAATCTTAGGCAACCTAACATCTCGGATGTAACATTTGACAACATTCCAGGCGTGTCGGTCCCTACGTCTCGGTGATAACATTACATGCGTCTATAGCGGTATATATCCTAATCTTAGGCAACCTAACATCTCGGATGTAACATTTTACAACATTCCTGGCGTGTCGGACCCTACTTTTCGGTGGGAACAGTATATACGTCTGTAACGTCATATATCCTAACCTAAGGCAACCTAACATCTCGGATATAACATTTGACAACATTCCAGGCGTGTTGGAACCCTACGTCTCGGTGGTAACATTACGTGCGTCTATAACGTTATATATGCTAACCTAAGGCAACCTAACATCTCGGATGCAATATTTGACAACATTCCTGGACTGTCAAACCCTACTTCTCGGAGGGAACAGCATATACATCTATAACGTCATATATCCTAGCCTAAGGCAACCTAACATCCCGGATGTAACATTTGACAACATTCCAGGCGTGTCGGTCCCTATGTCTCGGTGGTAACATTATATGCGTCTATAACGTTATATATCCTTATCTAAGGCAACCTAACATCTCGGATGCAATATTTGACAACATTCCTAGCCTGTCGAACCCTACTTCTCGGAGGGAACAGTATATACGTCTATAACGTTATATATCCTAACCTAAGGCAACCTGACATCTCGGATGGAATATTCTACATCATTCCAGGCGTGTCGGACCCTACGTCTCGGTGGTAACATTACATGCGTCTATAACGGTATATATCCTAATCTTAGGCAACCTAACATCTCGGATGTAACATTTTACCACATTCCAGGCGTGTCGGTCCCTACGTCTCGGTGGTAACATTACATGCGTCTATAACGTTATATATCCTAACCTAAGGCCACCTAACATCTCGTATGTAATATTTGACAATATTCCTGGCGTGTCGGTCCCTACGTCTCGGTGGTAACATTACATGCGTCTATAGCGGTATACATCCTAATCTTAGGCAACCTAACATCTCGAATGTAACATTTTACAACATTCCAGGCCTGTCGGTCCCTACGTCTCGGTGGTAACATTACATGCGTCTATTACGGTATATATCCTAACCTAAGGCCACCTAACATCTCGTATGTAATATTTGACAACATTACTGGCGTGTCGAACCCTACTTCTCGGTGGGAACAGTATATACGTCTGTAACGTCATATATCCTAACCTAAGGCAACCTAACATCTCGAATATAACATTTGACAACATTCCAGGCGTGTTGGAACCCTACGTCTCTGTGGTAATATTACGTGCATCTATAACGCTATATATGCTAACCTAAGGCAACCTAACATCTCGGATGCAATATTTGACAACATTCCTGTCCTGTCGAAACCTATTTCTCGGAGGGAACAGTATATACGTCTATAGCGGTATATATCCTAATCTAAGGCCACCTAACATCTCGTATGTAATATTTGACAACATTCCTGGCGTGTCGAACCCTACTTCTCGGTGGGAACAGTATATACGTCTATAACGTTATATATCCTAACGTAAGGCAACCTAACATCTCGGATGTAATATTTGACAACATTCCTGGCGTGTCGGACCCTACTTCTCGGTGGGAACAGTATATATGTCTGTAACGTCATATATCCTAACCTAAGGCAACCTAACATCTCGGATATAACATTTGACAACATTCCCGGCGTGTTGGAACCCTACGTCTCGGTGGTAACATTACGTGCGTCTATAAAGTTATATATGCTAACCTAAGGCAACCTGACATCTCGGATGCAATATTTGACAACATTCCTGGCCTGTCAAACCCTACTTCTCGGAGGGAACAGCATATACGTCTATAACGTCATATATCCTAACCTAAGGCAACCTAACATCTCGGATGTAACATTTGACAACATTCCTGGCGTGTCGAACCCTACTTCTCGGTGGGAACAGTATATACGTCTATAACGTTATATATCCTAACGTAAGGCAACCTAACATCTCGGATGTAATATTTGACAACATTCCAGGCATGTCGGTCCCTACGTCTCGGTGGTAACATTATATGCGTCTATAACGGTATATATCCTAATCTTAGGCAACCTAACATCTCGGATGTAACATTTTACCACATTCCAGGCGTGTCGGACCCTACGTCTCGGTGGTAACATTACATGCGTCTATAACGTTATATATCCTAACCTAAGGCAACCTAACATCTCGGATGTAATATTTGACAACATTCCTGGCGTGTCGGAACCTACTTCTCGGTGGGAACAGTATATACGTCTGTAACGTCATATATCCTAACCTAAGGCAACCTAACATCTCGGATGCAATATTTGACAACATTCCTAGCCTGTCGAACCCTACTTCTCGGAGGGAACAGTATATACGTCTATAACGTTATATATCCTAACCTAAGGCAACCTGACATCTCGGATGGAATATTCTACATCATTCCAGGCGTGTCGGACCCTACGTCTCGGTGGTAACATTACATGCGTCTATAACGGTATATATCCTAATCTTAGGCAACCTAACATCTCGGATGTAACATTTTACCACATTCCAGGCGTGTCGGTCCCTACGTCTCGGTGGTAACATTACATGCGTCTATAATGTTATATATCCTAACCTAAGGCCACCTAACATCTCGTATGTAATATTTGACAATATTCCTGGCGTGTCGGTCCCTACGTCTCGGTGGTAACATTACATGCGTCTATAGCGGTATACATCCTAATCTTAGGCAACCTAACATCTCGAATGTAACATTTTACAACATTCCAGGCCTGTCGGTCCCTACGTCTCGGTGGTAACATTACATGCGTCTATTACGGTATATATCCTAACCTAAGGCCACCTAACATCTCGTATGTAATATTTGACAACATTACTGGCGTGTCGAACCCTACTTCTCGGTGGGAACAGTATATACGTCTGTAACGTCATATATCCTAACCTAAGGCAACCTAACATCTCGAATATAACATTTGACAACATTCCAGGCGTGTTGGAACCCTACGTCTCTGTGGTAATATTACGTGCATCTATAACGCTATATATGCTAACCTAAGGCAACCTAACATCTCGGATGCAATATTTGACAACATTCCTGTCCTGTCGAAACCTATTTCTCGGAGGGAACAGTATATACGTCTATAGCGGTATATATCCTAATCTAAGGCCACCTAACATCTCGTATGTAATATTTGACAACATTCCTGGCGTGTCGAACCCTACTTCTCGGTGGGAACAGTATATACGTCTATAACGTTATATATCCTAACGTAAGGCAACCTAACATCTCGGATGTAATATTTGACAACATTCCTGGCGTGTCGGACCCTACTTCTCGGTGGGAACAGTATATATGTCTGTAACGTCATATATCCTAACCTAAGGCAACCTAACATCTCGGATATAACATTTGACAACATTCCCGGCGTGTTGGAACCCTACGTCTCGGTGGTAACATTACGTGCGTCTATAAAGTTATATATGCTAACCTAAGGCAACCTGACATCTCGGATGCAATATTTGACAACATTCCTGGCCTGTCAAACCCTACTTCTCGGAGGGAACAGCATATACGTCTATAACGTCATATATCCTAACCTAAGGCAACCTAACATCTCGGATGTAACATTTGACAACATTCCTGGCGTGTCGAACCCTACTTCTCGGTGGGAACAGTATATACGTCTATAACGTTATATATCCTAACGTAAGGCAACCTAACATCTCGGATGTAACATTTGACAACATTCCAGGCATGTCGGTCCCTACGTCTCGGTGGTAACATTATATGCGTCTATAACGGTATATATCCTAATCTTAGGCAACCTAACATCTCGGATGTAACATTTTACCACATTCCAGGCGTGTCGGACCCTACGTCTCGGTGGTAACATTACATGCGTCTATAACGTTATATATCCTAACCTAAGGCAACCTAACATCTCGGATGTAATATTTGACAACATTCCTGGCGTGTCGGAACCTACTTCTCGGTGGGAACAGTATATACGTCTGTAACGTCATATATCCTAACCTAAGGCAACCTAACATCTCGGATGCAATATTTGACAACATTCCTGGCCTGTCGAACCCTACTTCTCGGAGGGAACAGCATATACATCTATAATGTCATATATCCTAGCCTAAGGCAACCTAACATCTCGGATGTAACATTTGACAACTTTCCAGGCGTGTCGGTCCCTACGTCTCGGTGGTAACATTACATGCGTCTATAACGGTATATATCCTAATCTTAGGCAACCTAACATCTCGGATGTAACATTTGACAACAATCCAGGCGTGTCGGTCCCTACGTCTCGGTGATAACATTACATGCGTCTATAGCGGTATATATCCTAATCTTAGGCAACCTAACATCTCGGATGTAACATTTTACCACATTCCAGGCGTGTCGGTCCCTACGTCTCGGTGGTAACATTATATGCGTCTATAACGTTATATATCCTTATCTAAGGCAACCTAACAACTCGGATGCAATATTTGACAACATTCCGAGCCTGTCGAACCCTACTTCTCGGAGGGAACAGTATATACGTCTATAACGTTATATATCCTAACCTAAGGCAACCTGACATCTCGGATGTAATATTCTACATCATTCCAGGCGTGTCGGACCCTACTTCTCGGTGGGAACATTATATGCGTCTATAACGTTGTATATACTTATCTAAGGCAACCTAACATCCCGGATGTAACATTTGACAACATTCCAGGCGTGTCGGTCCCTACGTCTCGGTGGTAACATTACATGCGTCTATAACGTTATATATCCTAACCTAAGGCAACCTAACATCTCGGATGCAATGTTTGACAACATTCCTGGCCTGTCGAATCCTACTTCTCGGAGGGAACAGCATATACGTCTATAACGTCATATATCCTAACCTAAGGCAACCTAACATCTCGGATGTAACATTTGACAACATTCCAGGCGTGTCGGTCCCTACGTCTCGGTGATAACATTACATGCGTCTATAGCGGTATATATCCTAATCTTAGGCAACCTAACATCTCGTATGTAACATTTTACAACATTCCAGGCGTGTTGGAACCCTACGTCTCTGTGGTAATATTACGTGCATCTATAACGCTATATATGCTAACCTAAGGCAACCTAACATCTCGGATGCAATATTTGACAACATTCCTGTCCTGTCGAAACCTATTTCTCGGAGGGAACAGTATATACGTCTATAGCGGTATATATCCTAATCTAAGGCCACCTAACATCTCGTATGTAATATTTGACAACATTCCTGGCGTGTCGAACCCTACTTCTCGGTGGGAACAGTATATACGTCTATAACGTTATATATCCTAACGTAAGGCAACCTAACATCTCGGATGTAATATTTGACAACATTCCTGGCGTGTCGGACCCTACTTCTCGGTGGGAACAGTATATATGTCTGTAACGTCATATATCCTAACCTAAGGCAACCTAACATCTCGGATATAACATTTGACAACATTCCCGGCGTGTTGGAACCCTACGTCTCGGTGGTAACATTACGTGCGTCTATAAAGTTGTATATGCTAACCTAAGGCAACCTGACATCTCGGATGCAATATTTGACAACATTCCTGGCCTGTCAAACCCTACTTCTCGGAGGGAACAGCATATACGTCTATAACGTCATATATCCTAACCTAAGGCAACCTAACATCTCGGATGTAACATTTGACAACATTCCTGGCGTGTCGAACCCTACTTCTCGGTGGGAACAGTATATACGTCTATAACGTTATATATCCTAACGTAAGGCAACCTAACATCTCGGATGTAATATTTGACAACATTCCAGGCATGTCGGTCCCTACGTCTCGGTGGTAACATTATATGCGTCTATAACGGTATATATCCTAATCTTAGGCAACCTAACATCTCGGATGTAACATTTTACCACATTCCAGGCGTGTCGGACCCTACGTCTCGGTGGTAACATTATATGCGTCTATAACGTTATATATCCTTATCTAAGGCAACCTAACAACTCGGATGCAATATTTGACAACATTCCGAGCCTGTCGAACCCTACTTCTCGGAGGGAACAGTATATACGTCTATAACGTTATATATCCTAACCTAAGGCAACCTGACATCTCGGATGTAACATTTGACAACTTTCCAGGCGTGTCGGTCCCTACGTCTCGGTGGTAACATTACATGCGTCTATAACGGTATATATCCTAATCTTAGGCAACCTAACATCTCGGATGTAACATTTGACAACAATCCAGGCGTGTCGGTCCCTACGTCTCGGTGATAACATTACATGCGTCTATAGCGGTATATATCCTAATCTTAGGCAACCTAACATCTCGGATGTAACATTTTACCACATTCCAGGCGTGTCGGTCCCTACGTCTCGGTGGTAACATTATATGCGTCTATAACGTTATATATCCTTA